>OY735205.1:46420761-46450761 GCA_963457665.1 Thysanoteuthis rhombus | reverse complement strand
GAAAACAAAAGAAATGAGTGGGTGGTAGGATAGGGGTTATTAAGGATGAGGTTGCAATCAAGTCCAAAATACCATCTCACCCCTGAGATGACAGGCAGATGGTCTGGTTGAGACAAGCACCGGATAAACAGGACTGTTTTCCATTTCCACACAACATCTTTAATTTGACATAAATCCTCAAGATTCCTATTTCATTCCATTAAATCAAGTTTTTCTTTTGTTTTCATTATGTTTCATTTCAGAAATGTTAGTCATTTAAAGAAAAATTATTCTTTTTCAACATCAGTTGTTCATTGTTTCTTCATTCACTTTGCATAAATATTCCTCCTCTTTCTTGCATTTTTACCTTGTTTTTCCACTATTTGAATAAATATTCCTTCTCTCTTTTTTTTTTGCTTTCTTTCATGTTTCCTCCTCCTCTTTGAATAAATATCCCTTCTCTTTTTTTTGCATTCCTCTCTTGTTTTTCCTCTCTTTGAATAAATATTTATTCTTATTTTCTTGCATTCCTTCCTTGTTTTCCTACTCTTTGAAGAATATTCCTTCTCTCCTCCCCTCTTCCATCTTTTCCATGTTCAATTTAGTCTTCATTTTTCTTATCCAAGCATTTTCCTTTTCCTTTATTTATCTAATTTCCTATCATATTCAGCTTCCTGTTTTCTTGTTTTGTGCCCTTAATCCTTCATTTATTTTTTCTTGTCTTTTCTTCGGTACCTTTTATCCACAGTAACTCCATCTTTAACAACTATTTTTTAATTCCTTACACATCTTTATTCTTCCCTATCCATCAATCACATTTCTTCCTTTTTCTCTCTTTTTTAAAAATTTCTTTCCTTATTTCCTTCTTTACACCTTTTCTGTCTATTTTTATTTCTGTTTCTACTCCTGAGTTTCTCTTTTAATTTCTTTGGCTCTACACCAAATATTACATTCAACTTAAGAAGCTTTTTGAACAGACTTCAAAGTGTCTTTACTTTCAAATACAATGGAAACACAAACAGATTAAAAACAAGGAAAAAAAAAAAAAAAATGGAAAATCAAAATAGGAGCCTCCATTCACTCATCTTGTTGCTCCCTACCTTCCCGAAACAGGAATAAGATAGAAGAGATTTAAAACAGAAAATAATGGCAGAGATAACATTTTAATAATTACACCATCCACTAAGCCCACTCACTCTCCCTCTCCTGTCACTTTGCATAAATGAACAGAAATCTGCAACATTCTTTGTCTTTAAATAAATTTCTATGAAACACACACACACATTGCTTTATAGTCACTAGTGATCCACATTTACCTTCTTATTCTTGTGAACGATAATATCAATTTCTATCAACCAATCAAATTGCTTGCTCAGAGCATATCTTCAGCAGCCAACCAGTGAAAGAACTCATTTGCATCTGAAGAAAATACATCGTTGTTGGACTAAATTTTAACCCAATAAAAAAGAACAAATCATGTAATAGCAAAATCTTTTCCTAGTTGAGTAGCTAAGGTACGACAGAACTTTTCAAATTGTTCTTTCTAGAGAAGATGGTCCTTGCAAAAAAGATGGCCAATTCCTCATAAATATTGGATGGGATAATTATCTCAACCCAAGAAAAGTCATTCTAAAATTTCTTGGGATTATAATGCAGACATCATGGCTAAGGTTTGGCATTTTTTGATAGCTTGAAAAGAAATTCTAAGCGATAATTTTTTTGGAATTCATACAAGATTGCAAAGGAAACATTATTAGTTGATAATTTTAGAGGTTTTCAACATTCTCAATTGATAAACACTTGATCACAGGCTGTGATAAACTGAATCAAGCACATCTTAGTGTCTCAGATCTATTTTGGTACAAAAGGCAGAAGTAATTATTGCATAACACTCTTTAGTCTGAAAGGGATAAAACTATAACACAGAAGAAAAAGAGAATTCATTTTTACCATATTTCCCTGTATATTCTACATGTACGCTTGTTAGTTAAACCCTTGTGAAAAAAACGAATTTAAAATTAAAAAAAATGAAGTAATCTATGAGTAACATTTTTCTGAATTGATTTAGTCTTGTAGTTCCCAAACTTATTCTATGCAGAGTACATAGACTATTTTCCAAAAATCACAGAACTCATGCTTATATTTTAAGACTTTTACAACTCACACCACTCTAATTTTAATAGGACGATAAATGAAACAAAAATTGTTTTGGGGAATTTATTCATATCAAAAACACATAATGAATATAACTTTAAAATAAAAATCAAATGTCTTCACGTCATCAAACTGATTATGCTGAAAACTAGCTTACCCTAGCCATAAAAAATGACATCAATAATCAAATAATTTTGCAATTGCATTGTACTTATAAAATATCAAAAACATGATGCTACACATCATTTTTTTGTTTATGCTCAATATTTCCTGAATATCAAGCTGATCTAAAAGTAAAACCAAGTAAATTCTATTTCTATGAAGTTATGCAACCAGATGTCATTGATGATGTAAACATGATGGACGGCAAATGCACAATGCTAATCATTATACAAGTGGATGGTGAATACCATGTTTTTTACAAAATAAATTTTCACTAAATTTTATTATCCTGTGGAACCCCAGAATTTTTTTCACTAGTCTAACAGATAAAACCATTTTTCTTTTGGAACAAATTTCAGTTCAGAAAATTTAAGAATTTAAGAATTGATTCAATCTGATACAATTTTAACACATAAATTAAATAATTCTAAAAAAATTGAATAGGAAAATGTTGCAAAATTTCTCAGAAAATATATCCAAAATCAACAAGTAAAACACAGTTATAATATCTTCTAGGTACCTGACTTGTCAACATTGAAATTAAATTTCAGGTTATTTGTGCATCCAGGTATATACATGTAAAAATGTCTGTATTTTAACCACAAAAATGAGTCCCCTAAATAGATAAAGTAATTAAAGGAATACCAATAATACATTTGCTTGAGCAATGATATCACTGTTTTAATATCTTCAAATGTACAGGCTATTTGAATGCAATATTCTTTTCATTGTTGTCATGTATCAATTGTTTGAAAATACAATTAGATTCTAATATTGTTATATTTCCGAAAGAGTTAGTTTCTGGAAATACATACAAACATCCAACAGTCCATTTCTAAAAGAAAATAGAACAGTCTGGTTCACTATATACTTGACAACTCTAAAGGGAATTTTTGACAAAAAGAAATAATAGTTTCAGTGAGTTAAGGGGTTGGAAAAGTGACACTACTTTTGTATTGCCTCAGGCTTTAGTGAGCTGTGGATGCAAAAATTCACAAGATCATAACCAAAGAAACATAACAAAAGAAAAAAAAAAATTATTAGAATTCCAAGGAAATTTATGAATCACCTCAACTGAAAAAAAAAAAGTCTGAATTTCTATAAAAAGAAAAAACAAAAAAAAACAAAAAAAAACAAAATTTAAAAAAAACAATTAGGAATGCTGCACGACACAAGGGATTCATTTAGGATAAACATACATCACAAATTGACACCCAACCAAAAAGGCAGAATTTTTAAAAGGCAAAAAAATTTTTCTCTACACATAGAGGAGAGTGTAAATACAAAATTTCAAGTTTCAACTATGAATGGTTAGGCTATATAGATATCTAAGTCAGATCACAAAAATAACCTTAACCAAGCAACAGTGTTTACACCGGTCTGTCGTGGATAGTGGTGATTAACAATGAGCTATACAGTAATCACTGTGCTAAATAATACTGAATTTATATTCAGGAGAACAAATGATGGCAGTAGATCTCCCACTCCATAACCCTCTACCCACAAAACTATATATATTTTGAAAAGTTAATGAAAATTTAATATGTCATGACAGTTCTATTTGATTTGTGAAAATTTTAGCATTTTTGAAACAGAGCAGCAGTTGGGAGAAGTAAAAGAAAAAAGATAATAACTGGAGTTATTTATTCACTGCAAAACCAACATATTCTGAAAAGAAAATCTAAAGATTTTCAGCAAAATATTCAGAACTGGAACCAATTGAATTGATCATTAACAGCAGGCCGACTTTCTATTTTCTCCTCGACTAAAAACATATCTTAAAGCAGTTTGGTATCTTATACATCATTATATATCTTAGTGTAAACAGATGCTCACACCTACACTCCGGGAAGGTGTGAATGTGTGTGTATGCAATGAAAATAGCTAGTTTTAATAAACACACAGATATAGTAAATGTATGCTTAAACTCTAAAAAAAAAAAAAAAATATACATGAATATTCTTTAAATCAGTAAAAATCAAATCATTTTTATGGCAAAATTTTACTGACTGATGACTCTGTGTGTGTGTGTTCCATTCTATTTAAAACTATCCTTTGTTATGATGATACTTTGAAAAGAATGAAAACTGGATATCTTGGACGTAAAGATGCATAACAATTCGAGGATCAAAGTCTAACACTTCACCAGATTATTGCGTAATATGTCTAATGCATTCACTTTACCAGATCATTATGTAATATATGTATGTTAGACAGATATTGGGCTGTTGGTAGCTGGTCAGATTAAATTACAACTCAATAATGGTCAGTTTACAAGCTTTGCTCTTTAATGGTGTGGTTTATAAATACTCATTACAACAAGAAATATCTGAGAATTTCATGCATAATCGACAATGTTGTCTGAAGTTCTGAGGTGAAACATTTACATTATTAGACAAATCATTCAAACTTGTATGATCATCTTGGTCATTTTTATCACAACGGTTTGTCTTAGAAAGTCCAAAGACTGTTCATGCTACACTCCGTACATCTTTGAGAGCTGTCCAGAATATTTTCAGCTCTTTTGTATAAATGAATTGCAGATGTGAGCATCAAAGTATTATGATCGTACAATAAATTTTAGAGCCAGACTGGAAGAAAAACAAAAATTGTCCAAGCAATAATTGCTTTGAAATGAGAGGCCTTAATTATATATATATATATATATATATATATATATATATATATGTGTGTGTGTGTGCTTGTTTTATTGAAAAATAGATCCAACTGAATGAGTATAAATTTTGTTATATTGAAACTAATTTGAAATGATTTCCTGTTATTATAAGGTAAATGTATCATTCGGCCAAGCCAAAGTAAATAGAATAAACAATCAAAGAAAATGAGGTGGTTGCAGGAATCAAAACTGCAAACAATGATGTAGCGTTGCTCTTACCAATGAACTAAACAGCCGCCGATAATACGAAGACCCAAATAACTGTTTTAACTCATAATTCTCATTTTGCTTATTTACAGTCTATATCTGCTTTATTTATGTTTTTTTTTTCCACCTGAAAATTATGTTGAGAAATTGATATATGATCCGACAGAATGATTATAATTGTTATATTATACTGAATCTCTTATTTGAAATGATTGCACTGTGATTGTATCATTCGGCCCAGACAACACACACACACACACATATATATATATATATATATATATATATATATATATATATATATATATATATATATATACATACACATACATATATATATATACATATATATATACATATATATAAACACTTGTATCTGTGTATGTGTAATAATTATAAAGACATTTCATCAGGAACTTATGTATGTATGTATATATACACATACAAGCATGCTTATGTAAAAATATCATTTTTAAGGATTATATATGTATATAAATGGACAAACTAAGAAACACATTAGGTGTTTTTTCTCACATCTCGTATATATATATATATATGTATATATATATATATATATATATATATATATATATATATATATATATATATATATATAAAAAATGATAGCTAGCTCAATATAGTTATTTTAAACATGAATTATATCAGGGCATATATATATATATATATATATATAAATATATATCTACATACATACATGTACATGCACAAATATATTCATATATATATATATATATATATATATGTGTGTGTGTGCAAAAACTTAGCCAAAGTTTGAGAGCAATTTTTATGCTTATTTCATTCTACCTTACAACCCATCTTCATTTATAGTCTCAAGTGATAGAAAATCTATCATTATCATTCTTTCATTGTAGGCTCAACATGAAAAAGAAGGACCACAGCAAACATCAGAGAATGCTGTAACTTCTCCTGCGATGAGGAGTTACAGTCCAAAGAACAAGTCCTCGGTGGTAAGTTATTCTGTGGCAGTTATCTAAGGGTGGAAGTCATCGTAATCTGAAGACATTTCAAAGTTTGTTCCCTACGGTATTATAGCAGTTAAACGTTCTGATATCTCTGCAAATAACAAAAGAGTACATAATCCTCTTGATGCAAAATCTAATGCACATAAACCAAGACTTATTCAAGAAAAAAAGAAAATCAAATTATTCTCCTGATGCTGATCTCATAAGAAAAGTCTGTAAAATAAGTAATAGGTTTTTTATACACTTTTTTTGATCACCTGGCATACATTGAAAGTTAATCTTGAGAAACCAACTGAATGAAAATATGAATAAAAACATGAAATGATAGGCAGGATTAGATACATCAAAGTTAATCTAAGATTCAAGCTTCATGGTTAATTTCATAAATGCTTTAATGAGAATGTCGTTTTAACCACAGGATGTTTGAATACTAAGGCATAACTCTGTAAGATTGAAATGAAATAAGCTATGCCTGTAGTAATAATGATGCTAATGTTAATTATGTAATCATTCCAAGTAATAGCAACTGATAAAATACAGTAGAGATGTCTACCCTTTACCTTGAGGTTGAAATAAATGAAAGAAGAATCTCCAAATTTGCCAATGCCTGTGGCTGTATAATATGAAAACCAAAAAAAGTTATCTTGTACCAGAAAAAGGAATAAGTTGTAGTGGAGATAAGGCTCATCTTAATAAGCAGATTAAAAAAAATTATAATTCTATCTTAAGGGTAAAAACTGAAAAGCTATTTTTTCCCATAAATTTCTAGGCAAGATTTAATTTATTAAAAAATCCAAATTTAATTCAGCAGACACCTTCCCAATAAAACGTAGCTTTGGGATATCCGGGAGGGAAATGAGATTCTACATTCAAGGGTGTATAGGCAAAAGGTAAAGAAGCAAGAAAAAATTAAATGTCTTTAAATTTACATAAATATTAATAAGAATAAAAATTCATAGCCAATGCAAATAGCGTCAATAGTGTATTTTTTTTATTTTTTTAAATATTAGAAAAAAAAGAAAAGAGCTATAATGATGAAAATGCCATAAAGAGTCAAAAAAGGAAGAAAAAAGACTGACAAACGATTCTTGCCAGTCACTTAATAGGAACGGTCACATGACCAATATCTCTTGGCAGCATGCCATGTCAGGGGAGATGAATAAGTTACTTCCTTCTTTTGTTATCCAAATTTAAAAAAAAAACATGTATGAATGCTGCTGGACACAAACTAATTGGCCAATTCAGCATAAACTTACATTGCAAATTGAGTCCTCCACTAAAAACCTATTTAGGAGGGGAATTTAAAAAAAAAAAAAGATGTTTTTTTCCAGACATAATAAGTCAATATTTAAAATTTCTAGCCCATCAATACCATTGCTGCCACCTATACACAAGATACATACATAGCCAGCCAGACCAGCTTAAAAAATTGAAGAAACCTATGTTGACAGTTTTGGTTGACAATTTCTGCTAAAGACCTAATGCTGGTAATGGCAATTATACAATCCTGTGCAGAGTTCCAACAGCTCTTAAAAGTGAGTTTGCTTTTCCCAAAATGTCCCCAAAATATAACCTCAGACCAAACTGAGCCCAAACAAATGAAAATGAAAATAATGATTTTGAAACATCTATACAAACCTATGACAATTTACATGGAAAAAATCAATATCTCGACAAATGGTGATATATTGAAGAAATTATACCAATTATAATCAATAAAATAATAATAGAGATTAAATGATAAAAATAATAATTCATTATTAATGATGAGAAAGAGAGAAATGGTAATTAATCTAAATTGAATATCAAAAATAGGTTTAAATAGATTAATAATAATGAGGCTGACATAGTTTCCGAGGAAAATTCACAAGGGACACATTTTGGATGCAGAGTGAAATTTTTAGTTTTGTACTGCTCACTGATAAGAAAAGACAATGAAGTAAAAATAAATTGTTAAGCAACTCTTCAATTCAGAATTAATTGTACAAAGTAAAAAGTAAAGTATGGATGTTGATTGAAGAAAATTAGCAGTCAAAAATGTGTTGTAATACTGGAGATTTATAAGCAAACCAAAAATTAAAGGGAGGCAGTTGTTAATAAAAATGCAATGAAGTAAGCAAAAAGATGAAAATCCCTGCATTAACAGACAAACAGGTAGTTTAAAGATATCTACAATGAATGAAAGAGAAAAATTAAGTGGTAACTGACAATGAAAAAATATTTTTACAGACAGGCTCACACATGAAAATCATGGATGCTAAAATATAGTTTCTTAGTTTATAAGTAGATTCTTTCTTCAATCAGTAATACAAGGTTTTTGAATCGTTAGAGCATAGTAGAAAGAACTTTCCCAATAGTGGCCTGGGCAAGTGTAAGAAAAAAACAACATACAAGTGTTTCACGTACGTATGAATCTGGCCTTCCAATGGTGCAATGCCTCATCTACTTAAGTTTGGAAGATATGAGAGACAAAGCTAAATAAGCAGAGATAGCAGAAATTATACAGTTTCACTTGTAGTCTTGAAAAAAATCAATTTGGAATCAGAAATAAATGTCTTGTTCTATAAAGAATTTGGTAAAAGGAGAAGAATTAATGCTTACTCCAGAAAAATTGAACCATTTTCATCTTTGTTCAAAGTCATTTATCAATTTTTTTGAGGTCTGGCACAAGACCAATTGAAGAGGATAAAAGGAGGAAGATTTCATTGTAACAGTCTTCCAGGTGAGAAAGGCTCATCTTGAAAATCCTAGTCTTTGCCAGGGCTAGTTGAAAAGTATACAAATAATTAGTTATTTCTTTTAGCATAACAAATATATAACTAGTGCACACTCCTTTAATGAAAAACAAAAGTTGCTGTTCCTTCAACATAACATTACAGATTTGAAAGTAAATGATCTAAGAATTCCTTTTTTTCAAATGAAGGAAGAATTTTATATAAAAATGAGCAAAGAATTGTTACAGACAAATTAAGATAGAAACAACATCACAGACAGAAAAATTTTAATTAAAAATCAAGCCTACAAATAGAAACATAAATCATTTCAACAGACGAGGAGATGATTCAAAGACAGAATTAACAGCCTGACAGAGACATAGATAGAGAGAGAGGGAGACCAGAAATATAATCTTATAAAGAAATAATCCAGCAAACGCACATACAGCCAACTTGAGAAACTAGAAAAAACAGCCAACAAAAGGAGCGGTTTCTGATCAACATGAAGACATGAAGGCTGAGAGTTTGGCGTGTATAAAAGCAAGCTTGTGTTGAGAGCTGAGATTTCATTTAGATTTTGTCAAGTAGAAACACAAGATGAGCGAAAAGCTTGGTGAATCCATTGCTAGCAGCCATATTCCAGGCAGCTGCTTGTGAAGAAGTGCTTAGCGAATGGCTGTGAAAGACAGACAAATGACATCCACCTGTAGAAGTGTAATGTTCTCCCAAGGACGTATCATTTGCAGATTGCTGCCGTCCAACCAATCAAATTAGACTCAAAAAGAAATACGATGATTACGATCATAGCAGCATGATGATATTAATCATGATGATGATACAAGTGAAAAGTAATAAAAACAGGTCTGGTTAGTTACTCAATAGAAATTATCACATGACCGATGTCTTTTGGCAGCAGGCTGTGTTGGGAATGATTAATTAAGAAATTGGGAAAAATGCATAATCAATGAATAAGTTATTTCTCTTGCCTTTTGTTGGATCACTAAAAATGCACCAGGGCACAAAGTAGGGACCAATTTAGCAATAACATATATCGTGGATTCAACCCCTCCACTAAGAACCTATTTTGGGGGGTAATTTTAGAAGAAACCCCCCAAAAAACCCATCTCTTCTAAACATAATAGAGTGGCAAAGTCTGACAAACTTGCAGTTCCAGTTCCATACTAAGTACAAGGATAATCTTGTTCATTTCTTTTGGGGTTATTTTGGCTGCTATTTAACACAGTTTGTTAGTAAAGGACATCTAGTTTATAAGTGATAAAATATTCTTATAACATAACCATGGTTCAATGTTCTATTCCCAATAACAATCATAGATCTGACACTCACTGTTGTAAATATCAAAGATTTCCTAATGATGAGAGATGATCCTGGCATTGGAAAGCACTAACTATACATTCTTATAACTTTGAAGAAATAGTTTTTAGGCTAAAATAGGTGGTCTTTTTCTGGGTCATAAAAAGTGATCAACAAGACTTTATCTTTAGCTAGCAACTACTACTTTTTTTTCACAATAAAATTCAAAATTTTAGAAAATAGTTATTTCTTTGAAATAAACTTTTTGTAATAATTAAGAGTAACTATAGAAAGTTTTGATGTGGTCCTTATTTCCATAAACAATGTGAACTTGGATAAATCTGTGTTTTAAAATGTAGCACTTAAAAAGTGAATAAAAGTTACATGCTTTTTTTCTTTCAATGTTATATTCTTAACTTTCCAACACACTGATGAAGATGTTTCCACTCTTGGAAGCCTTCAATTAACACTGCTTTCAGTTGGTTTGTCATGTCCTGTTGGATGTTCTAAACAGTTCTCAAATGGTGACCACAGATCTGGGTTTTGATTTTGGGGAACAGGAAATAGCCACAAGGACTCAGATCAGGGGAGTAAAAGGACTTTGAGGAATTCTGGGTCATTTGTTTTTAGATTAAAATCATGGTTGCAAATTAAAAACAGCTGAGAACATCCAACAGGTTGTGATGAACTAACAAAAAGCAATGTCAGTTGAAGACTTCCAGCACAGTTTCCAAGAGTGAGAACAACATCTTCATTGGTGTGTGACTTCCCGAGGGAACTATTTTGAACGGGATAACTTTGATTTGCAATTAACTTGATAATAAATATTTCTACATGATTAGTCCCATTACTTCCTAAAAATGCAAAATCTGAGTACACTAAACAAATATATAATACCAAGGTGACAAAAGAATGTTTTAGAATTATCAATCTTCAAATGACTGTTTCATTCCTCACCATTTGGGGGATGAATTCCTACTGAAAGGAATGGCTATTTGTATGCCTATCTTTTGTTTGATGAAATATATCAATCTCCAAAATAGTCAGCTCAAAACATGAAACATTTAGGAGAAACCAACAAGGTTTTGACCATTTGATAGAAAACCAACACATACTACTGACCTATTTAAGGATCTGGAACATTCCTACTATAGTGCGATTTGTGAATAATGAATCCTGGATAAAAAGAACATGAAAGAATAGCAGCCAAAGAAAAGTTGAAATCAGAAGATCAGGATCTACTACGGCATAAATTCAAGAGATGTTCATCTAGTAATAGAGATTTTTGAATAACAAAAAGCAGTGAACACAGCAACAAGAACCAGTCCCTAAGGTCGATTTTGTTGCGCCAGGAAAAGTCAGCACAAGGTGACATTGTCAATTAAAGTTCTGATGAAGTATTCAGAGGAAGAGGCTCTTGATTCGAAGAAAAGATGGACCAAAGAGGATCTTGCATTGAAAAACATTAGCTGTCAAAGCCCAAATGTTGGGACCAATGCCAGGCTATTACAAACTATAAAGAGAATTACAGAGTGATTCCCTTCTGTTGCTAGGTCTGCTAATGGCCCTGAGTTATGTCAATAAGGCTGCACTTGATTTGTCTTTCAAGATGGCATGCTGATAAAGGGATAATATCCTGCTATCAAGGGAGTAAAATAGATTTGTTGTTGGGCCTATTTTCCCCTCTGAGATTCTCCATGATGCACTTAATGAAAGCCAATGTTGTGACAAATGGATTTGTATATAGTCATCATTCTGTTGCTGGTAATTTGGAACAGAGACAGGTGTGACGAAACGAGCTTGCAGATAAAGATTTCAAAAATTCTAGAACTCTTACAAAAGTAGAATTTTATATAATCAACTGATTTCGAACAAAAAGGGAAAAGATAACAAATTTAAAAGGTTTTCTTTTTAATTTCACTTGTCTTAGATCAAAAAAAGGTGATTTTCAGTATATTTTCAAGTTCAAAGTTACTTGGTTATTCTTCATGGAATTTCATACATAGATTTATTGGAGAATTCTATACAAAACAGGATATATTCTGTCAACATTTGCAAATTTTAAGCTCATAAAATAAAAGGTTTCGCAACAAAAAAATTCATTAAAGTCCAACATCAGACAAGTAAGGAAGATCAGTTTAGCATTGCAGGATTAAGCCGACAAAAACGTCAGTAGGTTTTCTTTCTCTGCTTCTTTTTGTTTGATACTTATCAGCCATAGTAAAAGTGAACTCTGGTGAAGTAAATTTAACCAGCAAGTGATGATAATCAAAAATTGATCCAAATAGCTTTTTTAATTCCAGCAAATGACTGAAACTACTACTGGGAATACTAAATGATAATTTATCTCTCAAATATTCTACCTAAGGTTTACAAAATAAAGTTCTTTTTTCCGTGAGTTTATGGTAACAAAACTGAAATAGTTTTTGTTTTTCTAATGGTATTTGATGGGAGGAATCTTTTTTGCAATAAAAGTTGAGCACAGTTTTTTTGTTTCTTTTCTTGTCGGTTCTGGTTATTTTAATCGACAAAAACTTTCTATGGTTATTTCTTCAGTTAGATGACTTGGTATGTTTAGAAATGAAAACTCAATACAGACTAACTGATATAACATTTTAATACACAGCTAAATCACCCAATCATTTTTAAAGACAGAAAGAAAAAATCCTTGATATAAAAATTACTTGAAGATAATTGACAAGGCTTCAGTTCCAATTTGCACAGCCATTTTATAATACATTCGCAAATGAATATTTTATTTGTACTTTTGCTTTTTGATGAATTGATCACAAATTCTGTTTTTTGACTCTAAAATCAATTTGTATTTTTTCAGCATTTGTTTTCAATGACTTTCAGAGTAAATAATCTGAGTTTATTAACATTTACATGGGTCATGTGCCAAATTTCATTTATATGAACAATCAATAAACATTATTATTTCATTTCTCGTGTTGCTCTAAATAAATGTGCATTCTTGATCGCATATCTACAATTATTAATGACCTTGAAAAATTAACATGCATGAATACCGACGAAAAAGGTAATTTTGGAAATATGAGACCCTTTTAAAGATGGGTGTTTGAAATAATATTGACAATAATATGAGCTTTGATGTATCACTTTTGACTTGAAAACTCAGAGTCGATCTGACATGATTAATGAAGTATACACAGAGGACATCCCTAAAGATGTTTCTGAAGAGCCTGTACTTTATTGAGAGGAAAGTTTTGAATTATTGTCACAGAGAACCAAATACTAGTTCACTTCATTTGTTTTTCTGAGCAAGACACCTTGGAAAAAGATTTTGGATACTTTTTAATGAAAACTGGAAAGAATTGACAAAGTTTACCTGGAAGTTTAAGATAAATTTCTGCTCAGTAGTGTTAAATTGACACAACAAATGTTTGTGTATTGAGAAATTGACAGTACTGTTTGAAACAAGCTCTCCTCTCTTACTCTAAAAATTCCATTCAAACAAGAACAAAATCATTCTCTATTTTTCTTGAATAGTATTTTAGCTAGTAACATTCAAAGCAACCCAACTTGTTTGACATACCAATACAGTATCAAATAAACAATTAACATGTAATTTCTACACTTGTTTTTAAAGTTTTTAAAATCCAATCTAACAAGGTGACATTTGAGAGGAACTCAAGTATAGGTCATATCTACTCTCAATGGCTTTGTTGCAGTTTTTAATTTATTTGAACAAAACCAGCTCTGTCATTAGGTGGCATCTAAATGGCACTCAACTGGGAACAAACCTGTTGACAATGGTCTGAGAGACCAGCACAGTAAATTACATCCAGCTGATTTTTTTTTCATTTGACAAAAAAGAAAAGATTCTGGTACTGAGGAATAGTTCAGAAGAAACAAATTATAAGCTTTGTAAATATAATTTATTTGAGAGTGCAATAAACCAATAGTTACTATGTTTCTATGAACATAGTAAACTGCACATGCTTCAAATAATGAAGGGAAAAATGTTGGATTATAATGGTAATTTACTATCTCTGACATTGAAAGGACAAAATAGCTGCTATGTTTAGCTGCAAAGGATAAAACTTTCAACACCCACTCTAATTGAAGTTGTCAATATGTTTAAGCCAAAAAGCAAACAAACAGCCATCAGTAAACTCTCAGAAGAAACCGAGAATCTCATGAAAAAATGCAGAAATCTCAAGCCGCCACCAAGAGAAGAGATCAAAGCAACCAATCTAAACAAAACCATTCATTAGAAATGAAGATATGATAAGAGAAGATATACGGCAGGAGTCACAGAAAAAATTCTCAAAAAAAGTTAGGGACTTCAAAACAATTAAAAAGAATTCTCAGAAGAAAAAGAATGCAAATAACTAAGGTTTCCATTTTCCTCGAGCACACAATAACAGATAGGGACTGAGCTGTTGAACAGGCCAAAAAATTCTACTAAAACCTCTATTCCTCCAAACAAGAGACACAGAACAAAGACCATAATATACAAGCTACGAGTAAACAGTTCGAAGATTTCCCAGAAGTTACTCCATGAGAGGCGAAGCAAGTCATCAAAAAAAAAAAAAGAAAAAAGGCCCCTAGACTAGATAACATCATCACCAACCGACTCAAACAGGCTGGTAAAGTTATCATAAGGAAACTAGTGATTCTATTCAACTTATGGCTCACTCAGAGTAAAGTCCCAGAAGATTGGAACACTGCAATCATAACGCTGTTATACAAAAAAAAAGGAACCCCAAAAATCTGAAAATCTACAGGAAAATCTTTGACTGACACCAGAAGATAACCAAAAGATTGACCATCAAACTGAGAACCATGCAACATGCACAGTAGAGAATATGGCTCAACATCACATGGAGAGATCTTAGGGCTGCACAGTATATTATAGAAAAACAGGAGTCAGGGATATCATAGAATCCATTTGAAAACTCAAATGGCAATGACCTGGTCATGTTGCAAAAATTTCATGACAACCGGTGGATTTGGCAACTCATAACATGGATCCCAGGAAATCATATATAAAACTGTGGCCGGCAGAATAGAAGATGTCATAATGAACTACACAAGCTCAGAAAGCATAGGCTCTGCGACACATATCTATGTCCAATGATGGACGTTGAAAAGCTGATGATGATGATCGACCAACAACAGGAATTGAGTATACTCAGCTATACTTGCCACACTAGCAACAATTACTGTTGAATAAAGAAAAATCCTACATCATAATTTAATTGTTAACTCATCATCTTTCTCATCATTAATGGTATAGTTGTTTCATCAGCTTCCTTATGCATGAATAAATCATTTGATGTTATATGCAAGTAATTAATATAGAACTAAAGTGAGATAGCTTCAAGTTTAACTGAGTGGCTGTTTCCCACGGCTGACCTCTGATTTGAATCAGAAGACGGTGCCAGCATTGTTTGTTAAGGCAAGATTTGGCCAGTAACCATAAGGACAGGCAAAGTTTTTATTTAAGTTATAATATGAGGTAAGATGGAATTTTGTGAGCTTGGGCAAGGCTGATGGGAGCCTGGGCAATGCCCAGTCTGGCCCTGGTCTGGTGCCACCAGTGATTTGAATGTATTTTGACAAACAAAACTTTGTCTCAGTTAATAACTTCTCAACAATAAAGATACTTCACCATCAAATATTTTTTGAAAATAAAATTTCCCCCAGTTATTTCAGCATAAAGTATACAAATACATTAATAATTTCACACTGGAGGTTGACACTGAGTCTGTGGACTTTTTGGTCTCTAGTTCAGTGTTTCAAATACTGAGCTGTTTTAATAAGTAGAAAATGTATCCTTTTGTTTGCTATAGTTCTCTTGCACCAAGTAAGATAGATTTATCATTAAGCTTAGATTAGATGAGTAAACAGTCACAATACGGGGGTACCCAGTGAAGATTGAACTCCTGACACTCTCAGTGCTGTATAAGACCAGTCTGCTGATAATTGTTATACTGCAGGTTTCCATGCACTAAGAAATATATGTCGATTGCAAACAAATTTAAGGAAACCATTTTTTTTTTAACATAAGTAGATTCGAAATCATCTGCAATTATAAGAAAATCCGATACAACAATTAATAAATAAAAATCTTTAGAGCTGAAGTAAAAATTAAGAATGATTGGTAAATGTTATTCTCTTTTATTTCATCTGTAATACTTGCCTTGAATTTTTTTAAAATGTATTTTTTTCTTTTCGATTGAAATTTTTTTTCAGAACTTTTTATCAGATTTTAAAACTTTGGGTTTTTTTTTAAATTCATTTTTTTTTCTGTTATGTTATATCTGTCTATTAGATAATTTTTTTTTAATGCTGATTAATTTCTTTACATTTCACCATCGCATTCCATTTTCCTTTCATCAATTTTTTCCTTTATTCTTCCTTTCATATTTTCTTTGTAATTTTTCAATTCACTTGAGATATTTCTTTCTTTCTTTTTCAGCACTGATTGTATTCAAAAAAATTTCTTCTTTGCCAACATCACTTCCCCTGTCACCCGTCCCTTGATTTTAAAATCTGCCTCTATTCTCCACACTACCCTGCCTGCCCCAAACAACCAATAAATACCACATGTCCTCTGCTAGAATGCTGTACCAAAACAAACACTTGAAGTCCAAAAACAGGATTGCTTCTCAGGCTTCCATGGCAATGCCAAAGCCAGAAAATGGCACCTCCTCAACCAAAATGACTAATAATTTCTTTGAAATGAAAATCAATACAATTGTTGTTACAATTGCTACCACCAAAGAAGAGCAGCAGGCAATGGAGGATTTCTGACTACATGGGAAGAAGAAGTGGAGGCCGTGGTATCAGAGGTGGAAAATAACAAGCCAAGGGTTGTCTAGTTGAGAGGGATTAGCCTTCTTTGTCAATAGGATTATCTTTGGAGATTTCCTTTCTTCCATCTTTTTCTACATTTGTTAGATATTTTTGTTTTGCTTTCAGTATTTTTAATCCTAATGTTACCTGATCAATTTGCTTCAAGCCTTGGTTAATGGTTCCAGTGTTGGATTGAGTCAAGTGACCAACTTTCTTATTTTTTTAAAGTTATTGCCTCAAGCCATTTCTTTCAAAGTTATTGCTCCCTGTTTGATCTCGATTGGGTGTCATTTTACCTTATTCATTGTCTAAGTCTACTTAGTGCAAATTAAATTTCATTTGCTTTTGTATTTAGAATTCAGAATAAATATTCCATCAATGAGAAAAATGAACAGCCCAAATATATTGAACATGCTAAGAAAATCTCATGTATAAAGAGATATAATCCAAACTCTGTAATATGTTAGTCTATTTTGTATCTCAGTGGCTGGTTCTCAAGATGAAAAAGCAATAATATCACAACATAGGAGTAACCTTATAGTACAAAATTAGAAACCTATTCTAACCTTATATATTTTAATCAAAAGATTGAATTCATATTTCAAGTGTCCAATAGTATAATTTCATAATAAAGTGAATAGACAATATTCTAGGCAATTCATCATAGGTGCCCTGAATGATCGCCATGAAAATATAATCCATTGTATGTTTTATAAACACGTTGTAGCATTATCCACTGTTTGAGGATTTATTTAGCATTTATCTAGTTGACAATGGTTGAGTAGGAGCACTAGAATAAATCTATTTGTTTAACAAAATATATTTAGATCTTTATACATCCATCTGGTTTTTCTACTTGGTGGGGGGGGGTATTTATTCATGTTGTCAAGATAACTAACTACTGTGGACTTCATAGAAATTTTTAAAAAAGAAACTAAAACACAGGTGGCTCTAGAGGGCCAGGAGTAGTTAGGCTTAAAGAAACTGAAGTGAAGAACACCTTGATAATTTGGGGTAGGGATTGGGTTGTGATTAGGTATGTCCACATGTTGTTACAATGAGGTTTGTTGTTTTTTCCACTTTTTGTTCAGTTTTGAGGTGGCTTAAGACTGATTTCTCAGATAGGAAGTGCACACAAATCATCCTTTGCCATATTTGTCCAGGCTTTGTGTTTGTTAAGTCACATTCCAGGCACCAGAAGGAGGGTGGGAGAAGGGAGACTGAAGGCTGGGTCAAGAATGAATAAGCATTGCATCTCACAGTCTTAACCAAGCTTAACAGCTGCTCCCATTTCTTATTTTTCTCTCTCTCTCTCTCTCTCAAAAGGAGAGAGAAAAAAGAAGGGAGACAGAGACAAGCAGTACTAAGCTCTAGAGCGACACTTTTCTTCCAACTTAGTCTACACAGGTGCTTGACGCCATCACCATTTCCCCAACTACATAGATACCTTTATCTTATTTTGCTTAAGCTGATCAAAATGTCACATTTTCTTGACTTCTGTTGACTGCCGAAGCTTCAATGGGAAGGTAAGAGTATGCCTAAAGAGGGATGACAAGAATTTTTCTTCAATGGTAACAGCAGAAAGTAGCGAGCCAATGAGAGTGTGCAGGAGAGGATCATGTGATAGGTCAGGATAAGGATATTTCCTAACTTTTGGTAACCAAATTATTTACAAGGGCCTTGAAGTCTTCTGTATATGGTGGTCATTGTTGAGAGCTACTTGAGACATGAACAGTACCAACGTATTATATTTGGGGCTTATATAGTAAAAACTGAGTAAGTAAACATGCCCGTGAACTAAGATCTATGAATGTCAGTGTTGTCCATGATAGCATTCAAGGAATATAAGGATAGCATCAAATTGAAAATTCCAACTGAAAAAAATGTTGACATTTCTTGATGACCATCAAATAGATCCTGATGCTAAATATAAGGTAAAAAAATGATGTAAATTACAACTTGATGTTGCTAAGGAAGTATTGCTTTAAAACAGAATTTTGCACCATAAAGCATCACGCACGTACAAAGAAATCCTAGAAAAAGACCAGAATGTAATTTTGAAAAAAAAAAAATTAATATAAAATAGAAAACTAAAAAACAATTTAGAAATTAACAATAGAAAAATGCCACAATGAGTCAGTACACAATAACTTACGAGTAAAAAAGTTTTAAATGCAATCAGGAATAACTAGAAAGAAATTTTTTTTTGCATTTTTATGTGTTATTGTTAGAAAAGTTCATCAACAAAATGAAGTCGTTGCTACATTTGAGTAAATATGTGCAGAGCACTAAGTAAATTTTCGTAATGAATACTTCAACAGCCATAAAGGATGAAAAAACAAAATGCTGTCATGGAAGAAAATACACATCAAATAAAAAGATAAGACTGGTTCAAAAATATGAGCAAGAATACACATTTTGAAAATGTGTGTGTGTATGTATACGTATATATATATATATATATATATATATATATATATATATATATAATTATAAATTGCATCATATTATATTGGAACTCTATTTGGAATGATCTCCCATTATTGCAAGTGAATATGTCATTTGGACGAGACAACATAAACAGAATGAACAATCAAAGAAAATGGGGCTGCTGCGGGAATCAAACCAGCAATCACGCTTCAACGTAACATTGCTCTTACCATACAGTTTCAATATAATATAAAGCAATTTATAATCATTCTGTCGGATCTTGTATCCATCTCTTAATATCATATATATATTTTCACACACACACACACACACACACATATATATATATGATATATATATATATATATATATATATATATATATATATACAATGTGAACATTGAGAACTGAGACTGACTAAGGAGAAAAAGTGTATGGAGACTATTTTTATTAATTAGATAATCCAAAAATGAATTAATTGGTATGCTAAACATGTTTCAGTTGTTGTTCCGATCTTCAGTAGCGCGTGCTGAGTGTGTGTGTATATGTTTCAGTGGTTAAAAGTTTTCCATAGAAAATAAATTTACCATCAGATGCTTTGCTTTGGAAGCAAAAATTGGAATCAAATCCTTTAGTGTGTACGTAAAGTTTGTTGACTTTGATTTGTACAAATGAAATACCATACATAGGTTTTGATAGGTAGGGGTCTGTGTGACAGTGAAGTTCCCAATCATTATTATTTTTGATTACTATTTAGCTTCATCCTTATTTTTTTTTTATTTCTTTGATCACTGCTTCAGTAAGGCCATCAATCTATGACAATCAGTAAACAGTGTACATTGGAGGTAAAGATTTACCCCTCTGTGTAAATAATAGTTTTTCCCTTGGTTGTATTGGGTGAGAAGGAATGGAAAACACATTTTTTACCGTCTCTAATTTGAAGTTATTTCTCCCCAGGCAATGCTGGGTATCTTTGCTAGTAGATAATATACCAATGAATGAATATTTTATAGATTTCTCCATTTTGATTTTTCATCAGGTTAATAAAGATCGCATGTAACACACATATGCAAAAGTTCTTTGGGGATCATTGGTAATTTTAAGCAGTTGGAAAAGATCCCGTATATAAAAAATATTTTCTTTATATTTTTTTTTTCCCCTATATAACTGAACACACTTTGAAACTCCATAGCTCAGACCTTTCGGCTATCCACATACAGGCCCCTGCAAAGATGTGGAAAATCCTCCTTGATCTTTGTTTGTGGAGCTATCATCAAGATTCTTCTAAAAGTATACATTTGAGACCTGTGCCTAACCTGCTAAGTAAGAACAAACTAATGGAAATGGTTAATGACTTTCTGGGCTTTTAAATTCGGTGCTACCACTAAACTTTATATATATATATATATATATATATATATATATATATGAAGTCTAGCAGTAGCACTGAATTTTATATATATGAGAGAGATGGATGAGAATGAATATAGGCAGATTTGAATTTCACCAAGTTCTTACCTTAAACAGATGAAACTGCATTCTATATGCCCAACAAGTAATCAAGACCACTTACCTGCATAAAAAAAAACAAAAAAAAACACATTAGATTCACACAATACAGTAAGCAAAGAACAGTAAATACTACAAAAAAAAACTATTTCTGCAAACATAAATCCTTTTCTGTATATTTAGGTTATCTCAATCAGTGACTGTCTGCAGCAAACAATATGCTGAGGTGACAGTCTAAAACACTGATGCAGAGATTGTGAAGTTCAAGTTCAAAACAGTGAAACCTCAGTTATCAGAACATCTATTAACCGAATTTTGAATAACTGAAAAAAAAACGGGTCCTAGTAACTTCTATCCCATTCACGATACGTTATACAAAGAAAGATTATTAGATCAATATAATTGTAATTCCATGAACCTGGTAATTTCTCTAGTAATACTTTTCATTAAAGAAATTTCCACACACAAATATTCAGGATGATTAAAAATTCATTGTTCAAAAGTGATATGTAGATAATCAATTGCATTTTACTAGGAATGCTGATTCTTCTTAAATTTCAGCTGAGAGCAAGTTTGACCCTAGGAACTGCTGAATTCCAGTTATTGTAAGCAGAAACCTGACTTGTTTCTTAAATTACAGCTGTTTATGAGACCAGAGAAAAAAATAAACTTATTTATAAGTATATAATAACATATAATGGCAACCTTATTTTGCAGGAAAAAAACAAAAAAATAAACCACAATCATCAGCAGAAATTATTGTTATGTAAACATATATATATTTCCTGATAAGGACCAATGCGGGTTGAAAAATTTCAAACAACCAACTTAGGACGTGTACAATGGATGGTAGAGAATATGAGGAGTAGAAAGACAAATATAACACCGAATATAACAGGTGTGAAGTT
Source organism: Thysanoteuthis rhombus (assembly GCA_963457665.1). NCBI lineage: Eukaryota > Metazoa > Mollusca > Cephalopoda > Oegopsida > Thysanoteuthidae > Thysanoteuthis > Thysanoteuthis major. The sequence continues at coordinate 46,428,878 of OY735205.1, read as the reverse complement.
CAAATAAATGTTGTATTATTTCCAATTATTTTCAGATCGTTATGAACTTCTCTTGTTGATATCATTTTGATGCAATATGTTGAAAGACTCAAGTGGCTACAGGCAACCAAGCATATTTATTCTTAAATTCTTCAAAATCGATGATTTCCATTTGAAAGGCTTCTTGAGCAAAAAAATGAACATTTTTTAAATAGGTGGTTTAGGCTCAATTACGTCCCCACCCCCCAGCATGCACACACACACACACAAACTCCAGATGAAGCATACTTTTGAAACAAGAAAGAAAATTTATTAACAAAAGAAAATAAATTGTTGTTATTAACATGTAACTCTTCTTGGAGAATACATTGTTTGGAATGAGGAAAATGACAAAGATGAAAAGAACAGTTATTAATTCATTTATTTATTATTATGCCTCTTTAATCCTCTCCAAAACAATTCTAGTAATTATGTAACTTATAACTGTTATTCCTTCCTTGTTTACCTGAATAAGATTTAAAATGGTTTCAATCGAATTCGTAAGAGGAAAACACATTAATGCTATCAGCAATGAAGGCACAAATTCAAAACAGGCTTGTAATTAAACAAAACAAACTAATATAGCATTCACGAAACACTTCAATATATATTCACTATGTTCCATTCCGTGCAATGTTTTATATTGAAAATGGCAACAGAGTTCCTAAATAGATTAGGTGTTATTTAAGAGTAAATCAATTAATCCACTCCTAAATTAAATAAATAAACACCTAATAATACACATTAAAATCATGCACAAAAAAAAAAATCTCAAAACAAAGGACCAGATCTAAAAAGTATATTCATCAAATAAAGCATACAGTAACTCCTTTGTTGCCCACTTTATAGGAAAATAGTTAAAAAATACACTATAGGTTATTTGAAATTGAACTGAACATGTTGCTCTGATCTTGTAGGCTTTATTAATAAATTAGGCAAATAAATATCCATACATAGTTTATTGAATATGGAATTCGGATAGTAAATGTATATAAACAAAAGAATCAATAAGGCATGTGTGTTTAAGATAACATGCCAAAAATTGAAATATAATTTGTACTTCCTCCGTATTTTAAAGACTCCAAATGAAATATTTCTTTGGAATTCCCCTTTAATTGTGCTCACATAAAACACTGTGAAGCTATTTCATAATTTCAATAAAGTTAGATTTGATTTGAATAACATCCAATCAACCTATATACAGCAGAAATGATAAAATATTCAATGTTTTATTAAAATATGGAAATTTGGAAGAGAAAAAAAAATGAGCATTCTATATTTGCAGGCCAATAACATATTTTACAAAAATAATTTCTGGACTATGGCTCATTTCAACTCATCCTGGTCTCCCAGCAGTACAACTTGAGTTTTCATAAAAAAGAAGTATGTCTTCAAAGCTAGAAATTATGACATGTGATTCTAAAATGCATCAATGCATATATCATGGCCATACAGTTCCAAAAAAGGTTTCATTTCTGTTTTCATTTATATACAAAAAATATTAGAAATCAAGAACTTTCTGGGTTACTTCCCAGTAACTCCCAGCTATTGCATATTGCCTAAAGGTGTCTAGATATTGTGTATACAAAATAAGGACTTGACAGAAATATTTCACAAACTCTGTCATCTTTGCGTCCAACTTGAAGACGTCTCTGTAAACCAGTTATAAGTGTTTTGTGACCAGGAAAATACAGAAAAGAAATAATCTAAAGTAAAATAAAGTAAACAAAATGTTGTCAGGCACATTGATACTTATATGAGTTATGTTTCATCACTGTTACGAAGTCCATTTCAATTGACAAATATTGAACAGATTTTTTTAGACATGGTGGAGAGAATAAGAGAGATATATAGTTATGGCCTGACCAATAAATACCAAAGTAAAGGGGTGATACTGATCTGCATTTGAAAGTAATACAAAATTAGAAGGTCTTTCACACCATAAATCAAATATTCAAGACCATTTGTGAAAGGTATCGTTGAACAATAGTAGCCGTCAAAGAAGGCAAAAGGTTCTATCCTTTCTTTTTATATGAGAGAGTTTGTGCATTTGCTTGTTTGTTTGTTTATTCCAGCGCTTCTGGCATCAGAACTCCACTAGTCAACTTCTAAAAAAGTTTTTCTTCAAAAAGAAAACTGTTTTGACCTTTTGGGGGACCATATTCTGACAGGTTCATTAATAACATCTAGATTCTCCAGAATTTAGATATTTTTTCACTCTATTTTTGATGTTTCCCCTACGGAAAAATAAAACAGCCAGTGATGTCATAAATAGAATTTCTTCTGACCATATTCTTTTATGGAATTTTTTTTACATGACTTCAAATTTTGACACAATGGTTGTTCAATTATTGACTGCTATGACAAGTCTTTTTTCTAAGAATCAATCTATTATACCGAACTTCAAATGTTGATAATAAAAATCAAGCAACTTAATACACAGCTAAAACAATCCTAGTATTGAAAAGTGTTAACTAGGTAGTTTACTAAGTTTACATATAAAGCATCCTTTGAAAACCAATGAATTTTTGATTATTCGATCCCAACATACAGTGGTTAAAAAGAAACAAGCTAAACAAAGGATTTAATTAGTACACATTGTGAGAATCAATTATACACCTAACATTATACATTTTAAAATCTACGTTAATCTGGAAGCTCAATATCCCAAATTCTATTGAAACACTGGTCATTTTCTATAGAGTTCTGAAACTTGTAACTACAGTCGAAAAATTGAATAAAAAAAAAATTTATCTAAAATTCCAAACGAGGAGTATTTGATATATGTGAAACAAAATCATTTGTTTTCTTTCCTGAATATATATTTTCTTAACATTTTTATGTTCCGACAGTAAAAACATTCAAAATAAATTGAATACAATCTATAAAACTTTTAAAATTAGATTCCAAATCTCAGTTCAGGTAAAAACAATATCCACTCTAACTACTCTCCCTCAGATCAAACTTTTTTGCGTGTGTGTGTGTGTGTGTGTGCGTGTCGCATTTCTGCACACCACTTGCTCCTCTTCATACACAAACTCAGTGTAGCACCCAAATCTTGTCTGACCCCAGGGTTATCAATACATTACAATAACAAAGAATTTCCGGGAGAAGATGTGACTGGGACAAGCAGAGATGAGAGACTGGACATTGTCATCACTTGTTGACTTGGGAACAATCAAGGCAAGGATTAGTGACGGGAGTCAGGTAAACTGGAGCTGTGAAAGCTGAGGACAAAGACAGCACAATTGATATTTGCACAGGTTCTGTATACACAGACAAGCAAGCACACTGTATAGGTACACTGTAGATATAATGTACATTAGATAGCTAGGTATCTAATGTGTGCCTGTGTATTAGTTGAGTAAGTATATGACAAACACAGGAATGTATACACAGGTATTAAAGTTGTCTATGTTTATGTGTATATATATTTGCACATACATTTGATGCTGATATAGTGTGTGCATATATTTACATTCATATGAGGGATTAATAAATCTGCAGTTCAAATTTTGATCTTGAATTTACACTGTATGATGTTCAATCTAAATGATCAATATTCATCTCTGAATTAAGTTCACTGACAAGAGAGGAAATTATGTTGGAAAGAGAATTTTGTCAAAAATAAAGGCTTTCAAAATCATAAGGCTATAGACTTATTGATGTACCTACATATATAATCAATATCTGCACATCTATTATAGCATGTACTTGGATAAGTATATATATATATATATATATATATATAGGAACGAGTTTCTATTTTTCATGTATGTGTATAGAGAAGTTCATTGAAAGACTCAATTCGGTTGGGTGTAAATTGTTGATGCTACCAGAAAAGCATAATGGTAGCTTTATGGTTTTTGTTTGTCCACCTATAAGCTGTGTTGAATGTGTGTTTTGTTGTCAACCCTGATTGACTGAGCTGCAGCAAATCTGGCTTACAGTTTCAATTGGCTTACCTATGTAAGTGTGAAAAGAAAGGCGACAAAGAGAGATAGGCGAATCGAAGGGAGATTTAGGGGTAGCATATCGCTCGCACACACACAATACTCAAACCTACAAAGCAGATAGTATTTACTTTGTCAGGATACGGCAAACAGTAATCTGTTTCACGTAGCCACCCCACGACCAGAGATAGCTTGTTCAACTTCATAGTTATTTGTTCAGCCATCAGTCTTAGCCATATGCTGTAAGAGTTGATCAAACAGACTCTGTAGTGTCCTGGGCGACATTGACTCAAGTTCCCCGCTGCTGCCTCTTCCTTCCGATACCACCCCACCCAATGTCATTTGACCATTTTCCTAGACAGCACAGCCATATAATCCACAGTGACATGGTCTTCCAGGTAACAATCCATTGAATTGGACCATTTCCTGCAAGAGTGCAAGAGCAAGTGAACCATGACCTTCTTGATTTTATCTATTTATTTATCAAATTCTGGGATCAACAGGAGGGCAATAACCATTCAATCTGAAATGTGTTCTGATTGGCTTGCAGGAAATTGCTCAGGCTCTCACACTCATTTCCATCATTTTAGTGGACATATCTCAATTAGCACATTCTCCGACCGACATCAGGCGACAAACAAATAATGTAAACACCTCTATTTCACACTGGTCAGTGTTACATTTGCAGGAGATATTCACTTGTAAGAAGCTAGTAACTAAGAGATTCAATTAGTACAATGTTAGTAAAGCTACAAACCTGAAAAAAAAAAAAAACCCAAAAAACTGTTTTCTAACCAATGTAAAGAATGTAGTAGATAATTTTGAAACTCAAAAACACATGAACCTCAAATTTCAGAAAAAAGTTATATACTCATGATAGAACTCCCAATTGTTTTTCACCATTTCATTTGAAACTATTTTATAAAAAGCAATTGTCGAGATACACTGTTCTTTCCAAGTAATTCAATTCAGTATAGCACTTAAATACTATATGACTCTGCTGTTATCAATATATTACAATAACCGTGAATATGACAGAGTTAGAGATTTAGGGAGTAAGGTTCAGGCACATACAGATCAAATATGCTTCCCTCAATAGACACAAATGCTGAGAACGAGATGAAAGTGCCAAGTTTCGAATAAGGGAAGAATAGTTGGGATATAAACATTGACTTTAGACCATCGAGATATGGTTGCTAAGAGTTAAAAACGGGTAGAAATCCACAGGAAAATAAAAGTGTCTAAGCTTAATATTTGTCTTTGCAGTTGAGAACTTTAAGATAGGGAGAGCCAATATAAGTTGATTAAAGCCGGCTGCGGAATCATCATATCTGTATCTACAATGCAATACTCATGATGAAGGTATCGCTGGTGCTGAAAACAGCCATAATTCAAAGCTGACTGAATCTAGCTGATTTCAGCGAACCAAGTGAAGTGCAAAGAATGTACACATCAAAGCAAACACCCCTAACACTTACCCTGTACTGCAAAGGCAGCAAACTTAATGTTGGTAACATGCAAGTCTGACTCATGTGCAAATGAAAAGTATAAGAAAAAGAAAAAAATATTAAAATTATGAAATAAAGGAAATCTAAATGTCAAGCTGATAATGTTTGTAATATATTGAGAGAAGAGGAAGAGAGAGAAAATGCATAAAAGGTTGGAAACTTGCCAATACTTGCAAAGTATATGTTAGATATGTAATAACTGACATTCTTTACCAATGTATTTATTATCACCAACTCAATGCACCTAGTTACTTAGCTGTTATTGATGATACAAGCTCACTGTTCCTTACTGAGATTTCTGTCTCACATCATTGCTCAAAGAAACATTCTTTCAACATTTCACAGCCAGGTGCCCTTCCTGACAAAAACTCTCAGTTTTTTTTTCCCTAAATTTTTTCCAAGCACAAAGAATTATTCAACATCGTCATACTACATAACTGACATTTCATTTTAATACGCTAATAATACTATTTTTTACACTTACTTTAAGATTCATGAACCAGTATCTGACATATAAACTTAATTTTTAATTGGATGGGGGAGATGATCAAAGACACACAAAAAAGAAATTAAGGTTTACATCTGAGATAAACAATTAATGATACCTTTTCCTGGGATCCACGTACTTATTTTTCCATAAAAGAATAATAGGATGATGGTATAGCAACTGCATGCAAATATCTCAAGAGACAGAAACCAGACTAGGGTAGGGATTTATCAACAAAAAGCTGGAATACACAAATTATCTCAGACCAACTATCAATAGGCCATCATGGATGTAAAAATTCAATTGCACTTCTACAGTTTCTATGAACATTCATCTGCACCATGTCTGAATATATATATATATATATATATATATATATATATATATATATATATATATATATATATATATATATATATATATAATTGGGGGAAATCTAGAAAAAAAAAGAAAACAAAATCAATTGCAAAAGTTATTTCAGGCTTCTAACACTATAAAGACCTTTCTTTCTTTGTGTTTTAGACTCCTAAACAGTTGCACCCTGGAGGATGCAAATTAGTGTACAAGGGTAACTTGACCTACGGATTACCAAACGATAGTTGGCGTTGACCTCAGGTGATCTCTAGATTTCATTCTCTTGTGATAAACATTGAAAATAGATAATTTTTATACCAGGATATTATACAATCATCATTCTAAAGAATGGCACAATTTCTCACAAATTTTTGCCTTTTTTGACAAAAATGCATCCATGTCCGAAAAGTATCCGTACTAGATTCCCCAGCAAGTAGATATGACGTTCATGGCTACTTGAGGACTATATGAAATGACTATGAAATTCCTCTTTTCAGCATTGAAAAAATGTAAAGTCCACATGATTACATATATATGGTAGAGCGAAAAAAGAAGTCTGCATACATAGACATATAAAACAACATGTATAGATATATAGAATACCATTATATACCTTAGATACTTACACCTTTATTGGAATACATAAACTACCATGCATTTGTTTATGCATACATTCCCAGGTGCTAACCTAGATATCAGTCCACATAAAGTTGTCAAGCTGACAGATAAATGAGCACATATTTTACATGGGCTACACACGGACACATATCAAGACGACAATCTGGATTCATTGTTGAAAGAATGCAGGAAGCAATCAGAAATCACTTTATCCATTACTTGACATTTTAACAAGAAGAAAAATGAAAATCTGACATTTTCCGAGAGCCGAATTTTGGCCTATCATACAGCTGGAGAATCGGCACTTGGCCCTTTTATGAGTGGAGATGAAGGACTACAATACTGATCACTCAATTGACAACAAATCAACAGCATTTCTCACTGGCACAACACTACACATTCCAATTTACATATTTATTCATTATTTATTTATACACATTAGTATTATCATCATTATTATTATTATCATCATTTCTTTGTTAAACAAAGTGTACAATCAGGCAACTTGGAATCAATATTTGAATATCTGTCCAATAAATCTGATGGTATGTTTTTGCCAATTCCTGAATGCTATTATCAAAGCACCAACATTTTGTTTATACACTGCCATGTTGAATAAATATTGGTTGATGACTGAGGGGGTGGGGTGATGAAGAAAGTAAGAGGTGGAAAATATCTGTACAGAAATGGGAAGAGGTAGAAAATGAAAGAAGAAAATTGGTAAAATGGGCATAGAACATGTCAGAAAGGAAAGGAAAAGAGGAAAGAGAGACAGGGACGGGAAAGAGAGACAGGGACGGGAAAGAGAGACAGGGACGGGAAAGAGAGACAGGGAAGGGAAAGAGAGACAGGGAAGGGAAAGAGAGACAGGGAAGGGAAAGAGAGACAAGGCAAAACAGAGAGAGAGAGAGAGAAAGGGGCAAAACAGAGAGAGAGAGAGAGAAAGGGGCAAAACAGAGAGAGAGAGAGAGAGAAAGGGGCAAAACAAAGAGAGATAGAGAAAGGGGCAAAACAAAGAGAGATAGAGAAAGGGGCAAAACAAAGAGAGATAGAGAAAGGGGCAAAACAGAGAGAGATAGAGAGAGAGAGAAATGGGTGAAAGATAGACAGAAAGGGTGAAAGAGAGAGAGAGATAGACAGAAAGGGTGAAAGAGAGAGAGAGATAGACAGAAAGGGTGA
>OY735205.1:46118261-46415761 GCA_963457665.1 Thysanoteuthis rhombus | reverse complement strand
TTCATGAAATAAACCAGTTGAATTTTCATTCAAAATTCATTAATGCAGATTACAGACTAGCATTTCAGGCTTAGTGAATTTTAAAATGAATTCAATATACCTAGTTGTGCTTAAAGGTGCAGATTTAAGACCTGAATCCCTTTACCTCCCAAAAACAAATTGCACTTAATCTCAGAAACCCCATCTTTTATATAACAAGTTATTGCATTCTTACAATAATCTTCAAAAAGTATGAATTCAGTGTAACATAAATCTACTTTGGACTGCAATGCATTGAAGAAGTAAGTCCAATTACAAACAGGTTCTGGAGAGGGGGGAAAAAAAGCATGGAACTCAAATTCATAATTCTGCACTTTCCAGGGGAGTACCAGGTCACAAGGCTCATCATCATAGATGACTTGTGGTTAGTAAAATCCAAATATAATAAGCTATACACAAGTAAGAATGATAAAAAAATCTCCAACACTGATTGATAAAAACAATGGTTCCATTGGGGTGAATTTGTCTCTAACAAGGAATGCGCAAAACTCTACATACCAAAACTGATTAAAAATTTAGCCTTTCTTTTGGATTTTTCGCAAACATGAACATTTTTCCTGACAACAAGGAAAAAGGAACTGTGCTTTGAATAATATATTTGGGCATTGCTGATTTGCAAGAGACTTCACAAATGACTAATGCATACAAACAAGGAGTCGATGCAAACAAACTGGTGTTCAGCCACATTCCCTGTGGGCAGACCAAACAAAGAAGCAGCAAAGCAGGTAGATTATTATGTTAGAGAAATGAGATTTATAGGCTGAGAATAGTTCACAAAGACAATGATTGGATCGCTCAACAGACTGCAACACCAAACAATGGCCATGACAAGTAGTTTTATGTTTAGAGTGCAAAAATGTGAATCTCAAGGTACATGGCTGAAGTCTTTCTAACAACTTTGTTTGAAAAGAAAAAAAAAAATAGGTATAGGACAGTAAACTGAGGTTTTTTGTGAGACAAATATAACTAAAATCATTATGAAATATTTTGGCATCTGTTTTTATAATAATTACAAGAGTATATCTCTCATCAATTTAGATAAACAATTCATTTTGTTGGTGCATTCAGGATGGAAACAAATTAGAGAGCAAATTGTATGTTCTCCAATTCTTGCTAAAATATAGGTCTTACACAGTTTTATAAAATCAGTTATTTTATTCTTTTTACCACAAAGTCCTTTGAACAAGTTAAAAGTCAACTCATTATTTAGGGGGAAAAAATGGATAGTTTTAGCCTTTTCTTACTGTTAGAATTAAAATAGCTTTTTTGTCATATAGTAACCATAAACAAGTTGAGTAATCTGAGTTGATAAGTTTCTTTCAGAAATTAATGATAGGGAGCATTTATCTATGTTCTAAGTTGATAAGGAATGCAATAGATTGATTGATATAATGAAGCGTATAAGGTAGATGTGTACCAACAGCATGTATTATGCATTAGAAATTAAAAGAATGAATTTAAGATATTTGCCTGATTTAGTCAAAATTTTTGTTTCGTGTTTAAAATTAAAGACCCGGATGTTACAATGTGAATCTCTACCACTCAACCACAAAACTTATTTACAGAAAGGGAATTGAAAGATTATATATATGTATATGTATATAGATTATACACACATACATGTACTGATTTGTGTCTGTTTTGTTTTATTCATTCGTCTTCTAAATGGGAAGATGAATGAAAAAATGAAAAAAAAAAAAGAGAAAATAGCAGTAATTTGCAAATAAATACAGCAGTGAGGGGAAATTTCTCTTTAGCAAATGGCAAACCAAGAAGCAAAAAAAATTGTAGTGAAGAGAGAAAAAAAAGGTTCCCAATCTATCTTCCTTTATAATGGTAGGAATGAAACATAAGAGAAAAAGAGTGGAATAGCTGAATGGAATGAACGAAAGAAAAGAAGGTTGGAATGAAAATAGGAAGAATAAAATATGATGTGCAAGTCCATATTATGTTAATCTGAAATAATCATTTCCTTTTGTTGGCAAGATATCAATATTGCCTATGGCAGACTCCAATATCTTCAACTGGAGATTCATTTGCATTTTGCCAGACTATACTGAGCAACTGAGGCAAAGGCAGAAAGCCAAAAAGAAAGGAAAGAGATAAAAAGAAAGGAAAGAGATAAAAAGGAAAAAGATAAATAGATAAAAAGAAAGGAAAAAGATTAAACAGGGGAGATAAAAAAGGAAAAGGATAAAAAGAAAGGAAAAAAGGAGAAAATGAAAGAAAGGAAAGATAAATAGAAAAAAGATAAAAAGAAAGAAAAAAGATTAGAAAAAGGAAAAAGATTAGAAAAAGGAAAAAGATTAGAAAAAGGAAAAAGATTAGAAAAAGGAAAAAGGCAGAAAGAAACAAAATGATAAAAATAATAAAAAATGCTGAAGGGTGGGCAGGAAACAATAGAAAAGATGAAAGAGAAAAATTAACAGGAAGAGAGAGAAGAGGAAACCAAAGAACCTGTAAAAAAAATAGTCTTCTTTCTTTTTTACTGGATAACTTAAAAAGTTTCAGCTATTATTAACAAATCCCTTTTTTTCTTTACACATACTTTTTGTTCTTCTTTAAAAAATATATCCCACCTTTTGCACTTTGCTGCCATCAAAAAAGTGTGAGGTTGGCCATCTATATCAATGCTAAGCTGATCTAATCATTGGAAGCAAACATACAATGAAATGGCTTCAAGCAACCAGGCATAAGGGGAGAATTCTCACTAGGCAGATAAATATACAGAGTATTATTCATATAAATGCACAAGTGCCTACTCCAGCATGGAGACTTTTCTATGACCAAGAGGAAAATGGCAATGAACCTAATTTAATCTCTAGAAAAAATAAAAAATAAAAATGATAATAATCGTTTCTCTCAGTCATGTGGAAAAATTTGTAATAATCCTTCAATTTTTTACCGATTATTATACACTCAAATTAAGAGTCCTTACCATGGAAACACACATGAAATTCCTAAGGCGAACTTATGTGGTACTCAAGTATGTTATGATACAATTGTTGTCATAAATAATATGTAGAGTAGTGATTTGTTGCTGGTAAAGGAGAGGGTAATCTAAATTATGAAAAAACTATCTGGATTTGGGTACATAAATTATAGGTGTGCACATTCACAACCAGGAACAAGATGAATGATAAAGTTGTGCTGTGGCAGAATCACCAATTTTAAAATGCCTTCAAGATAACATTCCCTACCGGCTAAGTTCAGTACGTCCCTAGGCAACAAATCTTACAAGGCAAAAAATTTAAAGAAAAAAAAAAAAATGACTACATATTCCAGACATATTGAATTCATTAAATAACATTGGGAAAATATAAATATGAACATTAAAACTAACATAGAAAATAACTATATGAAACATGAAGATATATTAAAGGCATAAAATACAAAAAAAAAAAAAAAAAATTAGTAAAATAAGAATGGGAAAATAGTATAATATATTTTTTTTTAAAATCTATACACGAAAACTATTCCATCAAATAAAAAATCAACATAAGATTTTTTAGAAATGCTAAAAAACATTGCAAGGAAAAACCAAGTGAACAGATATCTTAAATAGATGTTTTTGAACCTAACATTAAGTATTTACTTTGTTTTGAAGCAGAGGAAGACTGGAGGAGAGTTAGACAAAGGAGCCTTTTGCATTATGAAAAAGACAGTGAAAGAGAAATAATTGTTTTAACTGCAGTGCATTGAGATTTACATGTATATAAAAAAAAATAATGAATAAAATGGAATATGCCAGAATAATGACAAATGATTGGGTTACAGTACCATTACCAAATTTACCAACTATTTTCATGTTTTAGAGCTAGAAGATTCAAAAATACAATTCTGTTTCTATTCATCAAAAGTAGTGATTACGATGATAGATGGTTGAATGAAGGATAAGAAAATTTTTTTTCCAACTGCTGCAATGGGACTGAGAACAGGGTTTTGTGTGTATTAGGTATATTGTATCCAGAGAAAGAAATTTCCAATTTATATTCTGAGTATTAACCCTTCCAACATGAGTCACTTGTGAACTGGTGAATTTATAAGGAGCCAAATACTCTGTGTATTAGTTAAGTGGAGAAGCATAGCTTACATGGCTATGATATGATTTTAATGGTTATTTATTGTCCATGGGAAAGTCACTTAATATAAAGTAAAAGCAAATGATTTTGAAAATAACTATAACAAATACTGGTCATGGTAAGGCTGGAGTTTAAAACATACTTCCTTTCTTGGGTAGCTAAGGTAATAAAAACATTAGATTGTTAAGGCACTTATTCATCTACTCCTATCCATCTACAATCATGGTGGGCCAGTTACATGATCAAGATAATTGGCAACAGGACACAGCACAACCAGAGTTTGATTCATGCTTTTTCCAAGATGAAAATGATATAAGCAGTCTCAGTCCTGCAACTATGAATGCCTGATCTGGTTTCATCATTCCACTGTAGGTGAAAAGCAAGAGAAAATGTTGGTGCTGAAAGGTTTGCGAATGCCTCGCATAACTCATCATGAACAATCAACAATGTAGAGAGGTCATTATACATGCCTTGATTTTAAGACCTAATTCAATATAAAAGCAGAAATCCAGGAGAAAAAGAGAAGGGGAGTAAAACCTGCAGAAAACTATTAAAGCCATAGACAATAAGATAAAATCAAAGGCTTGGTTTATCACTGAACATTCATTAGAACTTCAAAGGCTGTTCAGCTTATCTGTGGAGATTCTAATCTAGCAGATAGGGAACAGTTAATTTAGTTAATTTGTACATGTCTGTTTTCGTTCTTCTGGTGTTAGACGTAATGGCTCTGATTAAAAAAAAAAAAAAATGAATGAATGACTCATTCTACCACCTTTCTGGTAATACCAGGCAAGCAAATAACATACAAGTTTCCAGGGGAGGGATTTTTTTTTTCAACATTTTTTTCTTAAATTTGTAAAATTTTCTTCTTTTAATCACAGAAAACAAGAAATGACTTAAAAATTTTCAAGAACTTTACTCACAGTATTCTTTAAAGTACAAATTAAACAAATTACATTTTCGTAAAAATGATTTGAAAAAAAAAAAAAATAAATAAATAGATAAAAATTAAATACCATCCCCTCAGATCTCATCTGACTAATTATTTTTTATAACCTGATGTCTCTGTGTGAAAGCAACTACTCTGGTACGTCTAAAGAGCGTTACAGACAATACTACTACAGGTAATGTTGATATAAGATTATGAATGATTTGATAAATTATTTATAAGTGATTAAACGATGTACTTTATTGCCTTAAGCCAAATGCTCTAATACAAGAAGGTTGAGCCAATGATATAACATCTTTGTGTTGAATTCTGTATGTTTAGACCCTAACAAACATAATTTGAAGGATAAACTATGGCTTCTCTTTTAGCAATCTAATCATACCCCTTGTGGTCATCAATGTTGTTTAATAACCACTCAAGTTTGAAAAATGGGTTTCACAGCTTTCACTATACTTTTATCACAATCAACATAGAATAAAATCACCTTCTCAAACTCTCAAATCAGTATTTTATGACTTGAGCAAGCAGAGTGGATCAAAAAAATTTCTAGCTTATCAATTATAATATAACCGATCAGAGAGTTGCAATAAAAAGCAACAGACATAAGATAAAAGAAGGACTTATCAAAATGAATAATAATAACAATGCTTCATTCAAGAATTTCATATACTATTGCATCAAATACAACTACTGTTAATAAGAAACAAGCAAGAGGGTGACATGTAGCAATCAGAGAAATAAGGGCTATAACTATATGGTTTAATTGGGAGATGCCAGGTAGTGAAGTCTTTGGTAGTCAAACAAGTAATAGAGCTCTCATAAAGTGACAGACTCTCAAAGATAAAAGAATAACAATCTGAGAGTTGTGATAAAAAGGAATAGAAATGAATATTTTACTGGATTTTATCAAAATTACCAAGACAAAAATACATTTGTATTATATGAACTTTATAATATCTATCATTTCATATCTCTACTAAATTTGCTTTCTTAGATATAGAATTCGCTATCAGTAAATGTGTGATGAAATACTTGGAAGTGTAGAGATACCAAAATTAAATCTCTCCAAAGCAAAAATACAATTGTTCTCATCGAGTACTGTCTTCATATCCAGATCACAAAACTAGATTGATTTTTCTCTTTTTCTTGCTCTTTTTCAATTACTTTCCAGACATCACCAGTTATATATCTCAGAGATTACATGTAAATTTAATAATCACAGGATAAGGATTGTTTCCATTTGACAGAATACCAGTAATAAAAAGTTTAGAGGACTTTTTCTTTGGAGCTTCATGATAATTGAGAAGAATATTTTTTTTAATTAAGAGATACTGTCGGATTAAATTAAGTAATTGCTTTCTTGACGCATTGCAATTTTTTGTTTTTGGCTAAATTGCAATGAGGAAAATGAGTATATGGAAGAGTAGAGATGAGGGTAGGAAAACGGTGTGGGGCTAGCAATTTCAGTATGAAATGTTCATTTTTATTCATTAATTTGTAATTGTTCAGCAGAAGATCTTTAGCAGAGAGGAATTGATAAGAGCAACACCTAGATTTTAAAAATAATGAGACACACTTCAGAGGAGCTGGGAGGGGAGAATGTGTAATTTCTCTCTTTTTTTTTTCTGCTTTTTTTTTTTTTTCCCCTCAATTTGATTCCCACCCTCATATTATCCTATGAAAGAAAAAATGTCTTCAGATGAAACTTGCAAACTTGCTTTCTTTATTCTGTGAAGAATTGTACACCTTTGCCCTCCTATAGTGGAGTCTAATTAAATCATTTTAATATCTTGTTACACTAGCCACTCAGGTAGCAGGAGTGGGTACAAGACTGGTTAGGTGAGGTTGGACATCATAGGAGGGGAGGACCAATTTAGGATTGTTGTTTTTGTTTTTTTTAAGTAAAAATTAAAATTTTCGAAAAAGTAAAAAACTGTTCATTGAACAAAGTAAAGGACTATTTTTTAAAAACTCAAATCAGAAAAATTTTGCAAAAAGAATAAAAATAATTCTAAAAGCAACTACTAATTATTCAATTTTGGAATCTTTCTTTTCAATTTTGAATTAAATTTATTTTTTTCTTTTAATTAAATGAATTCAAGGAAACCGATGTTAAGTTAATATTTGCACTTTATGGGTATCAATGATTTTACATATACAAGACCCAATTTCTGTTCTGGCTTCAGTTTTACTTTTCTTATTTGATTCTGTGATCATGAGCCCCATCAAACTGCTATCTCAGAAGAAATTTAAGGCATTAGCCAACAATTATCTACTGCATTACAAAACTTCTTATCATGATATAAAATAAGGGTTATCTTTCTTTCAAAATGTCTCGACAATCTATCACTTAGATTGATGTCAACTGCGTCTTAGCTGTCACTATTTAAAAAACAATTGGTAGTGAAACAAAAGCTTTGGACCGAAAGTCTTCAGCTTTGCAATCCAACTCATTTATATCAATGAGAGACTAAAATGAAATTAACTTTTGATTTTTGTCCATGAGATGACATCACCCTTTGCCAATCCTGGAAGGAATCAGTTAAGGTAGTTCCTCTCAGACTTTGTGGGGAGGTATTCTCTAAGGAGATTTCATGGAGATTTGTTGTCTCAGGTAGATATAGTGGTCTACTTTCTCCAGTTCTGTATTTTCTATTTTGATCATTGTGTGTTCATTTCTGATGTGTTCATTGCACATGACCTTCGTTTTGCTGAAGTTCATGTGAAAGTCGACTTTCTTGCTCTCTTCATTCAGTTCATCTAGCATTCCTCCTAATAGTCACCTATGGAGCTGAAACATAGAACCTAACCAAGAGACTGACCCTCAAACTGACAACCATGTGCACATGAAAGAATCATGCTCAACCTCACAAGACAACTTAATATATCAGGGAGAGAACAGGAGTCAGAGACATCATTGAATCCATGAAAAACTCAAATGGCAATGGGATAGACAAGTTCAGAGAGTATTGGCTCTGTGACGCCCATGATAGAGAAGAGTGGCAAATCCTGGGGAACGGCTATGTGCAATGACAAACAATAGAAGACCAATGATTTTCTAGATATACAATTCAGCTGTCATCTACTTATTTTATCATCATCAAAAACCTGAAATATCATAAATAATGTACTTTTATTGAATGAGTTTTGAATGAATGCAAATACAGATGGAGAACATTTAAGTTTGTATCATTTTATGAAAGCCTAAATTTAATTATCACATGCTGACAATACATCAGTTGATCTCTTACATCAAAGGATATTATTCTATATGCATTGCATGGATGAACAAGTGTATTTATCTTAATAGGTATGCATGTATGAAGATATAGATAAATTGAAAGGACTTTACTCTGACCATAGTTTCAATTGTACACAATCAAGGGGTCTGTTGTGGGATTGAATACTTCAAGTTCTTTCAACTTTGCAAAGAGTAATTAACATGAAAGGCACAGGTCATGATTCTTTGCATTTTTTATTTTTGTAAACGATCATGAAGATGTGATAACCTGGTATTAGTGAAGTGATTTTGCTATAAATGAGCAGAGAGGTAAATGCGTTTTAGTGCAGCAGGTTACGAAGTAACTTAGATTTAGTAGATAAATTAATTTTAGAAATTTAGGCATCTTTTGTGATCAAATTCAAATGAATCAATATCGAAAATATACAAATTCAAAACAAGTGTAGCAAGATAATAATCCAATGTAATATTTTAAATAAGATTTGGAATAAAAGATTATTCATAACTAAATATACACACATCCATCTGAATACTTGAGAGCGAGGACTTTCAGCACGTACTATACACACACCTACATGTCTTTGTTCTTCCTTCAAACATACCAGATTATAAAAACCTGTAGCCTGAGTTGGGCACCTGCTGTTGATCAATGATTAGAAAAATAGTTTATCAAAGTAGATAGCTTCTGCCGGGTGAAGTGAATTCAGTCACTAATAGGTGTCAAAACATTGTGGACTTGTGTCAGAATGAGCTATGCTCAGTAAGTATCTACCGGTAACCATTGATGTCTGCTGGGGGAGGGCACTGAGCCAATAGAAAATTTACCCCCCCCCCCTGCTCACACTACAAATGGTGGTGAATGCAGCACCTATCGTGTAACAGGGTTGTGACTAAGATATTTTCCGAATATAACTTTTTTGCCACCCTCCCTACTCCGGAAATATAAAAAGCAAATTACCAAGATATTTTCCCTGATTCAAGTGAAAACACCATACATAAACACTCCCTAAATGAATTAAAAACAAAAGGAATGAAGTCCTGTCTTTCATAGTTCACCCTGAAACTAATTGAAAAAGAAGAAAAAATAACAAGTGTGGTATAAGTGTAAGACAGACTGGTGCAAATTAGAATCTGAAATTAATTGTACTGCGTAATTTACTCTTTGATAAATTCTTCAACTGTGATAAGTCAATGCTTCTCACTCATGTTCAGAGCAGCAAAAAATTTCTTGAATCATTTGTTGATTTTTTTTTTCTTTAAAGTTGAGACATGAAGGGTGAATTTTCAGACCACACACTCATCTTGAAAAGAAATTATATTACAAAGCATAAGTCATTTTCAAAAATGATTTATTAAAAGTATCAACTAAGTTAACATGAACCAATACAATAAAAAAAATTACTGCTGAAATACTCTATTTTTTAGTATTTAAAATGCATATTTAAAAATAAGAAAATAAAAAAATGTTTCTGTACTAATACAAAAGATCATAAATACAAGGTATTTCAACATATTTTTTCATAGTAAGGTATAGAAGTTTGTGGAGTCTTTCCTAATATCCCCCGGAAACTTATTCTCATTTTTACAGATTGAAAAAAAATATGGTATTGTGAACATCGCTTTTTAATATGTACATGCCAGAAAAATAATTTTTGACGAATTGTTTACAACTCCATATTGAATTCGAAAAAATAAATAATCTGATCTATTTTAGGACCAGTCAATTTAAAATTTTTTTCTTTATCTTCTAATACAAAAAAAATACTCTTTCTTCACAATAGATATAGATGTGAGCTAAAACATGAGAAATGGGATTCTTGAAATGAATTGTTCGGAATGATCTAAGTCAGCAACCATCAAGTCTATTTAGAAAAGTATAGAAAAAAGCTTAAATGTTTTAGCTTGAAGTGAGCAATTATTTTGCGTCAAGAATATGTAAAGCTTTGTATCGGCTCTCTTTCAAACATATATATATATATATATATATATATATATGACCGATTGAACAGGAATTTTCAAAGCTTTTAAACAATAACAAAAAAAAAAAAAGAAACAGGTCTAGTTAGTCACTCAATAGGAACCATCACTGGGTCAATGTCTTTTGGCAGCATGCAGGATTGGGAGTGATCAATTAGGAAATTGGAAAATCAGGAAATGCAGTGGTCAGTGTCCAAATTTTGTTGGGCAGTGACAACTAAAAAAGCCCAAATTTTCAGATAACAAGCATGAACACTGCTACATGCAAACTAAAGGACCAATTTAGCATACACGTACATTGTAAATTGAATCCCTTTTGGAAACCTATTTGGAGTAGGAATATTTTTAAAAATACAAAAAACAACAATAGTTTTTTTTGCTCCTGGACATAAGGGGTAAAGGTTTGAATTTTCAGCCCACTAGCTCCATTGGTGTAGCCTGTACTCATGACACATAGCCAGCGAGCCTGGCTTAAGAAGTGAAGAAACCAATATTGACAGTCTTGGTTGACAGTTTCTAAAATGCTGGGATAAACAGGTGACAGATAGAAGAAAAGGGAAAAAAATGAGGAGAAATTAATGACATCTCTTTCTGATGTTTTTCTTTTTTGTTTGTTTTCCTCTAGCAACAATAGAAAAACAAAAAAAGAAAGTTACCTGCTCTTCCAGCTGACAGCTAAAGATGTTCTATTGGCAACTATCTGCTAACAAGTATTTAGCTCAGAATGCAAACAAAAAGTGCCAAAGATTGAAGCCAGAGTTTTCACAGGTGAATTTTCTTGCTGAAAAGTCAACATTTATTTGGTACTCTTCGGCAAGGAAAAGAAAAGTAACCTTAGTTTTGTTTTGTTTTATTTTTTTAAATCTCATCATGACTGTAGAGCTTCCTAAAGTGCAAATGAAATAATTCCATGATTTAAAAAAAAAATACAACTAAAATACTTTCAATTCATTCTCCCCAAACTTGCTTGAAAAACATTTTTTGGAGTCTGATAGGTCCCATCTCTATTTTCTGGAGACACTGGGTGAGAAATGTTTCAAATCATTTTTTTTTTTTTTTTTGCGAGCATTTTCCAAAGCTGAGGATCATTGGATAATCACAACAGGCATCGGTGATTGAAATTCAATTGTAGGCAAAAGCGAGGATTTTCAATGTTAATTTTCTAAGCTAGCAGGCCCTTCCCACTAGTGCAACACAATCTTCCTATATCTGTGTACTTGGGCCCAGTGCAAAGCTGAGCTAATTTCTCTCTCCCACACATCATATATATATATTTGTATTTATCATAAGTATTTGAGCAAACAGACATTTTGAATAAGATTTTAGGATAGAAAAAAAAAACTTGCTTTTTTTTTTCTAATAATTTAATTCTTGGAAACATTTTCCAGAAATTTACCATTCTGAGAAACAAAACATGACTAAATGCATGCCTTGTTATGCTGATTGCAAAAAAAATTATCTTTTCTTGCATAATGTTCCTTTTTTAAATGTCAAAATCAAGCAATTAAAACCAAATCTCTATTCAAATACTTATGATAAGTACTATATATATATATATATATATATATATTCTGATATGATACTTTATTAGAGATCCAAAAATGGGCAGGTTGTAAGTGAATCATCTCAAAATGAAATACTCTTTGAAAATAGAATACGTACTTCATTTTAGGAATATTTTAATAAAAAAGTTACTTGTTTTTAGGAATGATAGAGTGGGCTGTCATATTGGAATGTGCAGTCAGTATAAGGAAATGGGTCCATTTTTATTTACTTATTTTTTGCAGCAAATCTAATTACAGATTGTGTATATCATATGGAATATAACTGAATTTTATTACAAAAGCTATGCAAAATTTAATACAAGGTGTAGTGTCTATGTGATATGAAGGATGCAGCGAGTATTTTCAGTATACAACATGCTGCATGAAATGTGGTTGGTGACATCTTAAATTTCTTTTAGTTTGAAATATAAAATCCACTGTTTCCAATTTTGATATTTTTTTTCTAATTGGGAACTAAGACCTCATCATGCTGCATCTGAATACATTTTGTGTTGGGTCATGCTCCATCAAGGTACTTTCTGAATTTGTCAAGTTTGTCTTTCCATCTTGTATTCTGCTGGCCTTGGCTGTGCATGTGATCTTTGGGGATCCAAGTTGTGGGTTGTGATGTCCATGGATTGTTTGCCATTCTTGCATAGAGGACACACAACAGTGTGCTTTCCTAAGAGCCAAAATATTTATATGGAGTGGCGGCAATCATATAATAATGGAATAGCCTATTTAGCTGTTACTGCCAGCAAGAATGTTGTTCGGTTTCATGTCAACTGTACATATAAAAGACTAGTTTATTTAATAATTCAGAAATTATGATATTGATAAAAGCGAGACTGTGTAAAACACGGAAAAATCAACTCTGAGGTTGAAAAAAAATTGTCAAGTTCTTATATTAGTAGTAAATCAACTGGAAGAATTTTCAACTCTAAGTCTAAATAATATTATTAAAGACAATATTATAAGTTGGTTTGCATGCAGCCTGAGATTAAAACCAACATCGCGGATTTAATAATCACATGGGTGAACACTCAATAGAAATGACACGAAAAATGAATCACATTTGTTGTTATACTTATTGATCCTTCATTGTCAAATATGTTTTGGTAGGTAACCCATGTAAGTAAACTGTGTTGAAAAAGAAAAAAAAATCAAATGATGTGTAGTATAAAAAGATACCTATATACATTATGATAATACCCTACATAAAATAACAAACTACATATAATAAGATATAAGCTATATGATAAAATCATAGCTGAAAGGGAGGTGATGTTTGATCTACACAGCTGGGGAACTATGTTAATATAACTGTTTTGTTTTTAAATCCCCGAAACGGTTACATGGTAAACAACTGATGATTCCGACAAGAAAAATTTGCACATTGTACCATATCAAATTTGGAGTAAAACATACAAAAATTGAATAAAATTACACTAACAGATATTAAAAAATAATTGACAGAAATGACAAATGTTTGGAAAAAAGTATTTTTTTTAATGTATATTTAGTGTTTAAAGTGGTAAAGATTTCTAGACTATATATATATTCATATGTATGAGAGAGTGAGAGAGTGAGGAGTATACATATATCTGTGACATTTGAAATATAAGCAGCTCTATAGAATAGTTTAATAGCCGACAAAAATTTGCTGTCGGATAACCATATGAGGGAAGACAGAAAAAACAATATCTTTTTTCCAGGTAAACACTCTACCTGAACATTTATATCTAACTAAATATATACCAATCAACTTGTGATAATTTCTTTCATAGGATCATTTCCCCCACCCCAATCCACAAGTGTGTGGGAATAGGGATGGGTTGGGGTGTATATATATATATATATATATATATATATATATATATAGATTGATTTGCGAATGAACAATTAAGAACATCTGAGCTGGCAGATGATTGGAAATGGACCAAATCAGTGAATTGATTCGAGAGAGAAGAATGCTGGTACAATTATCTTCTCTTTTACGAACTGGAGAAGAAAAGAAAAGGAAAAAAAAAAAGCAAATTAAAAAAAAAAAAAAAAAGAAGCCGCCCATTGTAAATCTCGGAGAAGAGAAAAGCAAGGAACTGGTTGCCCATTGATTTATAATTTTTGCTCAATTGATTTACTACTAATGATTAAAGAGCTTCCAGATATTTGCTTTGTTGTTGTCGGTTGGTGGTCTCTCTTCTCCTATCCCCAAGCAGCAGCAGCATACAGCCAGGACCACACCCTGCTTTTTCCTTGCCCTCACTATCACGTTTCTTCTTCCAATACTGAACTGTTTCCTTCCTGATTTTTTATTTTGTCTCTTTTTAGTTTATGTTTGTTTAACTTAATCTGATTTTTTCTTTTCACTTTTTCATTGTTTTGTCCTCGTTTTTATGACTTTAATGCTTTTTATCGATTCAATGTTTTTGTTCCATATTCTTTTTTTTTTCATTTTCTAATTGCTGATTTGCATTTACTTGATTTTGATATGTTTTTTAGTTTTTGCATTATTTCATGCTTTCACAGTTTGATGCTCCCATTGTTACATTTTTTTCTCGTCTCATATTTCTTTGTCAGTCATAAAAAATTTCAGTTTTTTCATCAAGTACTCAATTTCAACTTCTGGCTCATATCATAATGCAGTTATTAGCCTCAAACAAATTCACAAGTGCAGTAACTTTGATCCTTACTGGGTGCCCCACTACAGTATTTTTGTGTCATACTCAATTCAGTAAATAATGTTTATTTTCATTTATTAATTTATTATGATGCTTCAAGTTGTTTCTAGAAGTTTTCTATTTCTCAGGTTTCCATTTCCAATAATGAGCAATTGCTTTTTTCAATTTTCTTCTTCCTCCACACACTTATTTCTTTAGTTTCAATATATCTTGTATGTTAATTGTTTTTATGCTTAGTATCAAAATGGGTTCATTTTGAGGGGGGATCCCTGAAGGAAATATGTAAAAATTCAAGAAAATTTAAAAAAGGTGAAATCAAAAAAAAAAAAACATGCACCTGAAAAACTCAGACAAATGCATGAAGAACATCAGAAAGAGACAAATTGAAAAATGATAATTTTAAAAATTGGGAATCTCACAAAAAGAAAAAAAGTTTAACTTCAGAATAAGGCTAAAAGGAAAAAATAAAGCTCAAGCAATGGAAAAGAGAAATATAACCATTGGATAATTTTTTTTTGAGTTGAAAATAGCAAAAACAACTTTTTAATTAAAATTTTTTCCCAAAGATGTTTAAGCTATCAATTCATAATTATTTGACATATTTAACCATGCAGGAAATTAACAACAACAAAACCCCAAAAATCAATATTCAGACCAGAGCAAGAAAGAAAATCATGTTAGACTATATACAAAGGCCTGAGATACTAAACAAAATTAATTTACAGAGAAAAGTGTTCCTTCAATACTGTCAAGGACTCAGTTCATCTTGATACAAACCTTGATTTAAATCCTAGCCACTTAATAATAAATCAGAAGCAATTTGAGAGGTCAACCGTACAGAAATTTATACAGATGATCTTGATAATGATGGACATAAAAGCGTGTGAGTGTGTGTTGGGGGGATGGGTGAATGTCTGTTTTGTTTTTTTGGGTGGGGAGGGATACATTGGCATTCATATGAATCACACAAAAGAGAGAATGCATTCATCATCATCAGTCTAAACGAGTGTCATTGGACATCTTATTTTCTGTGAGATACAAACTCACATTTGATCTCTGGAGATCCAAGTTGTTAGTTGTGGAGTCCAGCAGTTGACTGCCATTCTTGCAAAATGGCCTGGCCATTGCCATTTGAGTTTTCTAATGGATTTTATATTTCTGACTCTTAATTTTTCTCTAATGTACTGTGCTATCTTGTGATCACAAGCATGATCCTCACTTGTGTATGTTGAATGGTTCTTCGTGCTGTCTAGAATATAACCTATACTAGCCTGGTCATATATACCAAGCAATATTTTGTCTGCATCCATGAATTTCTTAGTTTTCATATGGTTCACACATACCTATGATTTTAACCTGATGCAAAATTTTCCAGCATTTTTTTTTCTCTCTTTTTACTCAGTCTTTTATTCATACAAATTCATAGCATTATTACTCAGTCATCAAAGTTTCCTTCCCTGGCTTTCTATGACCTTATGCCTACGTTCTCTTAAGATGTATATTCCAACATGAACAAACAATTCTTGTTTTGATTCAATGAATTATTTGGTAAAGACAATTAGCTGGAAATGCTGACCAAACAAGGAATTTTAAATGGAGCTAAACAAGGTGACTGGTCTAGAGAAAGTACTGTATGTAGACAAACTTCTCATCTCGACTACATATGCATCTGCTGCATTACATATACAGCATAAGGAAAGGCAATGACATGCAGCAGAAACACCAGTTGAATTCCTGAAAGGAGAAAAAAAAGTATTCTCTTTTCCAATGCATCATTTTAAAAATCTAATTGTTCTATGTAGCATTGTCAAGGTTTTGAGAATTGATGATGAAGAATTTTCTTTGAATCCCACCAAACACAGAGAAGAAAATTTGTCCAGTAGATTCAATTTTGGCTGAAATTTGGAAGGCTGTCCCGGATCCATCCAATGTTTTCTTCATTTTGTATTCTCATAATAAATCCATTTTTCACTGCCCCGACTACAAATGACTTTTTTCCGTGTCAATCAAAATGAGAGAGACAAGCATTTAAATAGTAACCAATGATTCTTTCACAAAATAAATGTAGAACATTGTACAAAAGATGACATGAGGAACTCATGCATAAACCTAACAAAATTGCCATCAAAGACAATAATTGAACAACCGTAGCATCAAACTTTGGAATCAAGAAAAAGAAATTCTATCAAAGGATAAACATTATCACAATAAATTCTGTTCATGACCACACTGATGTTTTTCACTGGAAAACATCTAAAATAGATTCTTTAAAAAAAAGCATCTGAAGAATCTAAATGCTACTAATACCCCCCCACCCCACCCCACCAAGAAAGAGCTTTTTATCACCAAAAAATAAAATTAATTTTTTTTTTACAAAGGGTCTAGTGGAGTATCGATGTTGATTTTCAAGTCCGTTGACAGAACAGTTCAGTCAGGAACGCTGGAACACATTAACAAGCGCATGTACATATAAAAAAAGGATAGAACTCTTTGTACCCTTTTGGAGGTTATGGTTGGTCAATTCTAAATTCAAGATGTCAATGAATTCACCAAATCAAAACTAGAAAAATTCGTTTATCATGAAATACATAATTTACCTGGAAGGTGGTAAAGTCCTCGTGGATAAAATAATTGATTCTACAGGCATTTTTGGTCTGAAATGCTTCAAATCGTTCTAGTGTTTGACGAGATAGGTTACCAGTTAACTGGTCTCCATAAAAGACTGAAGAAATGGACGTTGAGGAAAAAGTTGAGAAGAAAATTGCGCGTATCAAATACTGATAGGCCTTGCATTCTCAATTTCTCTAAAGAAAGCTGGGCTCATAAATGCACAGGATGTAACTAAGTTATGTAAAATAGGAATTTAAAAACACCATGGAATCTCGATCCGCACAAGAAATAATTCATCAAAAGCCACCAGATACTTCTGGTGTGAAAAAAAGGAAGATGATAATGATAATAATGGTGTTGGTCACCACCATTATAGAACTGGGAACAGTGCCTTAGCGGCTTGAAGAATATGCATGTAGAGAAGAATTTAGAGAGTCAAGATTGTGGTACTTCTGAGGTCAGGAGAGTGATAAAAATTTTAAACAACTTGCTATCATTCGATCAGAAACCAATGATGTTGACACACAAAGTTTTAAAAATACAATAATATCTGATAAAAAGTCATTTTTTTCAAAATGGTTGAATTACCAGAAATTAACCTAAATTCACAATGATGACATAAAAATGAAACCTACTTGGAGATATCAGGTTATATGTGCGTGAAACCAGATATTAATACTCCTCTATCAACTATTTTAACATTGTTTAGACACTCAGATGACATGGGAAGTTAACCAAACTGTTGAACATACAACTCTATGTTTCTCTCTCACTCACAGACAGAGTGAATATGAATTATGTGACAGAAGTCATGGACGTAAGAAATATCTTGACGTACCATCAAATTCTATGTAATCCAATCATAGGAAGTGACTTACTTCCTAAGCTGTATTTTTTTCCCCTTTCTTGTTTATTAGGATTTGGTTATTCAAATGTCTTTGTGGTTGTTTAAGTCAAGTTTGGTGTTGACTTAATTGAGAGGGATAGAAAGAAGACAAAAGGATTGAAAAGAGAAAACTTTTTTTTTTCCACCTGAGCTCGTATTCCAAAAGAAAAAAATAGTTTGACAAGAGTTTCAATTTTTTAATTTTTTTTGAAATCAATATTTCTATTTTACTATACAATTAACATAATCATATTTTCTGTTGTGTAAATGAAATTAATATATATATACATACATACATATACACATATATATATATATATATATATATATATATATATATATATCAAATATTGCTCTAATGCTGGGTATAGTGAAGCTGTCCCAGTTTGGGCATCGTATATCCCAATTTCTTTTTTTTTCCTCCCTACAGTTCTGTCTCTGGCTAGGTGTTCATGTTCTTCATGGTTTTGTGATACATGAATAAACTTGGAGGCAACAACACTGCAAACAGTGTCAGTCATTTCATCAATTATTTACCCATAGCTGGAGAGAGAGAGATGGATTTATTGCTTTTTCCAAGGGTATTAGTGCAAAGTGAATGCTGATTATCTCAGCCAGAGTTTGAACCCAGCTCAACAAATCAATTTTCTGTCCTAACTGCTTGGCCACCATCACTTCTTTATATTAATATATGTACACATACACACACACAGGGTGTCCCAGAGATTTGTCCTCTTCCAGTTTTTCAGTTGTAAGGGAAGTAACTCATTAGTGACTAGGCTTGACGAGACCAGTTTTAACCTATGCGATTTGACTATAGCCTCCATTTTAGATCATGTCTACCTATCATTTGACTACTGAACAGTGGATTACAACAATGAGACATTACTATAAAACTGGGTGTAATGCAGCAGATGCTGGCAGATATTTAGACAGCAAATATAATCATCATGTACCTCAATCACACATCATGAAAACAATCTTGGAGAAATTCAACCACACTGGAAGCATCTTAGATGATAAAAGACTACAAAGACATACCACAATGGAACCAATTTTGCATATAAACAATATACTACATTATTATTCCTGTGGGGAAAAAGAATTATTTTACTAGAAAGGGATATACTTTTTTTCCATAATGAATTAAATTTAGATACCTGTAATTGTCAACAAGCAACAAACAAAAGAGAAGTTAACATCTTTTATTAATACAACAGTGTCACAGATAGAGTGGACTAAAGTAGAGTGCTAATTATCCTCATGCAAATGACAGCCAAATTTAATCCTTAAATTGCCTTCCCTTTCCATAATATCATGATAGAATCACAGTTATGATAGTGATGAGGAGCCCAATCTGCTTAAAGACAACTATTGCAACAGATATGGCTTCTCTGGTCCAGAAATGAACTGTGTAAAGAAGCTTATTAACTAAACAGTACATCCATGTCTTGATTAACACAAAATATTCATTAGCTGTCACAGAAAATTCCTTGAACAGCATCTTCAGAAACGGCAATGCAGAATACAGTTCCGGTTCCATGCAGAGCCTTGGAAATAACATCCCCAGAGACAAAAGCTAAACAATAACAACAGAAAGAGTTTTCAAAAAGATGATAACTGAGAAAAGATTTCTATCCAAGAGACAGGTGCCACAAGCCTGACAGATAACAGTTTTGCAATTGAAAAGAGTGTGAGAAGAAAAGATGATTTGAAGCAAAATAATAAAGATGCCAGTATCTAGTTCAAAGCATTCGCTGCAGGTTTTCAGCTGTTGAAAAAGTGGTGAATTAAAGATTCAAACTCTGCTCTTGTGCATTTGATATTTATGGCAAACTCTGAAGTTTAAGCATGAAAATATCCACAATGGGAAATGCATTAGAGGGTGTGATGTAATGTGAACTTTGAAAAAATTGACGAGCACTTACTTTCCAATACAAGGCAGTGGTGGAATATGGCCAAGATCTTTTGTCTTATTTGTCTTCTTTAAATCTCATCAGTTTTGTGTTGAAGTTTAATCAGGTTAAATTGTTGTGGGTATCAAAACTGCAAATCATTTTTTTTCCCCTCCCAAATCAATCATGTCATTGACATCCATACAACCAAGAATATTTGCACACAATCCGAGTAAAAATTTGAAGGAGAATATTAAAATAATGACAAAATAAATCATCAATATTTGATCTGCTAATAAGAGTTTTGTGTTTTTTTTCTCAATATTTCAATGTTTGTTCATATCATCATCAGAACCACAATATGTCTTTCATTATATTTTCTACAGCATTACAGCCAACCTTTTCACCAATCAACTCCTATGCAAAAATGTACACATTATATACATATAAGTACAAACACACGAACATGTTAGATACTTGGAATGAAATGGATTTGGTTGTAATGTCATATTTTGATGTTTACGCCCTAAATCAATTGTTTAATATACATGTATATGTGTGTGTACCAGTAGATAGGACAATTGTTTTGTCTGACGGAATGTGATAATTATAAAAACATTTTAGTAAAAAATATATTTTATTCGGCACTGGTGTTAATCAACTGCAGTTAATATACATAATCTGTCCAATCTACTAATATACATAATGTTGGCATACAGCAGAGCCACATTTAGGCTGCTTCTCATTGGATGCAAGTCGGAATCCCACAAAACGTTTATTCATTTACTCTATCAGAGGTTCTTCCATTTGCTACTAGTTAATACTGAATAAAATACAGTTCCTACTAAAATTTCTTTATAATCACATATATTTAAAAATCAATATGACCATGGGCATCCCCTGGCAGGTACAAACGGAGCATTTGCCCTCCCTGGGATCATTGTCCTCAATGAGAGTGGGGGGGGGGGTTAAAATAGGAAACCTCATAGAGGTTGGGTACTCATAGAGGGTGGGTATCAATGGATCACTATGAACAATGCCAGCTTAGGTTGAGTCATAGTTTAGGCACTCTATGGTCATTTACCGGCAACCAACATCAAGATATATTTCCCATCACCCCAATGTATCCCTCCGAATTCCGCCCGAATTATATCCTCTTCACTCCTGTGAAAGTGGAAACAGACAGACGTGTTTGAGAGCCATAGCGATTTAAGTTTCAATGTTTACATCTGCTCTGTCATGCAATTTTTTAATGAAGACAATGCACACTCTTTTTCTGAAATACCTATCAATAATCATGTTCAACAGAGAAAAATAATTCTTAGTCAAATTTTTCTGATGAAAATCCATGCTAAAGTGTCTTTAAAATAATTTGACATATGATTTTGTTCACCACAAATAAAATTAATCATTTTTCACAATTTTTCTGATTTATATAACCATCAATTTTTTCCTCAGATTGCTGCCAATTTTAACTACAGCAGGCATCTTTAAACAGTGATTACCTGCTTCATATTTAGATATATTTTTTATCAAATGAATTATATTCTCCATAAAAATACCAGATAACCTTGCTGACATATATGAAGTAAAGATCATACGTAAAGTGAGTTACTGCCAGCGCAGGGACCAATTTTTCTCACACCATCAGTTGTCCTCTCAAAGTTAAACTGTTGACCATTCAATTATATCAACTCAGCGAGAGAAACATGACAACAGGTGTAAATTTACTGAAGACAGGTATGTTAGCAACCATTATGTGTAAAAGACATAAATGCCATCAATTCAACACCATACCTGTTGGTAGTGCACAAAATTTATCATTAGCATTGAAAGCCTGAACTAAATATATAAATCAATAAAATAAATAGTTGGATTTTTATTTGTGGTCAGAAAGATGTCCAGTTGACATTAAAGGATATCAAGAAAGTATACCGAGATGGAAAATGGTAATGGACTGAATTTGGAACAGATTATTGTTTTGATTGTAGCAAGAGTAGTTGTGTCACTGCCACCTGTGCTCTAACAGAACTGTAAGATTGATACTTGACTCAATATACAACACAGTATCAGGACCAAATTTAAGCAAACAAGTAAAATATTAATAGGTCAGATTCTGTGACGAGACAAAGAGGGAGAAAAAAAAACATTTATTCAATAGTAACAGAACATGGTCTGCATAGCAAAATGTTTGGCCTTTAAAAAAAATATTTGGAAGAACAATAGGGGAAAAAAAATAAAAACAGAAAAGAAGAAATGAAGGCGGCATTGGCTTCACTGACTTGTACAAAGTAGAAATTATCTAACAGATGTGCAATATATATGCACACAGACACATATTCAGCACACCTACACATTCATAGACATTAAAATTGGAGATACAGATATACCTAAAAGTGCGAGTAATTCAAATTTCCTCACTGTTCAAGGAATCAGTATAATTTAATGTGTTTGGGTTTTTCTGTTTGTATTAACTTACATTAATTCTTACAGTAAAACCTAAAGTGCACTACGTCAAAATCCACACTAATCATAACTGCACTAATCAAGGTATTCACATATAACAAAACATATCTGTTGTTAAATTAAGATGACCAGGCGTCTGGCTTTATGCCAAAGTCCGAATTTTGAGCACACTGTCCTTCGTCCAGCAAGCGGTTAGGCCAGACATTCATTTGTCCTCTTTTTGGGGGTTAGAAAAACTTATTCAAATTAACTCAGATATACTTATAACAATTGGAAGTGAAAGCCATAAAACAGTAGGAAGTGAACTCCAACAACTATATATAATAAAAACACATTAACAGTTGTTAACTATTAATATATTTTATTACATGTTTTTGCTGACAACACTGCTGATAAGCCACTTTTTTTTATGAAATTTCACATAAGTTACAACAAAATAGCTTTCACACACTGAAGTGATATTTGACAAATCAACAATCATCATTAACAACACGTCCAAGAGAGTCAATCAGTCCAAGTGCGCACATTCCTCTCTACAGACTCCAAGTGATCCGCAGGCCTCTGGTTGGGGACCCTGAACTTGAGTGTCCTCTTTTTGGGAAATGGCCACTCTAAGATGAATCTATATATCTGTGTGCATATTTCTGTATATCTGTGTCACACATCCAGTTATTCTGATAGTTAAATGGTGATAATAAACTGATACCTTTATGAAATTATAAAAGAGAGTTGAGGTTGCAACTGGCACAATTAGACTGAACCTAAGATGATTGATCAAAGACTTTATTAGCACAAGAAAAAGAATGATAACTTTCAATCCAACTACTTAAGAATGTTCAATTTTGAAAGAAACTGTACTTTGTACCTCCTTCTTTCATGGGGAATATAGAAAAACAATGTCTTTTTTGTGCCTTGGAATTGTCTGATAAAATATGAAAATGTGTTGGAAATATTCAATAAAACATGCAAAATAAAACTGAAGGTTTGACATATTTGTCGAAACCCCCCGCAAGAAACTCCCTCTTTTATGATTGTGAATGACTACAATATTGTGAATGTCCAGCTGGTTATTGAAATGGAGATGTTTGTTTACATTGGGCACCATTATTAGATTTTAAAAGATTTGATTATCCAAGCTAAACATTGAACTGAAAACCTTTTGTTAAATCTAAAATCAAGTTTGACAAACTCCATAATTTTATTTTCAGGTTGAGCAATACATTTGAATTAACATAAGAGGAGATTACAAATGCACAATATATTTAGAGTCTAATAAACAGTATCCATAGCAAAGATAAATAGCAATAATTTCTTAAAGGGACAAAATATCAGGAATTCTGAATTAGGTTTCTCACTCGAAATAATTCTGCTGACCTGACTGGATACTCTTCTCCAAACTGAAAGCCCCCCAGCAGGATATATAAATATTATTTCTCTCTCTCTCTCTCTCTTATTCATATATAAGGAGAAATAGCAGGAAGACTAATGTAACAGTTGCTTTGCAATAATCAGACAATAAGAAGAGAAACATTCTAGGTGGCTGGGGAAGCTCAGTAGAAATCTACCACTGAGTAAAAGCAGCAGGCAGCTCCAGTGTATTTGCAAAGAAACAACTGAAGGAGCAGAAGGTGGCAGCTCAAGCACCACTGAGCAACACTGATTGCCAACAGGTTGAGCAGACAGAAGAGGTTGGTCGCTGTCAACTGGTCAAGCAGAATTATGAAGCTGAAGAAGAGGAAACTCACTCGGGGTGATCAGGACACTGGCTGGCTGGCTGGTTGGCCAGTCAGTTGGTGAGGTGTGGGTAGACACATACAAATACCAATAGCAACACTCAGGGAAACATCAAATACTTCAGGATAGATTTCAAGCAACAATGAAGGTTTGAAGAGCAAAGGATGGAATATGGTGAATTGGAAGGCAGCATTTGTGAGGAAGAGAGTGATTGAAGAAGGTGAGGAGGAAGACTGGTGAAGTAATGGGGAAGAGGAGGAGGAGGAATGAAGGAAGCAAAACGAGAAAAAGGAATGGAGAATGAAGGAGGAAAAAAAGGAATGGAGAATGAAGGATGCAAAAAGAGAAAAAGGAATGGA
This sequence comes from Thysanoteuthis rhombus, assembly GCA_963457665.1. Taxonomy (NCBI): domain Eukaryota; kingdom Metazoa; phylum Mollusca; class Cephalopoda; order Oegopsida; family Thysanoteuthidae; genus Thysanoteuthis; species Thysanoteuthis major. Next base: position 46,391,298 of record OY735205.1, on the reverse strand, counting down.
GAATGAAGGATGCAAAAAGAGAAAAAGGAATGGAGAATGAAGGAGGAAAAAAAGGAATGGAGAATGAAGGATGCAAAAAGAGAAAAAGGAATGGAGAATGAAGGATGCAAAAAGAGAAAAAGGAATGGAGAATGAAGGATGCAAAAAGAGAAAAAGGAATGGAGATTGAAGGATGCAAAAAGGAATGGAGAATGAAGGATGAAAACTAAGATGAAGAGAGAGTTAAGCAAAATCAATGCAAAATATGAAAGAGAGGAAGCATGAGAAGGGAGATGAAAGAGAATTAAAAAGAAGTGAGCAAGAAGATGAAACAGATGGGAAGAAAGAAAGTAGAAAGAGATAACGTGAGGAAAAAAAGAATGCATATATAGCCAGCTAGATTTAAAGACTGAAGAAACCCATATTGAAGTTGACAGTTTTGGTTGACAGTTTCCAATAAGAAAAAGAACTAATAAGAAGTAAAGGTGAGACATGAGTGGAAAAGGTGGAACCTAACCCCAGAGAAAGAAGGAAAGACATACAGGAAGAAAAAGGGGGTCTAGAGAAAGATGTAAAGGCAAGAATGTGGGAGAAAAGGAAGAAGGTGAGAGTTGGAGAAAGCTGAAAGATGGATTAAGAGGAAAAAGGATGGACTGAGAAATTGGAAATGGAAAAGGAAGCAGACAAGTGAGAAGAGGGAGGAGATTAGGGCAAGAAGAGGAGAAACAATGGAAGAGGGAGAAGACTAATAGAAAAAGAAGAGGAGAAAAAGCCAAAGGTGTGAGCATGAGATAAGAATATGCCTGGAGATTGAGAAACAGAAGACCTGTTGAACTATTTGAGCACAATAGCCATTGGTCAGAAGCTGGAGTAGGGTAGAGAGAGAGGTGGGCGAGAACAAAGCTGAGCACTGGTGATCAACAAGCAAGCCAAAGCATTACATGCCTGTCTGAGTTGAGATGACATAATGATATCAGATAAAGGGAACTAAGGTTGTGGCGAACAAAGTAGCTTCATATAATTCTGTGGTCAAAACAATGAAGCAAAATGATTGGTGGTTGAGTTGGTTCTGTAGAGCGATGCCACAGTAGTGGAGTCCAGGTTTAAAAGCCTATGGGTAGAGAAGGAGTGGCCGGCAATCTTTAGCAAGTCTTTTGTGGTCATATGAAATAGCTGACAAAATAAGGCATGGATAAATCTCTTTGTGATGAGAGAAGCCAATAGAACAATAGAATACTATAGAATGATAAGAGAAGGAATGAAGAAGAAAAGTCATACGGTGCAAAAGAATATTTGAATGCAATGATTACATACGTATCATAAAAACAAATTTCATGTGAGGAGAATAAAAATGGACTGGAAAATTAGACAAGAAGAATACATACAGAAAAGATTAGGAATGGCAGAATGAAATTAAGAACTGAATATGATGGATAATTGAATGGAAATGAAATGAGAGAATATGATAACAGAATGGAAGAATAAATACGATACAATGCAAGGAAAGGGCAGATTGAACAAAACTTGAAAATCACAATTAGAAAAATATAGAATAAGAAACAATCATTGGACATTAAAAGCATAGAGGTTATATATGTTGTGCCAAATCGGTGAAATTGCCTGATTAGCAAAATTTACTTATTTTTCGTAAAAAAAATGTTTGTTTTCATTATGATTATGTAAACTTTTGATCGTAAAAAAAATAGTTGTTTTATATACTTGTTTTGATTAAATAAACTATTCATCAAATTGAAACTATGTATTCATTCAATTTTTGTAAAAAATAAAGTTAAATCTACTTATTTATTTATTTTGTGAAAAAAAGATTTGGGATCCACAAATTTTTGATCGTAAAAAAATTGTTGTTTCGAATCCTTGTTTTGATTAAATGAACTTTCTGTCAGACTTAAACTATGTATTGTTTCTTATTTTGTGAAAAAAAAATTAAAATTTCAACAATTTTATCTATTTGGCGTAACACACACACACAATGTATATATATATATATATATACATACATACATACATACATACATACACAAACAGAAAATTTTTTTTTTTCCAATCATAAAATAAGAGAATGGAAGAGTATAACCATACAGAGAGAGAAAGAATAAAAAATATAGAACCTTGCAAAACAAAAAAATATAGAATGCAATATTTGATAGAGAACTATAAAAGAGATGATGCAAACTGAGGCCAAAAATAGAGACATAAAGTCATCTGATTCTTTTTCACCACTTTGCCATTTTGTTTCACACGTTTCCTTATGAATATTTGTCTACCTTTGTTTTCTTCTCTTCCTTCCTTTGGTCTTTCAATGCTAGATGAACTAGATGACCTGATCTCTTCCATGTATTGGAATTTTCTCCAATTGTAGCATATCAGGTTCTAAAATAAACAGCTTGTTCTGCCTCGGCCTAAACTAATATCCAACAATCTGATCCTGCAACGGACAGTGCCTCTAGAGGAAGAGTTCCATTGCACATTGAGGTAACACTAAAACCATCAGCCTGGGTGCAAAGATAACCCTAAGAGAGACCTCCTGTGATCACTCGGAGTTCAGATCATCTGAGGATGATTTTAAATACAAACTTCTATCTAGAAGACTACAGGTGTAGATATTAGCAATCAGCACTAGATAGGAAATAAGAGAGAGAGAGAGAGAGAGCAATCTTAGAAGACTTCGGAGCCCCTTCTTTTCACAAATTCCTCACCTGACAATATCACTAAGTCTTTTTCCAGTTTTTATCTGGTGTAAACTAGACATTACATGACTCATATTTGTTTGTGCGTGATTTATATTCAGTGAAAAAAGTGCAGCAGTAAGCATAAAATATTGCTGAAACCTTTTATTGAACAAAAGAAATTCATGCAAAACATTTTATGACATGCACGCTGTGATGTGAAGCTGAAGTTTTCTAGATTTGATTCAGAATCCAAAGCCAGGAACAAAGTCAAAATCTATGAGGGTCCAATCAAAATTCAGACTCGAATATTTCGAGCTCATACACAAAAAAAAAAAAATGTTTTGAACCAAATTGAAGTCCTTCAGCAGTCATAGATACGTGCATATTTATAAACTTTTTTTATTATAAATTTTCCGTAGACTTTTCATTTATGATTATGCATATAAAAAAATTATAACCTAGTTTTGTTTTTTTTCTGAAATTATCAAATTACATTGTCGGAAGAATCTTTCCATTTATAAAGAAATATATGCATACACACACACACACACACACACACATATATATATGTATATATATACATGTTTGTATTGAGGATGTCAAGTGATCTGACAGAATATAGATGAAAATGACAATCGGAAGGTGAAGACAAGAACTCAAGAGAGAGGTTACATCTCAAATATATATGTCATTGCATCATCCACAGACAGCTGTTTCGATGTATTACATCTCTTCAGCGTGGCTATAGACTTTCCATCATCCCATCCAGTACCGCGAGGCAGAATTGAAACCTTGACTTCAGACCCGTAGGCCAATATCCTACCTCTAGACGACGGAATTGGACAGGCAGTAAGGCTGAATTTAAGCGTTATATTCAAATTACACAGAAATCCCTCATCCAGCAGTGCTCAATTCTTATAGAAGAGCATTGCATAAGCTTAGTGGATGAGTTACCTCACTTAAAGAGTGCTCAACCCTGAAAAGAGGAGCATTAATATATATATATATATGTGTGTGTGTGTGTGTGTGTGTGCTTAAATTCTTTCTTAAACCAAATGACTGCAATATACAATATAAATTGCTAATGTTACATTGTTACTATATCTTTAAACAGGACTTAGCCATTTGTTTTCAAACAACAATAAAAGTAAACAATTCTTTTCTCATATAATCAAATATTCATTTTCGTATTAGCTAAGGTGAAATAATTCATCTTGAGGATATATATCGCAATACGCAAAATAAATCACATTTGCTTTTAACCATTGTTTAAAGATTTTGTTCCATCATCAAAATTACTCAGCAGGCTTTGAGCTCGAAATAAACACAGAAAAAGCAAGAAAGAAAAAGTTTGCCACTTGTCAAAAAAGAAAAGAAATGTTCACATACAAAAGAAACCTTTTCTTATTAGATAGATGGATAGTTTTTTTTTAAATACAAAAAAAAAAAAGAAAGGAAAAAAAGTATCGGAACAACATTTGTTTTTTCTAACATACATTTTTTTGGTATGGTGGAGCTTATGTTTTTCATGTAAATCCCCGTAAAGCTATGTAGTGGATAAGAAAACTAAATCTGATGAAGGTTTTTTTTTTTTCTTTTTAATTTTTATAAGAAACCATTAAAAGATTTAGAGCTTATAATCAGATTTTATTATTTTGTCTGTTAAGCTTTTTTCTTTATTTCTTTAATCCTCATGAGAAACCAAGGGATTTTCGCTGACCTCTTGCTGAACCCGATTAGGGAAAGTGAGGGCTCTAAAGGCATACGCATCTGACAGATGTCTTACATCTCTAGATGCCTCGCAGCTGGCACAATGGTAGAAATTTGCTTCCAGGCTTCTAGCTTGTTAATCTAAGAGACCACTGGCTTCCCAAAAGTCTTGCAAATAAGGAAGCATCTATGTTTAGCTGGAGGTGGACAAGATTCAAATTGCTATTTTGCTGCCTATTGATGATGATAATATAAAGTCAAACCAAGGAAAGAGATATACATGCTCTATGATTTTTCTGGGCATATATGCCAACACAAGAGCAAAACTAATGTCAAGCAACAGCAAATGCCACAGTGTATGTATATAAATGATAGTGAAAGGAGTGTTTTCTTACATTCTATTTGCCCTTTATCTGAGGATAAACCCTATGACATTACACAGATTTGTAGAGTAATGGAGATCAATACAGGACTGATTCAACAAAAAGACATTCCCATTAAAATATTTAATGATTTCAGATTATTTTTTTTATTACAGGTGTCTCCTGTTATAAAGCAAGAGTTGGAGTCCGAGAAAGCCAACCGTGTTACAACCTAGCCGCATTGAAAATTTAGCCATCTTGGCGGTAGATCTAGCTATTTTGGATCAATATCAATATTTTTGGGTTCACCACACACCTGCGTTATAATACAAACTGCACAATAACGGGGAAAGCCTATACAGAACATTCAAAAACACACAACCATTTTAAAAAAAAAAAAAATATGTCATTCTCATCAATATATGATTCTTTTGCACCAGACAATATACTTTTACAGATGAGGATGCAAAAAGAACCTTATTTCCTGCAATGTGAAATATCATATTTAAAATATAAGATCAACAGCAATGATCTGACAGTTATCAACATCAGCTTTTACTCTCTATCCTCAATATAACTAAGTATCTTACATGCCATCACATTAAACTCACAACTGTGGTAATGGTTTTCAGGACTGATTTGCTAATTACAAATCCAAAAGTCAATCAAATATACAATCAACACCCTCCCATCCATCATATCATAAATCTTGCTAGATAGTTACCAATCTAACCACCAAGCCACTCAAACCCTCATCCTTTCTCTATTCATTTCAGCCCATAATTAGGTGATGGACTTGACAGTTTCTACACATGTATCTGTTTAATTTTCCTGTAAGTTTTTTGTTTCGACAGAGATAACAGAAAGGGCGGGCATGTGAAATTTAAAAAAAAAAAAAGTTGAGAGATAAAACATTTGAATCAGTTTCCCAAATACAATTCCTATCTTTATTTTCTTTTAACTATCAACGCACACATACACATATATTGCAATGATATAAACTATGGAGAAAGGGTAGAATTTTTACTGCTAGGAGCAAGTTTATTAAGGATGTCTTCAAGTGTATCAGTAATATGTGATGAAAAAATTCACAGTAATAACCCAGGTAGGATAATACCAGGATCAGTGATCGTTCGTTCACTATCCAGTCACAATTGGTGACTCCTGACAAAGTTCATATATTTACTTGTCACAAATAGATATCTAAGATTAATAAATCCTCCATTTCAAAAACTTGCGTTGCTCAAAAATGCTGTTAAGTTAATTAAATCTCTGATCTTTGATTTTCCTCTCTCTTTTTCAAAATTCCCTCATCGGAGAACAAAATTGTACCTTCTATGAACTAATTCACTCCTTGTAACCATCAGGAGTAAAAAAAAGTTGCCATCATTCAAAGTTTGCTCTCCATCAAAGCAGACATTTCTTTTTGCCTCAAGAAGATCAGCTTTCACAAGTTAAACACAAAAAATTCATCTTCTGTACCAGTAGCATAACCACTCCTACCACCAACCATCCTGAACCAAACCAGTCCATCATTAATGCTTTCACGATCAGCAATGGAAACATACTAGCTACTGATATTCTCCATAGAGGTTCTTCAAGAATGAGCCATAATCTTTACAGGTTACTTTGGACTTATGCCTACTTTTCAAAAGTAATACATTTACTAAGTGAAAAGAATTAATCGAGAAAACCCAAAAGAGATAAGAGGAAAATAGAAGTGATGTTGAAACACTGAATAACGAATGATAACTTCAAAGGTACTAGTGGCAACATAGGTATTTAGCTTTCTCAATAGAGTAGAAGTCACTAAAAGTAAAAAGTAACAGTAAAAAAAAATGAGTAGAATTCAAATCTGATGCCAGATTGAGATTTATTCGTCAAAATTCATCATAAAAAGATTGATAGTAAACTCCTTGCATCTCCTGCAGTCATGTTCTACTGCTAAAATACTTGAGACTCAAAAATTTTACTCTTTAATTGAAAAAAATGTAAATGGTCAATAGAGATAACACAGTTCATATAATTAAATAAAATAAAAATACAATAGCAGGAAATTGAATGAAAAGCTAATTATCTACATTTATCAGAACTCTAAAAGTTTAGAAAGGTATATCTCAGTTGCAGTCCAGTTTGTTGAATCAAGGTATCTAACTTAATCCTTCTAACTCTTGGTTCAATCTGATTTTCTCCCACAGATTCAGGTACTATGTTGCTGACTGATTCTCTTGTCAGTTGTTAGCAAAACTCGCATTAGGTTTCATGCCTCTTGTAGTTTTTACTACAGGTATGTTAATAAAGAGAGTAGATGTCCACAATCTGTTCAAACCTACTCCTACAACACAAAGGACACATTGTGTGCACGTCTTGAATAATTGATTAAAATGTTTTAAAAAAATGAAATAAAATAAAAAGGTCACTCGTAGGTATATTCATAAACAACACTGCAGGTTGTTTCATGATTTTTATCATGAACAAAACAAGTAAGCACACATACATTCAAGTTTTGTAAGTAAAATCTCAACATGAAAAAGTTTCTGCATGTTTCTCTTTCTCTGTGTACACATAGGCGCATACACATGCACATACATGGACATATGTGCAACACACAAAAAGATCATCCATTGAAACAAATGACAAGAGAAGTCTGCAAGTCTGTGTGTGCAGGTGGGAATACAAAATACTGTTTCACTGTTTTATGCAAATAACTCGAATAGTCTAGGGTGGGGATAAAGAGGAATAAAATGGGCAGGGAAAGGAAGTATAAAGGTGGAGACAAATATAAATGTCTATACAAATTCACATTCTCTTTTTTTTTACTAATCATTTAAATGATTTTTTTTATGGTGTATATTTTGTTTCCTTTGTTTGAACAGCAGCCAATTTGCTCAATACCATCTTTCTTTTTCTCTTTCACACACCGAAAAAAGAGAAAAACTCTTCCGGCATTATATCTGAAATTATACACTTTGAAATGGTGTACAAAACTGTTCGTATAAAGATATTTACTATATTATGGAAAAATTGATTTATTATCATAATTATCAACAGATGAGGTACTGTAACAACTGGTGCTATCATCATTATCACGACAAATATTTTTTTTCACTTTATTTTCACATTTGTGATAATAACCCAAATTATTGCAAATGAGAATACCATCTTAATGATTTATGCTATGGTCTTTTAGGAAGGCTTTATACTTTATATTGATAGAGCATTCGGGAAGTAGGGTTCTTCTTCCTTTTTTGGCCTTCAGGAAAAATAACCTTCAAAATAATCAACCCCAGAATATTCAATTTGCTATATAAGAAAGCTACTTCTCTACTGTACATTTGACATGCTGCCTGTCTGCTTTAATCTCAATTTCCTCACTCTGCTTTTTAAATTGTAAGTAAAAAAAAAAACGGCGCCTTACTGTTGCAAATTCGCATTAAATCAAGATCGACATAAATGTTTGTACAAAAAAAACTGATGATTAGAATGTGTGCATACATAAAAGCTCAAAAAACATTTCTGGCATTACAAAACAAAAAAAGGTTAAAAAAAAAAAAAGAAGGAAAATCTGGCAGGATTAGTCACACAATAGGAACCGTCACGTGACCAAAATCTACTGGCAGCATAGCAAGTTGGTGGTGATTAATCAAAAATTTGGAAAAAGGGATGATCAATAAGTTATTTCTCTTGCCTTTTGTTGGTCAGTGATCACTAAAAGAGTCAGAATTTTAAAAAAAAATGCATGAATGTAGCCAAACGCAAAGGGCCAAATTTAGCATAATCTTACATTGTCAACTGACCCCCCCCCCATTAAAACCTACTATGGGGAGATGATTCAAAAAACAGACAAAGGACATTTTTCTAGACATAATAGAGGGTAAATGTTGAAATTTTATCAGCCCACCAGTTCCATTAGTGTGGCCTATTCATGTTATACATCCATATCCCAGCACAAGTTTCAAATGAGAGTTCCAATATAGTCAGCATTACCATGGTAATGAAGGATTTTTTTGCCTTACTCCAAAATTTGAATCTATTTATCATTCATAGCAAAAACTTGCCTCAAGCATTTTTTACATAGTTAAACCAAACCAAAGTGAGAGATAAACTCTAACAAAATATTTTTCATTTATGATAATTCTTTTAATCAGAGTTTGAAACAGGCAGTCATTAGAGAACTAAATTTCTGCCAAATAAAGTAAATATATTTTCCGATAATCACTCATTGGAAATATAGATCAGTGATACAGTTGCTTAAATTAAAGTGATCATAAAGGAAACAAATTTCAATGACTAACAAAAGAAAAATCCGAAAGTAAGTCTCAATAATAACTTTTGAATTCCCAATAAAAAATTGAATTATCAGGGGAATAACTTCTGATTCTCACTTTGACCATTAAATCTTTATTTTCTGTTCTATTCATTGAAGAGTATTATTGTCAAATACAATCAGTCCACGACTTTAAGAGTTAACGACCATGTGCTTAATAATCCATGGTAACCTTTAGAATTTACAAATAGAACACTAATTCATGTATGATAATGTAAAAAAATAAATAAATAATGGTTTCAAATGGTGGCTTATCTACTTACAAATCTATATAAACTTGATGAAAAAACAATTATCCTTAACTTTCAAGAACTTTATCATAAATGAAAGATACTTGCTATCATAGTCAATAATTGAACAACTCTCATTTAACCGACTCACGACATGGATCCCCCGAGATCATATGCACAACCGAGGCCGGCAGAATATTAGATGGAGAGATGAGCTAGACAAGTTCAGGAAGTACTGGCTCCATGACGCCCATGATAGAGAAGTGTGGCAAATCCTGGGGAAGGTCTATGTCCAACGACTGACGATGATGATGATGAATGCCTCATTTTGATTTTTCCAAACCATATTTATTCTTCAGTGGAATTCTTTCTTCCATTGAAGAAAAAATTGGTCAGAAAAAATTCAATCTATGACATCACTCTCGTTTTCCGTAGGAAAACTTCTAGAATAGAATAAAAGAGTCCTCAAAAGATAAACCCATCTAAATAAGGTTTCCAAAACGTAAAAAAAAGCTTCTTTTTTTTCCAGAAAAAAAAAAAAAATCAGATGGAGGGGAGCTAGTGGAGGACTGATGTCAATGTTCAAACGGTGTGGCCAGGAGAGATGGAATACATAAACATGTAAAAAGGGATAAAACTCTTCACAATCTTTGGTGGTTATTATTGTTCATTCCTCTTCTTCTGTCTTACTATTCTTTTTAGCTTGACAATCACTTGACATTTTGCAATGCTTTTGGCAGTTAAAAAAGCAACAAAATTATCCATGATTAAATAATGATGACTTGCACTGTAGTTAGACAAGAAGGTATGAACCATATTATGATATACATTTTTGTCTTAACCAAAGAGGCTACATTTTTGGCTTGTTTACCTGTGACCAATTTATCTTTAAAGATAATGGCCGCATTGTCATGAAGAGATCTATTGATTTTGGGAAACCTATAGCTATTCTAGTGCAGTCACTGCAGTCACAAAAACAAATAGACTGTATATTTGCTTGGCAGTTGGTGTTACCAACTGCTAATGAAGTCGGTGAAAGAGGAAGAGTAATACAGCAAATGGCATGAGCCGAGAGGCAAGATAAAGTACAAAAGCTGCGATGTTGAGTAAGTAAATGGGGTTTCATTACATCTTAAAAGCCTATTGACAAGATAGGCTGTAGTCTTGTTTGAAAGCCAGTTTTGTAAAGATGAAAAAAAAAACAGACTATCAAAATGCTTTATTTGAATTTGGCTATGTATCAACTATACATGTTTGTATATAATTCTTACCAAAAGAAGAAAAAACAGATGAATCACATTGATCCTGACCAGGGACAAGCCTGCCTGCTTCAGGGTCAAACTTCACTCCAACTTTTATTCCAACCAAAGATGATTACTGCAATTTTTGTATTGTATGTATGATTAATACATTTGTAGGTATATAAGACTTTAAGTTTGGCTCAGATGATGAAAAAGCCGCTTAGCAATCACATGGTTGTGATTTTGAATCACAGTAGGGAAATGGGATAGACAAACAGGGAAGAGTTTTCACCCCGAAAACTTGCTGAGGATTGTTATTGTTATGGGGAAAAACACAGTCAACAACAACTGGAGTTTGACAAAAGAAAAGTCAGTGCAGTTCAATCAGCAATAACAATTAAGTATATTGTAAAAAAAATAATTTACAAATAATTGCAAACCACAGAAGTAAAACCCTGATTTATTGGTTAAGTTGAGTAATTCAGGCATTTTTAATGGTAATATTGCTAATACTTTTTCCTTATACTTCATTTCAGAAAAAAATCAAATCAAATCTGAATCACTTAGAGATTATCTTAACAAGAGACAAAGTTTAGCTGAATTGTAGACTAATATCCATTCTTAAAACAGTATAACTAGTAAAAACAATGCTGAGACAGATATAAACGGATTGAAGGAGACATATGGAATCAGATGAAAGGTAACTTACTTTTTGAGCTTAAAAAGAATATTCTTAAACTTGCATTTCTTTCACTAATTTTTTCTAGAAAGCTTCAAGACAAATAATTCTAGATGCACTCACATTTAAAATCAAATTATATATATGTATATAAAGAAATTACCATTTAGCAAAAAGAGAAATCTTGCCAAGTCAAACACACCCATAAAAATGTTAAAAAATTAAAACAAAGAGCCCCAGAAAAATATTAAAAAATTACTTAAATAAGAGTGATATTATCTTATTTTTTTCTTTTAGGAGAATTCAAATAAAGGAATATACATTTGTTGACAGTACTCAAAAGGTATGTGAGGCAGGTGGAATTACCAAAATAAGAAAGAAGGGTCCTTAGAATTTTTAATGTAAAGAATAAGATAGTCTACAAAAAAATATACATGCACATATGCTTACAACTGAAAATGTGTGCATATCAACATCACATTTTTAGAAATTCTGCAGACATTTTGGGAGGCAAAAAAAAAAATGGTTTGATTAAAAGTTTTCAAAATGAAAACCTTTACAGATGTACAGTTCCAACCACAGAGCATTCAGATTCAAAGGTCAGAGGTGAATAGAACATAGTGAACATCATCATAAACAAATCTCTATCTTTTGATGCCTCTTATTGACTGATATTCATGGAATAATACATTTTCATTAAAAAGAATTATATATTACACAAAAATATATCTTCGTACATACAAAAATATTTCTTGATGTACAAAGTATGTAACTTCACCTACATGGCGTATTTTTCTCTCTCTGCCTTTACAAGCACATTTGGTCTTTATAGTGTCTTTCTTTCATCACACATACATAACGAATACATCTATTTACATATGAGCATACAATATTAGGCTTGCTCTACGATTTTATTATACGTTTCTATATGAGAATATAACACACACACACACCCCCATAAATATATGTATATAAATACATACGCACACCCAAATATAAATCCACACATATATATACTAGTTAATAACTGAAAAAAATTTGTGAATATAGGTTTCACGGCTATTTGAAAGTAGAACACTCCTATGAAAGCCTTTTGCAAGGCCAAAATGATGTAAAGCAAAGAAGCAATTACCATTGATTAATATGAGAAATTGGAGAGCGTTACCAGACCAAAAATGGTGAGGATGATACATCAAGATTACTGCTACACAATCTTCCTATCTACAAGCAGTACATTTCATATATTTATAAAATCTCTGATACTAGATATTTAAATCTTTCTTCTCAATGTGTAACCCATCATATCTAATTATTCCTTTCTCTTTATAGATACAATTATAGATAAATATAACCTCAGTAATGTTTATATATACATCATGTGTAGTCATAAAAGCATATTCACACATATACTCTCTCTCTCTCTTTCTCTCTCTCTCATAGAAATCAAACGGAAGGTTAGAAATATCATCTCTACAAGATTTATGGTTGCCAGGTGCCAGGAGAGAAAAGACAAGAACACAATTTCAAAGTAAATGAAAATTCACACAGCAAAAATCAAAAAAATAAAGAAAAAAGAAAAAAAGAAAGAAATGAAAAAAAAAGAAAAAAGAAAAAAAAAGAAAAAAATAGAAAAGAAAGAAAAAAGAGAAAGGAAAAGAAATGAAATGAGAGGAGAGGAGAGAGAGAAAAAAAACAAAAACAAAACAAGAAGCGTAAAAGAACCAAAACCAAAAGCCACAAGTACAAAGATAACACATCCCAACACTTTGACATCAATCAGCACATGCAGAGTGCCAACATCATCAGCTGAAATGAAGAGAGCAATATGAAGATGGAGGAGGCGGAAAAAGAAGAGAAAAAAAAATGATGTTAGTAAAAAATCATTTTTATTTGGGTACCATTAACCAGTCAGAACATAAGAGAAAAAGACCAGTGGAGGGGGAGGGTTGATAAATAAAAAAAAAAGGAAAAAAAAAAGTACACTGGAATAATTACACTTTTAAGAATTGAGAAATTTTTTTTCATTTATTTATATTTTTAGACAGTTTAATGCTAAGTGGAGTGTCAATAAGTGGTATTTTTTGGTGCTTGACCATAAGAGATGACTATGCTGGGGCACTTGATACGACGGCACAGTTGTAAACTTACATACTGAAGTAATGAAATTCCAAGTGCCAAGTTGGTTAGGCTCATTAGCACAGGAGGGAACTAAGATGTTTTTATCAACAAATATCTTTTCCAATGTAAAAGTGTGGCACATGGTGTATAGATGATTATAAAACCATTGGATTTCTGAGATACTATTTTGTGAAGAAAACAAGGAGTGAAAACTGAAAGTCTGGTGTTTTATTTAACGGGATTAATTGGTTAGACTCTTCAAAATTTATTTGAGAGAGAGAGAAATCAAATTTCAAATCAAGTTACAAGATTCTTTTTCTAGAACAGTCTCATAAAACGTACAATCCATTGTTAGTTCAATGTCCTGATTACAGTTGTTTGTACAATCCAAGATCTGATCATTAGATTAGAGATTCATGGTTCAATCTCAACACCCAGGTTGATAAGACTAACAGCTCGGGAAGAGATAAAGCTGTTTTTGAACTTATGTAAAATAACTCTCATACCCTAAACAGGCTTTATATGATTGTTATCTAATTTGCATTTCTGACTGAACTTTCAAAAGGAATCTAACAGTAACCTGTTTTGTACCATAAGGATTTTCGCTGAGAGAATCAGAAATAACTGTGCAGAACTCTAAGTTAATTGCTTTTTCAAAACAAAAGAAGAAAAAAAAAAAGAAATCAAATTCAGGGTATCATTAATTACACAGTTTGTCTACATGATAAATGTAATGTGAATAGAGTGTGGCTAAGGTTCATTGAAATATTAGAATTAGATACTTAATCTTCAGCTCTAAAATGGAGCACAATCACCCTCTTCACCAAAAAAACTTGATAGCACAAAAATGCAGAGAAAACAAACATGAAAAAAATGCGTAGAGGAGATGAATTGGACATCCGTCAAAGTGAAGAGTTTAGAGAATAAATCTCAGAGACAATAATGAGTCAATCTCTGCTATGTGCTCTACTGTTGTGATCTTGTGCCAGGAAGATGCTAATCTTAGTAAATACCTACAGAGCAAGCAAATTTTGTACTCAGTGTTACTTCTCATTGAAACAATTATTTTCGCTTCAAAATGATTTAGAGCAATTCAGAAATTGCCAAGCAGGAAAAGTACAGCAGTTCTCTTGCATATCTTATACTGGTAAGATATATATATATATATATATATATATATATATATATACTAGTAAAAGACAAAATCTTACAAAAAAAACAATACAGTATTTTGATGTAAGTCTAACACATCTCCCATATCCTGCTTTTTTGTATTTTACTATATTTGCTCTGAGAAACTCAGATTTTACTATACTGAGCGATCAAGCACTCGTACTGATTATTTTGAGAAAAATAATCCCTACCAAAATACTATATAACAGTTCACCCATTGAAACAAATACTTCCTCAAATAATGGTTGATTATTCCATATATATATATATATATATATATATATATATATAATATTTGAGCCATTAGTTTGTTTCTTTATTTCTGCCTCTTCTTCGCTAAAACTAAAAGGTCTATCAACCTAATATTCTGTGTGTAGACTGAAGAGAGATCAACTTAAAAGAAAGGCTATGTGAGGTTGAGGACAGAAATCATTCACGGTCACCATTTCTTGGTTATTTCAAGCCAATTTTCAGAGCTGTGGGTCACAATTTTACACCAAGGATGATGAAATTTAGCATATAGGAACATCACCTCATAATGAAGATCCCCATCGATGTGACATTGATTTCTGAGATGATTCAAGGTCATTCAAAGACAATTTTTCAAGTTTTTAGCAACAATTTGGCAACTATGAAAATTTTCTATAGTAAAGGTCAATTTGGAGTCGAGCTCTGAGGTCATCTCAAGTCACTCAAGGTCATTTCTAGTCATTTTCAGAGATATGGGCCACGATTTTGCACCAAGGATTCTGAAATTTAGCATATAGATATATCTTTTCACAATGAAGATCACAATTTGCATGAAATTGACTTCTGAGGTCATTCAAGATAACCAGAGGTTATCTGTCATGTGGGTACATCTTCTCACATTGGAAGTAACAGGTTATCACCAGATGTCAATTCCAGTAATTTTTTCTCAATTTTCAATAATTTTGTACCTATGGAACTGAAATTTAGTACAGGGTTAGATATTTCCAAGGTGAAGGTCAAAGGCAACGTGATATTGACATTAGAGGATATCTGAGGTCATTTCTGGTCAATTCTAGCCAATTTTACAAGTTGTTAGTCACAATTTGCATCAATAAAACTTTTGAAATTTTGGCTTAGGAGTAGATTCTTTCATGGCCAAAGTATTTAAAATGTGATTTTCACATTGGGTCACCATGTGTCATTTTTGGATATTTCTAGTGAATTTCCCAAGCTGTTGGCCACATTATTGAACCTTAGATACAAACATTTTGCATAGGGGCACATCTTTACACAGCAAAAGTTATAGGCAAAAATGGGGTTGTCACTGGAGGTCATTTCTGGAAATAGTAACAAGGCACAAAAATTGTTGTCACATAATCGTTGACCTTTGCCCGACCTCTCCATGCTTTTCCCTTGGACAGCTCTATATTGGTTGTTCTACAGTTTGATCTTGGCACCCCAGGGAAAAGCATAAATGTATTGTATCCTGAAATATTGTCAAACTAAGTTACATGATCATTTGTTCTTTTGTGCATCAAAATAGTTCTTCCATGACAGTTCCTTTTTCATGTGTCCATAGTGTAAAAACCATGTTTTTGCTGTGTTGTACAATAAAGAATAAATGAGCTGCCGTGATTGTATATATGTTTCAACACTTCAACATATACTGGATCTACACCTTGCCGACTGATGGCCTCCATGACCTTAGGGATTTCTACTGAGTCGAACGCCTTTTTGAAGTCGATAAATGCTACGGCAAGTGGTAGTCTATATTCTGCTGCTTTTTCTTTCAGTTGATTTATCGAGTGCAGGTGGTCCATGGTCGAGTAGCTTCTTCTAAAGCCAGCCTGTTCACGTGGCTGGTTTTCATCGAGTGTTTTTGTGATTCGGTTGGTGATGATCTTTGTGAAAAGTTTATATACACAGTTGAGTAGGCTTATAGGCCTATAGTTGTTGAGGTCTTTCGGGTTTCCTTTTTTATATAATAGCATTATTATAGCAGTATTCCAATCGTCTGGGACTTTACTGTGTTTTAGACACAGGTTGAAGAGGACGGCCAGTTTCCTATTGATGGTTTTACCTGCTTTTCGGAGTAGGTCGATGGTGATGTTGTCTGGTCCAGGGGCAGTTCCTTTCTTTGTCTGTTTAATGGCTTCCTTCACCTCCCACGGGGTTACTTTTGGGAAGTCCTCTAGTTGTTTGCCCGTGTCTTGCGTATCTTGCTCATTGTTTTGCAGTCCTTGTTTGGACGAATAAAGTTTTTGGTAGAATTCTTTGGCGCGTTCGACAATCCTGTCTCTGTCTGTTGTTAGGTTTCCATTCTCCTCGAGTATGCTAGTTATTTGCCTTCGTCCCGAGTTGAGGAGTTTGTTTATAGCTTTGAAGCCCCGACCTTTTTCAAGAGTTGATTCAATGACTGCCGTTGTGTATCTCCTTCTGTCTTCTCTTCGTTTCTTCTTGATTAATTTGTTTAGTTCAGCCTCTTCAATTTTCTCCCTCGTTGTTGTCGGTGGCTTGAGGTTTCTGCGTTTTTCCATGAGATTTTTAGTCTCATCCGAGATTTTGCTAATGGGTTGTTTGCCCATTGGCTTGAATGTAGAGGCTACTTCAATTATTGACGTTGTCATTTTGCTGCTTAGTTCGTTGATGTTGGTGCTGTCTTGTTCGGTAAGAATTCTGAATCTGTTCTTCAATTCGAGCTTGAAAGATTGAACGTGCTCTTTTGGTATGTTTAGAGGCTGCGGTTTTGTATGGAACATTTTCCTGCGTTCTTTATTGGTGTTTATTTGTACTTTACATCGTACCATTCTGTGGTCGCTGCCTACATTGACTTGATTTAGGACTTGGATGTCCTTGACGATATCGTTTTTGTCCGTTAGGATGTAATCTATTTCGTTTCTTGTTTCGTGATTGGGGCTCCTCCAAGTCCATTTCCTACTGGGTCCCTTCTTGAAGAAGGTGTTCATGATTTTGAATCCATTAGCCGTCGCAAAGTTTACAAGATCTTCTCCTCTCTCGTTGCGTATTTTGTATCCAAATTTGCCGACGCAATGTTCATTTCCTTGTCCTACTTGTGCGTTGAAGTCTCCCATGATAACATTGAAGTGTTTTCTGGTGCCTTGGAGTAGGGAGTTCAAGTCATCATAGAAGTTGTCTATTTCTTGTTGGGTTGATTGTGAAGTGGGAGCGTAGACTTGGATTATATTGAGTTTGTATCGCTTTGAAAGTTAAGATCCCATTAATCCTAAAGAGAAGGGTGTATAACCAATGCATCCTCCCAATAGTCACTTATGGAGCTGAAACATGGAACTTAACCAAGAAACAGACCCGTAAGCTGAGAACCATGCAACGTGCACATGAAAGAATAATGCTGGGCCTCACATGGAGAGACCACAAAACAGCACAACACATCCGGGAAAAGACAAGAGTTAGAGACATCATAGAAGCCATAAAAAATCTCAAATGGCGGTGGGCTGGCCATGTTGCAAGAATGGCTGACAATCGATGGACATCACGACTCACAACATGGATTCCCCGAGACCATATGCGCAACCGAGGCCGGCAAAATATTAGATGGAGAGATGAACTAGACAGGTTCAGGAAGTACTGGCTCCGTGACGCCCATGATAGAGAAGTGTGGCAAATCCTGGGGAAGGTCTATGTCCAACGACGGACGCTAAAAGACTGATGATGATGATGATGATGACAATAAAGAATACATCAAAGACCTTATTTCAAGTTATTTTTCCCCTGGGCAAGGCTGGGTATCCCAACCAGTGTATGTGTGTGTGTGTATGAATATATAGTGCATTCAGGCTGCAGCCTTTTATCAATACATGTCTGATTAAAAACGACAGACAAGGAATACTTTTTCAACTTCTTAGTGAAAATACCAACATCACAGTTTTTTCACTAATCTTGAAAATGGCTTATTGCACAGCCAAAAGTGCTCAATCATCAAAAGTTTGGACAATATTTACACACATTGGATCCAGACATACGTTCTCTTGAGCGTAAACAAGAAAAATCGAGAAGTTAAAAAAGTATTTCTTGTCTGTCATTTTTAATCAGACATATATATATATATATATATATATATATATATATATATATATATAGGCAATACCATTCTCCAATAACCATAAAGCTATGTATATATGAATAAGTAATTTACATTATTTATGAAGTATATATAGCATACATACAGAGCAAAGAACAGAAGACTGCTAGGTGCGTGGTGTCTTGAACGTTGTAGTACATGGGGGCTTTAGAAGATTCAATAAATAAAACCACTGATCTGGAATCTTTATTGGATGAAAGGAAAAAGTGTTTATAGTCAGAGAATTTTTTCTTTTTACTTACTATTTTTATCCTGCAGTATTTTAATCAAGAAGGGAGAATATGATTTTTCAGCCAAAATGACCATAATATGAGAGCTATGTAGTGGCAAGCAGTTTTCTTGAATGGGGGAAAAGAGCTCAGTTGATTCTCTCAATGATGTCCTCTATCTTAATTGTCATCTTCTTATGATGAAATGGAGATGGGACTATGTTCACACAGTAGCAACAGCTTACCTTTTACTAGACTTGTTGAGACTTAGAGAAGAAAGAGAATATCACTCAGATTTCAATATAAAAATGACCACACAACCAAGAATGCCATTGCAAGAAAAAGAACCATAATAAATAAAAGATTAGACATTCAAATGGTTGATAGTAAAGATATAAACCAGACTGATATTTTGTAAGCTTGAATTTAAAATCAGGCTGGATGGAGAAGTGTGAATGAGAAGAGAGGAAAGAATGAAGGGAACGAGCAATTACCATAATCTTTCTTTGTAAGATTCTAGTCCTAAAACCTCAACTGATGAAACAGTCAAAGAAAAACCCTAGTCTACACACACACACACACACTCTTGGACTATGCAAGTTCTCTTCCCTCCTTGTCAGTGTACTTGAAATGAGTAGATGTAACCTCAATGAAATAATAAGTGGTTAAGCAATGTAATTATTTTTACTCTTGGGCAATAAACTCAAATTGTACAGATAAGAGGAGTGAGCAAAGAGGCGGGTTCAACATTTGCCCCACCCAGCCATTTTCTACCCTGACCACCAAAAAAAAAAAGAAAAAAAAAAAAGGAAATGGGGGGGGTGAGTGTTAGGTACTTATTTTGAGTGAGGAAAAGTGGATATAAGTGATAGCCTAATAATATTTAAACATAAGTGTTCCATTTTCCATCTTTTTGCCTCCAAGTAGTTGTCTGCTGTCCTTGGATGTAGAAGGCAGTAACAGTCTGTCACAATCAGGTTAAGCAAATGAAGAGATAAGAATTAACTTTTAAGTAAAGATATCTGACATGGAAAGAAGTAGATAAAGAATTTCTTTTCCCGTTTATTAGTATATCTTTTTAGTGTCAAGTAATTTATGTTGGAGACTGCATGAAGCATCATTATTTTATCACACGGCTGTTCAGAATTCATATTCTGTAGTCATTGAGGAAATAATCACTTCCAAAGGGTTACTTGTAATTTCATCAATAATAATTAGCAGCAGTTAACATTCTTTCACTATATCATACTCTAATTTGTAGGATATAGGCATATCCAAAAATGTAAACCCAGTATAAACCTCTCAAGTCTATCACAGAAGGGAGTGTGTGCGTGTGTGTGTGTGTGTGTATATATATATATATATATATATATATATATATATATATATGTATATTCTCACTTGATAATCACATAAGCATGAAATAAATTTGATGTAAATATCCATGAGTATATCATATACATACACACAGACACACACACAATGTGTGTGTGTGCATTTTACAACCTCAAGAACAAGATTTGTATGTTTATATATATATAAGGCATTTCTGAGAAACATAGTTCTTCTTAATTAAATTGAAATAGTTAAAATCACATTAAAATAAGTTCTAATTCTGATCATCTACAAATGGTTCTCAAAATAACATTTCTTCTAAAATCATATCAGTTAACATGTACACATACACACACAAAAACTTTTTCTTTTTTTTTTTTGTAAATCAGAAAATTATGTACATCCATTAACATTATAAGCATTTAATTCAGCAACCAATTGGAGCGTCTCCAGTACTGTTGCAGTAAATCTTTGAGCTAATCCACCCAAAGACCACATAGATACATACTTTGTCTGTGCCTTGACATAGCCCAATAGATGTTTGTGATAATGAATTGCATGCACAATCATCTAGCTTATACCTAAGCTCACTGATCAGGTTTAGGAAAAAGTTTATAATCATAAAACAATTGTTTCTCTTTGTATAATTCCAGCAGATGATTGAATTGACCAACGATCAATCAACACACTCTCAAGGCACCAAAGCTTTCATTTAGATAATATTGGTGCAAACTACATAAAAATGTTGGATACAGTCAACCAAAACTCTCAACATTGATTTCTTCAGTTTTCATGTTGGTCTAGCTGGCTATAAATGTATTATGTATACAAGCTGGAGCAAGAGGGCTGAAAAAATTCCAATTTTTTGAATGATCATCCCTTACACAGTATGTTGCTAAGACATTGGTCATGTGACGGTTCCCGTTGAATAACTAACAAGACCTGGGTTTTTTCAGTTAAATAATGAGAATACACTTGCAAACCCATTTTTTTCTCTTTTTTTATGATTTTATATCTGTGCACACACACACACACACATCTCTGCATGTGTGTGTATGTGTACAAATATAGTATGTAAAAAATTAATAAAATGACATAGAAATAATAGATCCATCAATAAAATAAAAACACCGCTCCACTGTTGCTCCTATCCTTTTGAATTTTTGATGGGTAACCTACTGGGAATGCTGTTTCTTCAACTACTGAAAATAATATCAACAATCAATAAGAAAAATGAAAAAGCCAACTATGACAACCATCAGCAATAATAATGATTAAAAAATGTAACATTTGCCCCACCCTGACTCCTAGTCACCCGTAAGCTTTGTTTTTCCAAGTGCACTTTGCTGTAAGCTTAACATGAGATCCACTAAAGTCAATAGACGAGAAGGCCCATGCCAAACTGTATTACAATGACACCAGCCTGAGAATAAAAATGTGGTTTATGCAAGCATAACTAGCTTTTTATCATGAAGCACACGCACACACATATGCAGGCATATACACAATCAGACGGCAAATACTGAAATGGAAGTTTATTTCTTTACACACACACATACATGTATGCAATTACATAGAGCATTTACCTTCCATTGACATTGCCTGTTCTGTTCTGAATGTTTGATTTGAGATGAAAATGAGTCTCATATTAAATTTCAGAATATTTAATTAAGCAAGTTTAAATATTGACAGTTCTTGGCAAGGTTTGTTATTTTTATATTATTCCGCTTGGCTTTGGTTTTGATCCTCTTTTTAACTTGAATTATTCCTTGTTTAAATTTTGCAAATTTATACATACATATACAAAAAAAAAAAATAGGACAGAGATTTCATGTACGTACACATTTTCACACACGCAGATATATATATATATATATATATATTTAATTACCTTCATCCACGCGTCTGTAAAATACATTAAATACATGTAACAATGTTTTGATAAACATCTGTCTTTAAATGTGTGCAAATACATACTTAAATGCACCTGATTTACTCAATCACTACATAAAGGAAAACTGATCAGATATACTCACACACAAAATAATGTCATACAGCTAGGAATATTTCAAGTATAAACATATACACACACACACGTGCCAATATCTTTGTATAAGTGTACACATAGACACACAGATGTATACATATTTTGTATATTCAAGGATTTATGGAAAATGAAGCAAATTAAGCAAAAAAAATCAATACATTAACCATGTAATATTTGATATACATAAAATTTTTTACTTATGCATGTACGTATACAGTACACATATACACATAGGATAGACAACATTCTGCACAGCTGTTTATTGTAAGGAAGAAAATTACAGGTCCTGTACTCGTAGGGGGTTCAATTCTCAATGAACTGTTTGAAATTGATTTCAACCAAATCAATACAAAGATCTAGATTTGTATATTCATGCAACTTTTGAGTCAATGAATCAATAACTATTTCTTTTTAAGTTACTGATGAACTAAATTCTTACCGTATAATTCTCATGAGTTCAGTGGTATTAAAACCGAGCAGTACTTGTATCTTTTCCTATTTTTATTAATTGAGTAACAGAAGGATATCACATGCTTCAAGGTATTTAAAAAATTACCACATAAACATTATTATTTTGTAGTATTATCTACATTTTCCACACAAATTTACTGAAACGAGTAATTGTACAATTTTTTCTTGATTAAATCTGAGGTAGATGTGGACTATACATAAAATTTTGAATCCCTATGAATACAGGTCTGGTTAGTCTCTCAATGGAAACTGTCACATGACCAATGTCTCTTGACAGCATGCCATGTTGGGGTGAGCATTTAAAAAATTGGAAAATGGGGTAATCAATGAATGAATCACTTTTCGCACCTTTTGTAGTCAGTGATCACTAAAATTAGGGGATTAACGTTTCAATAAGGTTTAGTATATGTTTAAATTTTCAGCTCTCTAACTCTGATTATGCAGCCTGTATAAATAACATTCTGAAACAGCCAGACTTGCTCAAAAACTGATGGTGATGGTTTTCAATCAGAGTACTCTTAAAAATGCTAGCCAGATTAGATGCATACGTATAATATACACAGAAGTCACCTTCTAGAGAGTAATGATTGGAAGACTAATCTTGCAGAGGAGTTCAATCTTCACTAAGTGCCCTCAAGTTGAACTAGTCTCAGCTTGATGAATATAGATACACACATCTTTACTCATATATGTAGGTATAGGGTTATCAATATATACATTATACAGATAAAGCTAGAAATGCAAATTGTTAGTATATATATATATATATATATATATATATATATATATATTACGTACATTTCTCGATTCAAAATTAGACAATAATACGCAACATACATAATTAAAATACAAACAAAATGCAGACACTCAACTACCTACCAATAGATATGCAAAAACAAACAGGTCGGGTTGATCACTGAATAGAAATGTCCACGTGACCAACATCTTTTGGTAACATGTTTGGGGTGATCAATTGAAAAATTGGAAAAAGGGTGTGATCAGTGCATAATTTACTTATCTCATTTTTTGTCGGGTTATGATTTACTGAAAAATTTCTAATTTTTTTTGAGGGTAAAGCATGAATGCTGTAGAACACAAACTGATGGAACAATTTAGCATAAACTTACATTGTAAATTAAATCCCCCACCGTTTTCAAAAAACAAAACCAGACATAAGGAGTAAATGGAATTTTCAATTGTCTAGATTTATTGGTGCAGCCTGTATACACATTGATAGATAGGAAGCCAGCCAGACTCACTTGGAAACAGAAGAAACCTATGTTGATGGTTTCATAATACAAATGTAAATATATACACAATTATATATTAGCAAGACACGGTAAGAAACACATATCAATATTACTCACTGTGCATGTATATATTTATTTACTTAGCTCATGTAAACATAAGAATGTTTGTAGTTATAAATAAATAAGATTTTTGTTGACATTCAGACACAATGTTGAATGTTATACTGGATATATGTACATACACTTATCTATAAAGTCACATACAGGTTAAAGACAACAAATGCAAGTAAACATATACCAGCACACAGAATGATACAAGGACTCTGTGTGTGGGAGAATGATTTCGTACAGGAACTATTATTTAATCACAAAGCCAATATGTACTTGTACAGCTATAGAGTATATAAATACAAACATATCTGTGTTCATGCAAGCAGAAATTTGTGCACACACACATACAATTAGCACATATCTCTGAGACCTCTGAATAAATGCATGCACACACTTGGATCATACAAGTACACAAATCAGCCAATGATATTCAGAAATATTCATAGCTGTTAAGAGATAAACACAGCTGGACCAAATGAATCATATCACTGTACCTATGCAATCAGGTATATAGGCCAGATAAAGTACACATCCTCTATTCTAACAATGCATTGATTATCAACAACCACTAACTCAATAAAATACATTGCATGTTTAAAAGAAAACATCCAAAGATACTGGAAAAGAGCCAAACAGGTCTGGTTAGTCACTCAATAGAGACTCTAATGAGACCAACATTTTTTGGCAGTAATGTTGGGGGTAATCAATGAAAAAAATTGGAAAAAAAGGGTGATCAATGGATAAGTTGCTCCGCTCACATTTTGTTGGGTAATGATCACTAAAATATCCCGAATTTTCAAAAACAAGCATAAATGTTGCCAGATACTAACTAAGAGATCAATCTGACAAAAATTTGCATTGTAAATTGATCCCCCACTAAAAACCTATTTAGTGGTGAAATTTTTTTTAAAAAGTTTTTTTTTTCCGAGACATAATGAGTAGGTATTGAAATTTTTAGCTCTATAGCTCCATCCTGTACGTGTTACACATACATACATACATACATACATAAGCAGCCCAATTTGAAGACTGAAGCAACCCCTGTGGCCACTTTTGGCGACAGTTTTCTTGATGGTTTCAACCAAATATACCAGGAAAGAGCCAGACTGGGTAGTTAAGTTGAAGGCCATTAGGCGCAGCAAGACAAGTTGTACAAGTAGTTATTAGCGCTACTGATATAGCTTGCAAATTGGTGGAGAGAAAGAACTTCTCTTGATTTTGCTTAATCAGATAATGCAGGCAGATATGTACATGTGTACAGAAAACGACACTGGCATTATCAACTCGGCTTTGATCAACGAAATAGAATGGAAAGAGTTGGCTGAACGTTTATGGCGATTCACCCAGATCAAACTCATTTGACGAACAGACTTTTGATTATGAGATAAAAGAAAAATAAGGCAAAATAATAAGTGCCATGTTGGTGCGTCATTCAGCTGAAAAATTCCTAAATGATAACAGATACCAATTTAATGGACCGACTCCTGATGTTTATCTCATTGATATACCATACATACTAAAATCTGAGTTGATCTTGTGTATAAGGCAGGCCTTGATTTTTGCCAAAGAAATACATTTATGATATGTTTTATGTACAGGTTGTTCTCAGTTTTCAAGGATAATTGAGCAACAAATTATAGTAAGAAAACACCATACATTTAAATACTTTGGGCTTACTGTGATGAGGCTAGAGGTCTGTCCCGGCAACACTGTGATTCAACAGTTGGCAGTATAGCATGTTGATGTTGGTTATAATATTAAGTGCGAAAATATCAAAAAGGTTTTAAATATTTTCTCAGATCTCTGGCTACTATGATACCATTTGATATGATAAGCCAACTTCTCCAACTAAGATTACTGAAAGAATTTTGTATAGTAAGTTGGTGAACTTCATCGGCTGGAGGTACTACGAGGCAATTCATTACTAATTGATGCATATTCCATATCACCATCACCTACTGCAAACTAAAAAGCACTCGGGACACATCTCTGTCAACGCCATGCACTAACTGAAAGCTGAATGAACATGTAATATTTTGAGGAAAGACAAGAGAAAAATTGTGAAAATATCTCTCAATCAAAAATAGATACTTGGATCCGTATCTAAATTCAATTGCTTCTTCTTTAGTCCATTTCCTCAAAATTTAATTGAAATTCACAGACAACTTTTGGAGATATCATGTGGATTGATATGGGCATATATATAAATATATAGAAAAAAAAAAAAAGAAAAAGAAAAAAAAAGAAAAAGAAAAAAAAAGAAAAAGAAAAAAAAAGAAAAAGAAAAAAAAAGAAAAAGAAAAAAAAGGAAAAGAAAAAGAAAAAAAAGGAAAAGAAAAAAAAAAGAAAAAGAAAAAAAAGAAAAAAAAAGGAAAATTATTCCTGGATTTGCCTTAAGATTTG
Organism: Thysanoteuthis rhombus; assembly: GCA_963457665.1. NCBI lineage: Eukaryota > Metazoa > Mollusca > Cephalopoda > Oegopsida > Thysanoteuthidae > Thysanoteuthis > Thysanoteuthis major. Next base: position 46,364,873 of record OY735205.1, on the reverse strand, counting down.
CCAACTTCTTTCTTAACCCATGACCCAGCGTTCCATAAAATTTGATTGAAATTGACTGAGAACTTTTCAAGGTATCACGTGGATAGACACACAGACAAACAATGATATACATATACCTCTCCAACTTTGTTGGCAGAGGCAATAAAGAAAATGACAATTTGCAAATATTGGAAATGACTTACTTGTGTAAAATGAAAGAAAATATTTGAATAGGTTCGTAAGACAGAAGCACTTACCTGAAAAAAAATAAAAGAAAGAGGAATTAGGAGAATGGTATTTTCAAAAATACAAAACATATTTCGGACTAGAAAATATAGAGAGTGCATACCTATGCCAATGCCACTGTCGGAAAATAATCATGCATGGAACCATCCCAAAATTCGGTCACTTCTTCTGTATCTCATTGCTCAACCTTCCAAAAATTTCATTGAATTTTATTGAGAACTTTTGGAAATATGTAGCGGATCGACATGAACATTTGGCACTATTATGTGATGAGGAAATATAACGATGTAAGGGAAATAATTGCGCATGGATCCACCAAAAAAATTCAATCACTTCTATTGCTTATATCTACCCTCCACATAGCTTCATTGAAATTCAGTGAGAAATTTTGGAGATATTGCATGGAAAGACATGAGCATAAATGTAGATGAGAAATAAAACCAGGAAAAATGTCTCTTAATCAAAAAGATTCCTAGATCCATCCCTAAATTTAAACGATTCTCCCTCACCCCATTACCCACCCATTTACAAAATTTCATTGAAATTCATTTGGAGGTATCATCTGGAAGGAGAGATGGATAGAAAGATGCAACTAAATATATATACCTGTCCAATTCAGTGAGCAGAGGTAATAGATGATGAATATTTTTTTCTCAAAACTGAATCTAAAAGTTCTTCTAAGCTATTCTCAGCATGCATAAATTTCAATTTTACAAAACTATTACTCAAGGATAGATTGACCGCCAATTTTTTCCTTTTTTTTCTCCATATAGACATATAAAATAGGTTTTTTTTTCTGAAGCAAGACTGGAGGATTTGCTATCCTCTGTCCAACAAAAACATGATCAATTTGTTTGTGATCCAGTAATGTTGGAATCCTGTTTACTTTCCAAGAGACTTTTATGTGTATACAGCATCTCCCTTTGAAGATGTTTGCAACTAAGAAGGTTAAACAATGATTCTCATTAGTTTATTTTTTCCAAGCATAAGAAAGGCAGCACAATGTTATGTTAAAGTAAACACCTTTTAACCAATCTTTCTATTCTTAAAGGTTTATCTTTGGATATGCCTCACACTCAATATCTATCACACATACACAGCATTTGTTGGCCTATAAGGGGGATGTTATACAAGGGCATTTATGGACAAATACTGACTGCAACCATTTTGACTGTCCAGTAGTAAAGTTTGAGATTCAAGCGTTTGGAAAAATATCTTTCACTCAAAAAAATATAACTGGATTCGACCACAAACTTGACCGCTTATTTCTCAGCCCATGACCTAGCATTCTACAAAATTTCATTGGAATTGATTTAGAACTTTTGAAGGTATCGTGTGGGCAGACAGACAGATACAACCACATACATATACCACTCCAGTGTATATAAACATACAGTGAAATATTTAGATGCTTTTTTTCTTTCTTTTTTTTCTCTAAGATTTGTAGGCAAACAAATGTGTGAGTGCATTTCAATCAGTAAGCATTCACCACTATACTCCACCTGTTAATATTAACATCTGTCACAGCTCTAGCATTGGCATGAAAAATGATTTTAAAAACGGATGAGGGTGAATTGCAACACAAATAATTGTGTGAATAGAGTTACCACATAAAACATGGAGAGAGGGAAGTGCTACAGTCTGTAAACAGATTGACATAAGTACCAATTTCAGAGGAAGTCATTATGTCATCTAGTGCTTATAGAAAAAATCATCACAATAAAGACGATTTTAAAAGTTCTATTGAACTGGTTGGCTTCTGTAAAAATAACATAGGAAATGCATTTAAAAACTTTTAATGTTCTCTCACATCTATATAGCTATATATAGAAATGTATGCATGTATTTGCGTGTGCTTACATTCAAGTGTATATAAACAACAGACTTATGTGCACAGGTGCATGTTCTTGGGCTTAACAAGTTATTTTCTAAGGTTTTACTACCATAATCTTTCTATTTGAGTTGAGTTTTCTTAATTTATACATCGAAAATAAAAACAGCAATTGATATTGAAGACTTTCTAAATTATTTATTTTTTTCTTTCCTGAATCTTTTTATTGACTAATGTTTATCTAATTTTCCCAAATCCTCAGACACATCACACTGCAATGCATCCACACCCCAACCACTTCAAAAACAATAACAACTCAGCATTACACATGCTCTTAAGATAATAAGTAAGAAGCTCTTCAACTATTTGAACCCCGTCACAAAGTGTGATCAAGCCAATACACTTGTTTTCTGCACATTCTTCCAAGATGACACTTTCTGTCAGATACAACAAAGTGGAATCAAGTACAACTTCTCTTTAACTCTGCTGCTACCAAAAATTGAAGATTCATTTTTTCTGATGATGGAAGAATCCATCTTCAGAAGTCCTTTCTTTGTCTGTTATCTTGAAATGGTTAACAGACTTGAATAATCAATCGGCTTCTTACTTATTAGATTAGACAGCAGATAAATAAAGGTTATCTTTCTCTAGTGGCAAGGTAGATAAAGTAGGACACATAAGCAATAAAATAAATGTGAAATAGATAATTGATAGAAAGACATAGATATACGTTAAAGTAATTAATCAAGTAAAGGTACATTTTTTTTCTCAGCATTATTCCTTAAAGAGTCGCAAAGAGAACCAGTGGGAAGCAGAAACAATTAATTCTTCCAAGAGCCTTTTCTAAAAATGGAAAAGAATTTAAAAAACTATATTCCGACGCCTCCGCTGTTTATAATTACATTTAGTATATACATTACACAACAGATATTAACACCAGATACAATACATGATAAAAACTACACAACACATTTTATGACTATTGTGGGCCATTTTGTCCTTAAGCCTGGATGTTTATTTCTTTATTTCCTTACCAACATCTGTACAGTTTAACAAAGTTAACTCAGCTCAGCTGCTAAACTGGATTTTCTAGGGTTTTCTGGTTATATAGAATTCCATCAGTTTGCCAGTGTTACGTCTTTAAATTGAATGGCAAATAAGTACTTAGCTTCAATAATAATTATAATACAGCATTCAAAATTGACAAACAATTTTGATGGATCCAGTAAGATGAGATTTACAGGATTAAGTTCTGATATTTTCGTTCTGTAATTCCTCGGTTCAGCTTGGCCAGTACTTGGATGGGTGACTATTTTGGAATTGAAAGCATTCTTACCAATAATTCATAGTGAGCAGAAAAATAATTGTCTGAAGATAAGGATATTGTAAAATTATTGATTAATAACTAGTAGATCTTTGCTTTTTTTCTGTGAAGTTATTTGATTTAAAGCAGATGTGTTAATGAGTGAGGCAGAGATGATGGCCTTGAATGACAAGAACATTTCACATAGGTCTTTTGGCAAAGGCAATTTAGACAGAAATTCACTCAGAGGAAGAAATGACATAGAAGGGATATCAATTTCTACTGAAGATAGAATACTTTAAGATGACAACTTTCATTCCAAGAATATTAATGAATAGTGAATCTGAACAAAATATTTTGGCCAAGGAGTAAAAAAGTAAATTAGACAAATGCCAATATGACACATTTATTCTTAAAGATTGATGTAGATCTCTCAAGTGTCCCAAGATCTTTAGAAAATAATACATTCCACAATAAGTGGAACACTTAGAACAAAATAATTCATCCATTTTAAATAGAAAGAATATGTTTCTGTCCCAACCCTCTTCCTCATTTCTTCCAGTCCATCATTATAATTTTTCTTCCAACTTCAAAAAGGAAAAAAAATCTTTCAAGTTACAAGAATTGAAATGAAGGAAAAAAAGATAGAAACACAAACAGATAAAGTAGAAGCTATCAGTCAAGTCTTCTGTCCTCGATAAAGTACAAATGATTTTTGTTGAGCCTAACCTACTTGTTAACACTTGGGAATTTCAAGAGGACATACTTTCAAAGTTTAAAAGTAATCTACAGATCTTCAGAAACTCTTCAAGCCTATAGACTCTCACAAGTTAGAAAACACTTAACGCACACACGCACAACACAGTGCACCTGCATATTCTGGAAAGTAGAGGAAAAAATTCTCAAGTGCAAACTTTTCATGACTTTTTTTTTCCAATAAATACAAGCTAATTTGGATTTGGTGGTATAGTAGAACAGGGAAGTAGTTATCAAAAAGGTTTCAAGTATAGTTTTATATATTCATCGTAACTCTTTTTTTTTTTCATATCTATTTCATCAAAAATCCAACTCATCCCAAGGATATACACTATCCTAAAAGAATCTAACACCAAGTTTGGGGCTTTTCTAATCAAAAGCTTACAAGTCCAATCATAGGTGAAAACTATCAAGAAGAATTTAATCAATCAAAAATCCTCAAGCATAAGGAATTTGATACACCATCTGATAAATGAGATTTAGTCGAAAGTTATGTTGAATTCATAATGCAACAATGGCAAAGCATATTAGCAGCAATCATGCATTCACAATCTATTTATTTGCCATTCCAAGCCAGAGAACTGGAATTAATTAATAGCTAAGTAAATAGAACTAAATATCACCTTCCAGATATGTCAAAGGCTAGTGTGCAACCGCTCTTTTCTAACAAGTGATTTATGTATTTACAATTGTCAATTATCCAAAAGAAATTAACTGGTGTAGGTATGTTTTTAGCAACACTTATTACTAGATATTCTCTCTACAGGTTATTGATCTTTAAGACTAGCATAAGCCTTAGCAAACCATTCGTATTAAATATATTAACCAATACAGTATTTGCAAGCTCTCAAATGTCTATTAGGATGGCATGACTTTATAACCCAGAGGATATAGGCACTGCTTCAATAAACGGGTTAAACAATGTATTCTTTTCACAATACAAGCTCAAATGGTTAGTCATGATGATTCTATTGAAAAAAAAATCCAGTTACTAAATCCCCATGTGTAAAATGATAACATTTCTTATTTTGTGAATCATTTCAAGTGGTTTGATGTCATTTAATACAGACACAAATTGGTTAAAGTAGACCGAATTTTAAGACTCCTCTTGTTCCTTCTGTTTTATTAAGCATCTTTCCTTTCTTATTTCTAGGTTAGGATTTCAACAGTAACATAGACTTATTTGTATATATATTTTAAAACATCTTAGATGGGAAAGATAATGTGGCATCATTCTGGTTAGAATAATTTCTTTGAAAGACGGAAGGATATAGGACTTTGAGGAAAACAGATGTAATAGGACAAATTTCTGCTTTTATGTTTTTTGATAACTAATTATTTTTATTTTTTATTCTGCAATTAATGAAATACTCTTCTAAATGAAGACTAGGAAAATCTTATAAACTAAAATGGAAACTAATTTCATGAAATTCAAAGTTTGGTTTGAGAATATGTATGAACAAAAGTGAAAGAGAAACACTGAGATATAGTGCCTCATTTCATAATTGAAGATCTTTTTTTAGATAATCAAACATACAAAAACTGATTGAAAAGGTGAAAAGAATTTGAGAACCAGATTATTATTTTGTTATTTCATATTAAGGTTGCAAAAAGAGACAAGTATTTTCACTTGTATCCTCATTGACTCACTGAATAGTGATTTCAAATTGCATGAAAAAGAGAAAGTTCAATGAAAGGCTCAAGTCATTATCTCTTTCAAAAAATTATAGTTTCCATAACCTATAGTAGCATTATATTCAGAGTGAATGGTCGAAATAATATAAAAACAGATTGACTTTTGGCTCAACATCACAACATGAATTGACAATAACAATGAATAGCGTTTTTCCATCTGTAGTAGCATTTAAATCTGTAAGTTCTTGAACTATCTGCAGGTGACATTAGTGTTTGGAGAAAAAAACCCCAACAAAACATGGATTATAGTCACCAGAGCATGTCATTTTGAAATCACAAAAAGAAGTTTTTTTTCACTCAGAAAATAATCAACCTTTCAATTGCAGCCAAGACTGAAAAAGCACATTACAACTTCAAATGACAAAGGTTACAGATTGAGTATTCTAAAATTCATTCCCACAAAAGTGGACATGGTATGTTAGAAAATGCTAGTAGGCTCTTCTCCAACCTTTGCCTTTTGAATGAATATTTCCAACATATTTATTCAATTTCTTTGTAGGAGAGAAAACTTGTACAGAATGCTGAAAAATACAAACATCCCCCATTATAATACGGAGCTGGAGTCCAAGAAAGCCAATCACATAACTCATCATCATCAGTCTTTTAACGTCCGTCGTTGGACATAGACCTTCCCCAGGATTTGCCACATTTCCCTATCATGGGCATCGTGGAGCCAGTATTTCCTGAATTTCTCAACTTCATCTCTCCATCTTGTGTTCTATCGGCCTCAGTTTCTTATGTGATCTCTGAGGATCCATGTTGTGAGACATGATGTCCATCGGTTGTCTTTCATTCTTGCAACATGGCCTGCCCATTGCAATTTGAGTTTTTTAATAGTTTCTATGATGTCACGAACACCTGTTTTCTACCTTATATACTGTGCTGTCTTGTGATCTCTCCATGTAAGGTTGAGCATGATTCTCTCATGCGCACGTTGCATACTTCTCGGTTTGCAGACCTGTCTCTTGGTTAGGTTCCATGTTTCAGCTCCATAAGTGACTATCGGGAGAATGCATTGGTTGTATACTCTTCTTTTTAGGATTATTGGGATCATCTGGTTTGTACAATGAAAATTACATCACATAACTGAGCCATGATAAATACAGGATGGGTATGGGCAATATTAAAAGGCAAGTGATAATAATGATAAGCAAAGACAGCAAAGATAATCTTTGTATAAAAACTAAGCATTTTTTAATGTTTGTTTTTCATTAAATGATACCACCAAAATAATTACAATATATTACTAAAAATGCCAACTTCCAGTATTTTAAAAACAAAATATTTACAGATGAGCATCAATGACTTCAGTACAGGGTATCTGCAGGTGCAGAGGCTAAGAGACTTGAGCTCAAATCAATTCCAAGTTCATCTCAGTGACAACTGAATTGTATTCGTCAGATTCATTTCAATTTTTCAGCCTACAAGTTCAAAGGGAAATTTTTTTTTTATTCATGTTTTTTCTGGACAAGTGGACGATAATATAGTAAAAATGTATGAGTCCATCCACCATCTGCTTGACATCACAAACCACGTTATATCAGAGGGAAGCCTGTAAAAGCCTGTAATAATATCTGTTGTAGCCTTTAGTAGCACATGCAATACATAAATGAATAAAACCTCCTGAATCAGAGAAGGTTTACAGCAGCAAATATTCAGTGTTCAAGAAAATATCTGAGTTGTACCTACTAGGTACTTGGCATATCATGAGACACACAAGATGGGTAAAAGTTCAGACAATGAAATTTTTTTCCCCTTGTCTTCACTCATAACAGTTACAAAATGTAAAAAATCTAATTCTCTGATAGACAGAAGTGAAAGAGAAGAAAGAGCCCTAATTTTGAATAAAACATTTTTTCTTTCTTTAAAATATAATATTTTCAGAGCGAGGTAAACAATTGATATTTACTCAAAAGTTTCAAGTAGGACTATTTGATATTTAGGTTTAGTTTGGGAAAGTTGTACACATACACTCACACATCTATACTATGTGATCCCTTGAAAACCAATGAAACAACTGACACTTTTATATTGAGCAAAGAAAAAAAAAATGAACCATCATCTAGTAATTAACTAGTATACAATACTTACACGAATCTGTACATCATATTCATAAGTCCATACAAATGTATTTTACAGCAGAGAGAAAGGGAAATACATTCACGCCAACACATATCTACTTCCGTAAACACAAACATAGTCGGTAACATTCTGACAATTGAAACACTGTTTAGTTGTGTTCAGACCATTTCAGACCAAATGGATACAGATGTAGTGCCATAGCCAATGGCCAGGTGTGGTATTGCTCCAGTATCAAAATCGAAGGGGGTTCAGTATTTGTCCCGAGACCTGAAGACCACCACTCCTATGTCCTTGCAACAATAGTTGTAAGAATGGGAGAAAATTCTTTAGGTATTCCTACCCACATATTGACTAGAGTAGTATCATCACATTGAACTGACCATGTGTCACATCCTGTTCTCATAGGGGGTCAGATATATAGGAAAATTGTGATCCATAAAGAAACAGATTAAACATCATTTGGGTTTCTTCAATAAAGGAAGTCATTGAAATCTGATAAGAGAACTACCAACAACTTTTAGATAAAAAACAAAAAGCTTTCCTTTTTCGATTAGCTTGAACCTGAGATCACCCATACATCTCAGCATATATATGCATGCATCTGTACAAATACATAAATGTGTGGGTGGATATGTGAATACAGACTTTAGAAAAATTTACAAGTTTACAACTACTAATGCATATATCTAACCATATAAGCACAGGCATGCACTCTTATACAAAAAAACATGTAATCCTTATATAATCTAAGAAGACAAAACTGACATACAGCCTCATATGTCAATTTTCTGATGCCTTCAAAACAATTGAGCTTATATATGACTGATTCTGGTGTCGTCTCATTCGTTTCCTGCTACCTGTTCAAACAGATAATCTTATCGGAAACAACTACGCAAAATGGCTGGCGAAAGTTCCGCATAGAGCTAGTGCGGAGCTATTGAGCTGGTTGGCAAAAAACTACATGAAATAAATATGAATTGAAAACCAAATCTCAGTCATTCATCATCAATCTTTTATCGTTCGTCGTTGGAAATAGACCTTCCCCAGGATTAACCACACCTCTTTATCGTGGGTATCGTAGAGCCAATATTTTCTGAATTTGTCTAGTTTGTCTCTCCCTCTTGTATTCTGCTGGCCTTGTTTTCGCATGTGATCTCTGGGGATCAATCCATGTTGTAAGTTGTGATGTTCATTGGTTGTCTGCCATTCTTGCAACATGACCAGCCCATTGCCATTTGAGTTTTCTAATGGATTCTATAATGTCTTGGACTCCTTTTTCCTCCCGGATATACTATGCTATCTTTAGATCTCTACATGTGAGGTTGAATATGATTCTTTCATGTGCACATTGCCTGGTTCTCAGTTTGAGAATAATTCTCTTGGTTAGATTCCATGTTTCAGCTGCAGAGGTGACTATCAGGAAGATGTATTGGTTATATACTCTTTTTAGGACTTAATAGGATCTTCTAGTTTTTGAAGGTTGAGCTTGAGCTACCAAAGGCTTACCATCCTAGAGTGATTCTTTGCTTGATTTCTTCTCTATCAAATCTAAGCTATTGTTATAAGGTGTTAGTCAAGAAATTCATTTTCCCACCCTTTTTATAGCATGGGGAAGTTTTCTGAAGCTTATACTTTTGTATTCAAAAATTGCCAAAATGATCAAAACAGAATACAGCTTAATTGGGAAATTGGAATAAGTTTTCTATTGGGAATTAGCCATCAAACCGCTAGTGAGAACAATGGCTAACAGCCTGCGTTAATATAAGGTTGGAAAGCAGCAATAAATGCATGCCAATAAATCATATTGCTCTAACAACTTCTGTACAATGGGGTTAATTTCATTAGGCTTATACATATATGGTATGTGTATGTGTATATATTTCAGTTAGGATTGCTTGTACACACTTAGCACTAACTCTATTGGGAAAGGTGTAAAACCACATCCAGGTGCTGTCTTATATCAAGATGAAAATTTTTTGTCATTGTCATGATGATTGACAGAAAAGAGAGTAAGGATTTGAGCAAACCATTCCCCCCAAATCTACCTTATTTGCAGGCAGCAGACAGTAATCTGTTACATTCTTTATCAACCTTAACAGAGTCAATCAAGCAACTCACTATATACAAACACATATTTATCATCATCACAATATTTTTAACTTGAACTCTCTGAAACTAAAAAAAATCCAATTCAAACTAAAGAATGGGTGGTTCTGAAAATCTTCCTCTAGTTCGGATCAGTTTCAGCATTAAACAGATTTCTAGTTTTTTTAATTGATTGAAGAAAAGATAATTGCCTGGGTAACATAGATCAGTTAAACATTGAAAACCTAATACATAACAATAATGAGAATTTCTTTCTAAATAGTGCCACATTTTTATCATATGAACCTAATTTTCTCTTTTAAATTCTGAATTTAAAAAACAAACCAACTCCATATTTATCTACATATGGACTCCCCCTTGCCATGACTCAACCTATGAGTTTTGTAATCTTCAATTTTATAACTGAATGCCTTTTTTGATGCCAATCTCCAAAAGTTTTGAAACCAAGTGGCAAGAAAAGGATTTTTTTTTCAAACACAACTGAGTCACTCCATCACTAGAAACTTTCATCTGGTTCACTTGATAAACACATCAGAATACCTGAACTCAGAAACACACACACGAAAATAAGAATGAATAATACTGGTTATTCACTCAATAGAAACCGTCATGTGACCAATATCTTTTGGCTGCATGCTGTGTTGGGGGTAATCAGTTAGAAAATTGAAAAAAGGGTGATCAGTGAATTAATTATTTCCATCTTTTATTGGGTCGTGATTGCCAAAAAACGTTTGAATTTTGAAAAGATGAGGCTGAAAGTGACCAATTTAGCATAAAATTACACTAAATTGAATCCTCTACAAAAATCATTTAGGGGGTGAATCTTCAAATAACAAAAAACATTTTTTCTTGACTTAATTCGGAGTAAATGTTTAAATTTGTAGCAATCTAGCTCCATTGGTACGGCCTGTATGTATGATACATAGCCAGCCTGATGGAACCTATTCTGATAATGTTGTTGAGGGTTTCAAAAGTTTGTTTTTTTTATCTCACCAAAATTCTCTGATTAAGAATGCATTAGATTATCATAAAAAAGAAAAGGAAAAAAAAACATTTACTTTACAGCATGTATTTTGAAAAGTTTTATGAGAACGAAAGACATAAATTATTCAACTATACCAAGCCAAAATAAAATGAAGCTCGATTCTGAAATAATGTCATTATTGAAAAAGTCAACTCTCTGTGATTGCTCTCCAGTTTTGTTTTTATTTAGTTAAAATACATTTGTTCACAAAATTTCATAAACAGTTTTCAATTTTTTTTTCTCTTCCTAAACTTTGAAGAAATGATTAGATTTGAATTTAAAACCAGTTTGTTCAAATACTATTGTTTACTAAAATGAGAGAACATGTACTACTCTGAGTGATCTTGTTTCCATGGTTACTATTTATCAGAAAATTTATATAATTCAGTCAAGTCATTGAACCACTCAAAATTCATCAAGACATCATAAGTTACAGAATCAACAAAAATGTCACAAAGTTTGTAAAGCAATAATTCCTCTCCTTCCTTCCACTAATACCACATGCAAAATACTTATCTACTTAACACTACTGCCATTCATTTCCCTGACACACACAATTGACAAACAATACAAAGAGTATGAGGAAAGGGAAGAAAATACTGATGTGATGATAGGGGTATTATTTAACCATTTTCTAAATAGTGCATGGAAATTTGATTGAAAAAAGTACACTTCACTTTTGAACATTTTTTGAATGATGTGATCATGTAAGTGAGAAAGTGAGAAAACGAGAAAGATGAGATGGCCAATAATGGAGAGCAGGAAAAAGATAATTTGAATAGCTAAGAGTTTGAGAAATAGATGAAACTTTGCACTAATCCTGTCTTGGGAGTGGTTGATAGCCTAAACAATTAGATTGTATAAAAACAAAAAAGACAACATTGATAGATTATAGATAAAGCTTTGCTGTTATCAGTGTAAAAAAAATGAATAAAAAAAAAAAGTGTTTGTAATGAAGGCAGATGAGAGAGGCTGATGGGTGATTTGTAATCTTGTTGTTAAAACAGTTGGTATCATTCCAAGATTTTGTCAGACAACTGAACTCCCTTTTTGAGTTGCTACCTCTATATTTTGGCCAATGCATTCCTCAGCCATCTTCAGGTGTTCTAGTAACCCATACAAATGTGGGAATAAAATACATGTGGTTGTATCTGAATGTTAGTGCTAACCATCCCTTCTGTGTTGAAAAAAGAGTGAGTTTGCAGTGATCATACAAAGCTGAAATGTGAATCTAGGGACCTAGGTAGCCCCCCCCTTCAGTATAACAACTATTCATCCTTTGTTTCTAAGATGGGAAATAGGAAGATGAACCCAGGAAATACCAACTATGTGGCTACAGACAGCATATCAAGTGTAAGCAGAGCCGCTAAATAAATCTGAAGGATTCATGGAGACAACATCAGAGTGATTTTGCAACCTCCTTAATATAGTTGATCCCCTACAAGAAAAATTTGACACAATGTCTCAAGTAAATGAAGAAAAAATATAAGAGAAAATAGCCATCTCCTAAAAAAGAAAATAAGGAAGCCATATCTGATGGGGAAGTAGAAAAATCTGGTATGGCAGACCATATCTTAAAGGAGAAGAGCACGAGTAACCCTTTCTAGGATGAGATCTAGATAATTGATAAAAAATATTGCTGGAGAGTGAGGAAATTGAAATCAGCAGCATCCATTGGTTTGTCAGCAAGTTACATAAGTCAGGTCAGTAGAGATTTCAGCACAGTGTACTTTTCTTTGCTCAATAGGGAAGGAATTAGGGAACATGCCCATGTATGAATAGAATCATGTTTCTAACATCTGTGGCAGTGAATGGTACTGACTATGTCTTGCATTGCAGGAATAAACTGAATTGGTTGGTACATTAGGTGCCATTTTCTGTTTGCCAAAAATGGAGACCTACCTTTTCTTCAGAGATAATATACTTGAAGAAGGCTGTAGAATGTATCAGCTGATGTCAGTTGTGGTAACAACATCAGCAATGCAAAGAATGTTTTTAATTGTCCAAAGAAATCTAAGGATGCTAATGATTCTTCTCAAAGTAATAGATAGTTGGTATGGTAATTATACTAATAGCATTAACACTTTCATGGACCATGACTCAAAGAACAGAGTGGCACCAACAGTCTCTTAACTTCTAGAGTTTTGAAATAAAAAAAATTAGAAAGATTTCATTCAATGGCAGTGTTTGAAAGCTTGTTTTAAAATAAGGTATTAATTCAAACCACATGGTAACTAAACATTTTATGGACAAGTTGAAAGTTGACATTTCTTTTTTGTCCAAATCTTAATACACATGTGCATACACGTGTTAGTATTTTTGCAGCAACAGGTTATACAAAGATTCTTTCAGACTCGCAGCTTCAATTTTATTTTGTTTTTATCACAACGTTTTAGCTCTGGCCATCCTTATGTGTGTATCATTCAGTTATGTTGGAGGATTTTTAATGGTACCTTTCTCTTATCTTTGGGAGTATGTAGGTGCATCAATAAATCTATAGCCTATTCATGGAAAGAAAGACATTTATTTTATAAAACAAAAATCTATTTTTCATCACAATATTATTCCTTGTCAAAAGACTCAATCCAATCCTCCTGTATTAATCATATAAATTAAACATGATAAAGTGAAAATTCCAGGTAGAAATTCAGTTGGTAACTGTGTTGGCAACAGACTTATTGAATCACCCTGGCAGCCTTTCTACAGATTTTGCAGAATATGTAACTGTCAATTTTTCCTTATGGTGGCACATTGCTTTCCTAATGAGTCAGCTTACTTCTGTACATTGCCTCACCCAGCGGGTTGACCATATCTACCAGGAATCTATTCTATGGGTGGCATGCTGAGCCTCAATGAGCTTTACTCTCAAATTTTGACCATAAGCACATATCAATAACTAGTGAGTGTAGGAAGTTGATCTGACACCTCCTGTATAAGTTCCCTGGAAACCCATAAGGAAGTTAATTCACTAAAGCCCACTGTCCCTTAATGAGGCTCAGCATGCCACCCAGGAGATATGATCAACTCACTGTCAGACAAGTCTCTGTGTTATGAGAAGAACTTGGCTCACTTTGTAGAGTTATAAAGACACTCCCATTCATTCCACACAAATGGTGAGCCAAAATGTTGTGAACTTATTCACTGAAGTTCCAACAGATGAGGGCTTGTCAGTAGTTTAGATAAACTGGAATCCGACACATCTCTTCTATTACTAGGTAGCAAAACAAAGTCAGGGAGGGGAGTAGAATGTCTATATTTGTGATCCACTTAATCATGGACATTTTTGTGGCTAAAGCAATTAAGGTGCCACCCAGGAAAGATGGGCTCATGGAGAGTGGGATGTAAGTTCTATGATAAAGAGAAAACAATTATAAGATGGAGTAAAGCTAGTAAGAAAATAATAATAATGGACATGAGAACTTTTGAGGAAAAGGCCTGAATAATGATACCACTGAGACCGTGCACTTGGTCAAATGAGGAAGATGTACAGCTACTACTGAACCATGTGAGTAGACTATCAATATACTTCACTATGGGAAAGAAAATGGACTGGCCTTCCTGGATGTGCTGATAACTAGTGTAGAGCATTGATTTGATACATCCTTATATGATAAGCCAACATCTAACAGACAATACCTGAACTTTGATTCATATCACTGATACAGTGTAAATAAAAGGTTCATGTTGCATACAACATCAAGCTAAACTCATTTGTGTTGACTTGGACCATGATTAATGGGAAATGATCAGTATAAGAGATACTTACCAAAGAAATAACAACCAAACATCAATATCCACCAACATATGTGTGGGTTTGGGGGAAAATAAACAGAATCTAATGACAGAGGCAACTGGAAAAAATTCTTTATGGTCTTTACAACAGAATTCAGAAACATTACAACTCTATGTAGCCAGCTGACCAAACCTTGAATGCTACTCAAAAAATATGAAATAGAACAGTGTGTATAATGTCCAATGCAGCTGTGGCAGAGAATGCAAACAAAAAATGACAGAGGTAAACCAGCTACTCTTGGAAATAAGGCTGAGGAAATATTGAAAAGTCACACACAGTCCATAGAGCAACTATAAAGTCAAGACTAGCTGATCACATATGAAAGAAAAAGGAAGCACACAGACTCCCATGGAAAATTGAGAAAAATCAGTAAACTTCTTTGCTCAAAAGATTCAATTAATAAATCTAGCAGAGAAATAAACATCATATGGGAGCATTCAATTAAAAAGAATATACTAGGTTAAAGAAGTGTCCTTCAGGACATAACTGAGTGGATGAAAGTGCTGGTGAGTTTGTTTCATCCCTTGCAAGTTATATGTTCATTCTATCATCTCAAGGGAGAAACATCATAATGAAAATTTGAATTACAAGTTCAGAAATCTCTCAGAAAGACAACACAGCAGCAAAGAATGATGTATCCCATTAAATTTATAAAAAAAAGAATCCTATACACCTTAAACCTAGAAGAGACAACAGTGGCTTAATTGAGAAGAAAACAACCTTGTGCAATACACACACACACAAAACTTTTTACAGAGTAAGTTTTTGACTTCACAAAGAAATTTTTCTTGAGATTCTTGACCCAAGTAGCTTGTCACTCTGAATATGAGTAGTTTGTAATTCAGGTGAGAGCTGACTGTATAAAGTTTATCAATTGCATAGAATTACCATAGGAATAAATAAATCTAGTAACAAAATACACGTAACAATCTGACTATCTCATTGCGTTATCAACAGACAATAAATGTAACATTTCAAAAATTAACTCAGTTAGTCTAACCAAACAAAAGAGAACAAAATATCTTCAAGTCATTAACAATACATCAATTATACTCTGGAAACATTTTGGTATTTCATGTTCATTTACCGAGTAAAAAAGTAATCAAATGTAATAAACAAAGAGAGTTCATCATTTACAAGAAACTGTATAAACCTATTCAACTTTCAAATCCATATTAAAAAATTCAAATCTTTAACCAAGGGGAACGACTTCTGATCGAAATTACTTCTCTTGTACATTTTTGTAAACTGATTTTTTTTGTAATTGAAAAGGTCTATGAGAGTTTCATTTTTAAAAGTTCTCTTCATTAGAGAGTTCCACTGCCCTTATGAGTAGTTTCGAGTGCTTCATGAATTTAAGAGTCAACCTTTCAAACACTTTTTCTTGCAAACTGTCCCATCCATCAGCGAAGACAGTTCATATTTGATGATATGAGTTTTCTAACAAATATAATGAAAGAAATGGACTTACACATAGTTCAACTGACCAACATGTATCTACGACTATTTGTCACAGAACTTTATTTTTGAAAAAGAAGGATGAAACCTTCTAACAAGAAAAGTCAACCTAAATGAGTCTGAATCAAGGAGCAGCTACCTCATCTCATTTTTGCATCTGACATGTAAGCAAGAAGACCCAAACTAAGTAAATATCAAGCAGCACCCTTCTTCAAAGATTACAACATGAAAAAGAAAAGCTCTTTAAGAGGTTTATATAATAAAGAGCAAAACAAAAGAAAAACAGACTCATCGAACATCAGAAAAAGATCGGTAAGTTGAAGCAGTGCTTGTTTTAAACTTACAGGTTCAAAACCTGTCAATAAGAAATTCCAGGAACAAAACTCTTGGACTGCGAGACTTAAACTGTATTAACATAAATGCTTCTCCAAAAGTTTTCAGATTAAACATTTTTGTGAGGGCGATTTAAAGTCAGTACAAGCAGAGATTATCCTAAGTCCACAAAAGATGCTTTTATATGACCAACATGATAGGCTAAAGTCATTTTTTTTCTTTTTATAATAATTTCTTTGCCGTAAGTAATAAAAAAGACTATTTATCTTAAAGAGTAAGAAAGTATATTCAAACTATTAAGTTAAAGCAATGAATCATTGTTTTCTGAGCAAGTGAAATAGATAAAAGGAAAAGATCAGAGAAAAGATGTAATCAAAAAAGAGATGGAAAGTCAATAGAAATGGGAGGAGATGAGTAAAAAATATGAAAATTTTAAGGAAGGGTTAGAAGAGAGAGAAGAAATGAGGAATAGAATCAAGCAAAGATAGAATTATCAAGGAAGAGTTGGGGAGAGAGATGAAAAGGTTGGATGGAGAGAGATAGATACAAAGAAGATGGATGAAAGAGATACATTGGAGAGAAGGATGAGAAAGAGATACATAAGCAATGGACAGTTCGAGGGAGAAGAAGAGAGACAGTTCGAGGGAGAAGAAGAGAGACAGTTCGAGGGAGAAGAAGAGAGACAGTTCGAGGGAGAAGAAGAGAGACAGTTCGAGGGAGAAGAAGAGAGACAGTTCGAGGGAGAAGAAGAGAGACGGTTCGAGGGAGAAGAAGAGAGACAGTTCGAGGGAGAAGAAGAGAGACAGTTCGAGGGAGAAGAAGAGAGACAGTTCAAGGGAGAAAAAAAAGACACAGGAGATAATGGAGTGCGAGGAAGAGAGAAAAAGAGAGACAAAATGAGAAAGCCCATAGGAAGAGAAAGGAGAGCAAGAACAATGAATAAAAAGTAACATAAGAGGAGAAGCAAAGATTTTCAAGGGAAGCAAAAGTTTAATAGAAGTTATTGTTTTCCCACCCTACCCTTTCAGGCCCAGAAGTTGTTTTACCATAATCTTCCAAGTACTTTGTGTTTAGTGATATGTATAGCCAGGGTTTGACTCCTTACTAATCTCAGCTCCTTAATTCTAATGAATACCATTCATTCATTCATGTATGAAAATTTTTTCGACAACCAATGTATTTCCATGACAAGAAGTAACTGAATGGGTTCAGGAATTAGAGGGAAACATTTTTTGTTCAAAACAGATTTAAATTGGTGTATGTGGATAAGAAACATCTAGTAAAGAAAGACCAATCAAAAAAGATTATATATATATATATATATATATGTATATTTTTAATTCATTCTTATATTTTTCTTCAATCTGGTGGTAACAAAACAAGGGATTCCTGAGAGAGGGAAAAACCAGGGGTATATCTGTATTTATTTATATGGAGTTTTTTCATATAACTCCCCCTAGCCATGGGAGTAAGAGATAATCCAGATTTTTCTGACTCTTTTCAAAGCCCGAAAAGAAATACTTTCATGTCATTGAACGATATCAGGAGCCTAGAGAAGGACAAGGGATCCGATTTGGCTACTGAACAATCCTTTAAGTCCACATAATCACTCCAGCTTTTAAGCTACACACATTTAACTGCATTTCTCTATATGAGTGTACTTGTATATATTCATAAGCACATATACAAAGCAATCATTATAAAGAAATCAAAATAAATTTAATATTTCGTACATAAATTTACCTAAATCTATAAAAACCCATGAATTTTTTAGTATAAACAATACTTTATTATGTCCATCTAATCATTCAGGTTTATATCTAGTTATATAGAATCATAAGCTAAGAAAAGAAGTCAGCATACACACATTATATGTATCTAAGTGTGTACAAATACATGTAAGTGTGTACCCATAATCAGCCAAGTGTGGAAATCCTATGTACAAGAGAAATAAGCTTGGGTATGTACATACATGGACCAGAATAATAAATACAAATAAAAATCCAGAATGCACATTTATGTTTTTATTATAATTTGCTATTCTGGAAATCTGAGTTGTGCGGATAGATATCATTTTTATGTATATTGCAAAAGCTCAGATAACTAAGTGCTTGGGAAGCAAGATTGAATGAAAGCAAAAGATATTTGCTTCTATTGCAAGGGTAGGCTAAAAATAATGATCCTCTCCATTTTGATAAACTAGGCTCAGTTAATTCCAGTAATTAACAGGCAAACCACCAACTCTGTCCAAATACCAAAAGCCACAAAACAAAAATATTGACAAACCCAATAGCTCATCTCAGCCAAATTAAATTCTATAATTTAGATGCTATCACTCGGTAGCAAATTTCTATCCTTTTGTCAGAAAAAGTCATTAAAATAGTACCATGTGCAAACAACTCTGGCTTAAGTTAGAAAATTATTTTGGTGCAATCTGAAGGTAATGGTGTCGGCAATTGGAGCCAGGAAAATGACTCCATGAGGATTACAATAGCAATCATTTTGTGCTTGTGCTCTGAACATGTTCCTTAAACTTTCACACATCCCCTTAAAGACACACCATCAAGAAATTGGATGTCAAATCTAGAAGATGCAGTGCATTGAAAATAACCCTATAATTTGCCTTTCCAAGTTCATAACAAACAGACAATTTGCATGCCAAGAGTCAAGAATGCAGGTAATGGGCAACAATGGAGGACCAAAACATACCAGGAAGTTAGAGTTTCTTTTTTTTTTTTTGCAATAAATAAAAGAGGGTAGCTTTACATCACTTCATAAAATTTTGCAATAATTAATAAAAAATAAAAAAAAAAATAACATATGGAAATTCTAGAATGGATTTTTGTGATAAAATCCCATATTGATATATTTAAATACAGAAGCAATAAAACGTGTACAGTTATAATTTGATCAAAAAGTTTCTGAACTGTTTAGAACTACACTGCTCAAGGTGTCATAATTAAATTTTTTGTTTCTGATTTTCTTTACCTGTTTTTTCAACTTTCTCACGTGCACTCAAAGACACACCATCAAGAAATTGGATGTCAAATCTACAAGATGCGATGCATCAAAAATAACCCTTTCTAATTTATTCAGTTTACACCTAGTTACATCAATACCTTAACTGTAGTACATCAAAACCCACACTAATCAAGGTATCCCTGTATTCAGAATCTGATGTGGGTAATTATATTATTACTTTAAAAACATCTAATTTTTTGAAACTTCACTGAAGACACTATTCCTTGTGAAAAACATTTCTTTTCTGTTTTGTTGGCCGCTTCTACTTTAACTCTTTCATTTGGCAATGTTTTAGCTCTCAAAAAAGCAACACAAACTAATCAGCATCTAAATGCTTTGTAGAAAATCTAACCTTATGTCTGAATCATTGTGATAAGTACCAAGTGCGTCCATTCCAACAGAAATGGAGTCCAAATAAGAATAAAAAGTGCAATGAGATCTGCATCCATTTATATTTTGGGTGGAAGAAGTTCTAAAAACATTATACAGTACATATGCAATTAAGTAGGGAAAAGTGAATTCATACCTTTCCCAAGGGCATTAGTGCTAAGTGAACACAAAAAGCATCAGGTAGATTTTGAAACTGGTTTGCCAATTCTATTCTCTGTGCTCTTACCTACTACATTCTCTCGCAACTCCATAATCTTAACCTCCCTATCTCTTGAAACTTATTTTACTGCTGGGATCAAAGATCTGGAACACCTAATTCACTTTGCTTTCAATTAATATTGTAAGAGTTCAGGTACAACTGATTGTTTATTTTTAGTCCGACAAAGAACTAAATGCTCTGAAGTAAGATTCAAACTAGGCCCCTTGTCATTATAAGCCAAACATTTTCATTGGCATTTGATAAGTTTCACTACCGACTCTTATCAACAATCTTAGTGAATAGCTTCTGAAAAAGTGCCATAATACTACATTTATTTATAAATCTAAAACTGAATCGAATTCCTAGATAAACTAATGTCCTTCAAAGGAAATTCCATAACCAACCAAGAAGGTCTTAAACTATCAAATCACTTTCTCACTCTCACCGTTCTAACAACAGGTTGCATTTCAATTACCTGCCCACAAGCAATCTGAAAGCAATCACCTGGGAGTTTTTAATCAAGGAATAAAGATCACACCATTCCAACATCCCTATCTTTGTCTTGTAACAATCTCAATCGTAACAGCTACTGTGTTCTTCATTTGGTTTATCTGTCTCGGCTACCTGGCTTGGGTCTTATCAGTTTGGCAAACAATCAAACCATGCAACACCTGTGACAGGCATTTCTGCTGAGCTGTTCTCATTAACTCCTTGCAGGATGCCACATGCAATCACACACACATACACGAGTATACACACACACACACACACACTGGCCAATCACTTGCTAATCTTATTTGTTTCTCTTGGGCACTAACTCTTAGTCATTTGTCCATTTTGGTAGGTTTTCCTTCCCTTTTGAAATTTCTATTTACTTTTCAAATTCATTCTTTCTTTTCCTGCCCACTCATTCTCTTTCTTTTTTCTCAAGTCAATTGTCTCCCCTCTCCATGCTCTTTCCCTCCTTCTGAGCCCTTCTCCTCCCTCACTTTCTGCTCCATGCCTGTCTCTTGCCTCTGTATACTCCCCTTTCACACACTCATCTCCCTGCCTTTCTACTCTCTCTCTCTCTCTATCTCCCTGCCTTTCCACTCTCTCTCTCTCTATCTCCCTGCCTTTCCACTCTCTCTCTCTCTATCTCCCTGCCTTTCCACTCTCTCTCTCTCTCTATCTCCCTGCCTTTCCACTCTCTCTCTCTCTCACCCATTCTCTTCCAACCAGGCATTTCCATCCACTCTCTTTTCTCTTGTATGCACGGACTTGCTTTCTTCTTTCTTTTTCTGCATACATCAATTATTTTGCATTTCTATTTCAAACGCAATCAAATTTGAATTCAAAGTTCATAATTTTGTTTATCAAGCAAAAACAAACAGATAAGAAATGGCCCAAGTCAGTCGAGATCATTGTAGACAAAAGACACTGGTAGGAAGAGAATAATAAAGAGAACAAGGTAAATAATTATTGCATAAGAAGTTTAGCTTATTAAGAATCAGTAAACAGAGAGGAGAAAAAGAAAATGGAGTAAAAGATTTAATCATAAAGACAGAGAGAGAAAGAGAAATGCAATAGACATTGACATAAAGAGGAGATAAAAGAAAAAAAAGTGCAAGACAAGATAATAAAAATGGAAAGTGGAAAAATAAACCAGAACAATAAGTGAAGGGAATAGAGAGAGAAAATACAATATTAGGAGAGAGAGAGAGAGTCAAGATGAGACTGATTAAAATCAAAGAGAAACAAAAACTAAAAAAGATTGAAAGATTTTGAAGTGTCAAAAATAAACACAAAGATGCAAAGTTTTGAAAAAAGTAGAAAAATGAAATGCAGAGAGCAGAAACAGGGGGTGGGGTAATATAAGGGAGTGGGAAACCGAGAGAGAGAGGGGGGAGAAAGAGAGAGGGGGAAAACAAAGAGAGAGGGGGGAGAGGATACAAAGAGAGAGAGGTGGAACTAAGAGAGAGAAAGGGGAGAACTAAGAGCGAGGGGAGAGAAAGAGGAAAGCAAAGAAAGAGAAGGTAGAAAAGAAATGGGGAAACAAGAGGGAGAGGAGAGAGAGGGGAAACAAGAGGGAGAGGAGAGAGAGGGGAAACAAGAGGGAGAGGAGAGAGAGGGGAAACAAGAGGGAGAGGAGAGAGAGGGGAAACAAGAGGGAGAGGAGAGAGAGGGGAAACAAGAGGGAGAGGAGAGAGAGGGGAAACAAGAGGGAGAGGAGAGAGAGGGGAAACAAGAGGGAGAGGAGAGAGAGGGGAAACAAGAGGGAGAGGAGAGAGGAGAAACAAGAGGGAGAGGAGAGACAGGAGAAACAAGAGGGAGAGGAGAGACAGGAGAAACAAGAGGGAGAGGAGAGACAGGAGAAACAAGAGGGAGAGGAGAGACAGGAGAAACAAGAGGGAGAGGAGAGACAGGAGAAACAAGAGGGAGAGGAGAGACAGGAGAAACAAGAGGGAGAGGAGAGACAGGAGAAACAAGAGGGAGAGGAGAGACAGGAGAAACAAGAGGGAGAGGAGAGAGAGGAGAGAGAGGAGAAACAAGAGGGAGAGGTGAGAAAGACAAAGAGGGGGGAGCAAGAGGCGGAGAAGGGGGAAATAACAGCAGTAATAAAAGCAAAAGAGTAAAAGTGGACTGATTCAAAAGAGACATAGATGAGAAAACCCAAATAGGAAAGTAGAAAGAGAGAAATCATAGAAAATGAATTATAACAGCCGGTTGAGCCAAGAAAATGAAGAGGATGATGCTATCTTAGAAAAGCTATGGAAAAAATTCTCAAACAGGGCTGGCAAGTTTACTTAAATTCAAAGATGAGAAAGTCTGATTTCATAAATGGGAAGAGAACATAAAACAATTCTAAAGACATTTCAGTTATCTCTTTTGTATCAGCTCTTTTTTTGCAGAAAAGGAAAAAGACAAAGATGAAAGACAACCGAGTAGAGGTGTCCAGGTTCAACTTGAATTTCAACTGATAAACAAGTGTAGCTGAGAAGATTCCTTTTAGTTATTACTGATTATATCACGTACATATTGCAACTAATATATACACACACACATACATACATAATCGACTAAATACATGCAGACATTTAAATCAACCCTTTTATTTGAACATAACACACATCAAATGGATATTTAAAAAAGAGTATGAGAAAACAAAAAAACATCTCCACTTGAATTTGAACAAAATGAATATTAATGAGTTTTTTAGACACTTTGTTGTTGATATGGTTACACTTAGGCAAAATTCTTTGCCTTTTTTTTTGACAAACAAAACAGAGATACCTTTTTGACCTCTTATGAACATGTGGACATAACAGAATTATGTATTTTTGTTCACATCCTCACTGGCTATTTACAACCATTGAACTTGAAAAGTGCTTCAAGGAACAAATTAGTACTAAATTTAATAGTAAGATAATTTAAATTTGAATAATTATATTTTAGATATTTTGTATTAGTTTGCATAAAGTATCAAAATGTTTTAATGTTGATCTTTTCAGCTTTAATTGGTAAATTTAAAATACTGCTTAAAGAAATAGTAAATGGGAAACTTCTTCAGTAATAAAAGCAATATAATGAAAACAATGAGAAAATAATGAAAATAGAACCAAGAGAAGTAAATTCCATCAGATTCAAAGCATGAGTCGGGATGAGCTGCAGCTTATTAGGAAAGTTATCTCAGGCACACCGAGCCAATGATCTACAATGAATCAAAAAAATCCTAATCTGACAGAAAAATATTCTACTCTTTGGGAAAAGACACTCTCCCAAGGGGTTACCCAGTTGGCGATGAGAGACCATTTAGTAAACTTGTGCACTGTGACACTGCTGCATTCAAAATTACAGAACTTGTCCATTCTTCATATCTCATGCAAGGTTTTTGGCAAAATATCTCATCACCCAAGTCTGTTAGATCCCCAACAATCTAGATTTGACTTCCGGCTTTTTGTTATTGAAAGGGAGGATGTTTCAAACTGTGGATGAGATCAAGGAGAACATTACAAGGCAGCTGATGATTATCCCAAAAAAAAAGGACTGAACAGACTGTTAAGAAAAGTGGAAAGAAGAATAACTAGGATAAGTGAAGTCCCGAAAGGGGCACTTCAAAGGAAACTGGAGAGCAATTGCTCTAGGTAGGTTATTTTCTTTCATTAATATTAAATAGCTGGATACTTCCAAGAGAGACCTAGTATGTAAAATATAATAAATGAAAAACGATGTTAGACAATTTTCTCCTGATCTATTCACCATCAAAGACTGAATCATCAAATCTTCGACTATTATCAACAGTATAAAAATAAAAGTGTAGTAAGCATGGTGGAATATGAAACTCAATTCTGCTTAAAACAAGAAAATATTTCACCCCGGGAATAGAAAAAAAAATAACCACTAAAAAACAAACAGGAATAAAAACAAATAAATTTAATAAAATGCCTGAATAAATTTACATGCAAAATAAAATGGAAATGACTATTTTAGTATTACCGACATATCCACATTTACATATATTATACACCCAAGGTCTTGGCCTAATACCACCATTATAAGCAGGATTTATATTAATATCCCATCTTCCTGTACTGGCAGGAAGGTCTTGGGTTCCAGGATGCCTAGGGAACCTATCTACAAAAGCCATCAGTAGATAAGAGAGAAACAATAGCCAGACACTTAGGCTAGCCAGCGCTAAAGAACCAAGCAGGAAAAGAAGAGCCTGTCCTTTCTCCACCCCATCATATGAATAAGTAAAGCTTAATATCTCAACAAACTGTAATGGAAAATGTCTCTAGGTTCAGCAAAAATACGAAGATGTTAATGTACATTTTTCTCAGGTGACCTGGTATTGCCCTGGTGAGCATAGTTATAAAGTTCGCATTGTCTTTAGTCTGCATGTGTAAATCAGAGTAAGATTTTAGGGCAAAGTAATCTGGTAGCTTAACCTTATCAGTTCTGAGCATCTTAACCTTTTCGACTGATCTACAAAAGCAAAAATTGAAGATTCAATAGTTTTTTGTTTTTTTTTCATTTTCCTAATCACACTATACTTGAAAAAAAGATGATAGCAAAGTCTGAAATTCTAGATAAACTGGGAATGCAACCTAATCAAGGGTTATGAGTATGTAGACAATAAGGTATAAAATCTCATCTCCAGTTTCTTATAGTTGTTATTTATTTAAGGACCATATTTCAGATTCTGAATTTCCTGGCGACTTTTGGAGACTGGTATTAAATAATCTTTGTAAAACATAGGGTGCATGAGTGTACTAGCCAGGGGGCAGTGAGAGGGGCAACTACCCCTCCAAATTTAGGTGAAATAATGTAAAATTTCTGGCCAATCAGTGTAATTCAGGCAAAACTGTACAAAATTTGGGGCAAATCAAGCCTTTTGCCCCTATAACTATGAATTTCCCATATAACTATGCTTGGTCCAGACCTGGATTACCAAAATAAGATGTAGAAACTTTAACTGAATGAATAATTGGGAAAATGATATACACGGTCAACTTAGTACAGCAGTGTGCAACAAGTATGAGGTGTCTAGTGAGGATCAAAATCACTTCAGAAATATTAGTCTTTGAAACTAACCATTGCTCCACACTGAAGCCCTTTCTAGTTAGAAAATTTAATTCCAGGGATCAATTTAAAGTAGCATAAGATAAAAGAAAGATGCAGTTGTCTTGAGATAGAACATAAATGAATACATTTCTCTAGTGAATGTTTGTAAAATCTATATGTATTTGAATGTAATAAATGTTGCCAGGTCACTTGTACCAAAGTGAAAACTAAAAAAAGTTACCTT
The DNA here is from genome assembly GCA_963457665.1 of Thysanoteuthis rhombus. Lineage (NCBI taxonomy): Eukaryota > Metazoa > Mollusca > Cephalopoda > Oegopsida > Thysanoteuthidae > Thysanoteuthis > Thysanoteuthis major. Next base: position 46,338,869 of record OY735205.1, on the reverse strand, counting down.
GATTAGAATAATTAATTTTCAGAATAAGTATTTGAGAAATGAAAGTAGACACTTCTCTAATGAACATATGGTGGGGTCAAACAAGATATACAGATCCTTTTTATATTTAATTAACACCAAATGTGCTCAAGTTCAGTAGATATTAATGTAATTCCACATTCCCAAAATTCTTTCAGGTGTAGAAAGGATGTCTAAAGGCAGAATCAGCACTTGACCTGTCTCCATTTACCCATTAAAAAGAGAGAAAATCTTTTCAATCGGTTTTACACCTCTAAGTTTGGTGCAGGCAAAATATTTGGCTGACACTCCTCTCATGAAGATTTCAAATGGATTTTCAATTAGACTCATAATTGGCAGCAGACAAAACGAAAACAGAATCAACACTCAAAGTCTGAAATCGAACTCATGATTCTTCCTTTTACACATGAGAGCGTCCAAATTGAGACGTGAGTCAATTAAAAAGCCAGGTTCTGATGCCATGATAATTTCTCTGAAAGCCTTTACCGGCATTTTTCTTCTTGGCAACAGCAATTGGCAGGCATTCCAGTCTGCAGCATTGCACAACAGTCCCGACATCTTTGTCTTTTTCATTCTTACTGTGTTCTGCTCTATTTCTCCGTGCAATTGCAATTTCCATGTAACTACGGATACTGCATCACTGGACAGAAATAAATCTATCTTGAATTTAACAACTATATAGTAAGGTAATTCAAGTCTATGTGTGTATATATATATATATATATATATATATATATATATATATATGTGTGTGTGTGTGTGTGTGTACACACAGACAGATTATACTTGTATTGGTTTATCAGACTTACTAAAAGAGTGTTAAACCTCATTTTTCCTTAATAACTGTTGTATGTATATGTATAAAGATGCAGCAATATGGAGAGTATGTGCATATGCAATATATAATAAATACAATATGCATTATATAATATACATTAACCATGTAATGATGGGAGATTAATTCTATTAAGAGTGTCTATATAATATAATGCAATTTGTAATCATTCTGTCGGATCATATACATCCATTTCTCACTACATTGTCTTCTATATCCATTGCCAGTTATGAAAGTAGTGAATACTATATAAATGTATTTTCTATCATATTACCTGACCAAAGGTAGGGAAAAGATTCATAGTTGAGAGAGAGAAAGAGAGATAACATACATGATGAAGAATAATTTCCTATTCTAATCTTTATTCAATTATAAAGTATAAGGTTTGGCATTTGTATCTTCTTACCAAAAATGTTTATAACTCTTTAAATTCTGGTTTCCATATCATAACATAATAAAAATGAAAATGCAATATGTGCTTGTTCTCTGTCAAACTTACGTCATCAGTGATGTAACTTAGTAGGAATAGAAGGAATCTACATGTATTTTGCATTAAACTTGATCATCATCAGTCTTTTAACGTCCGTCGCTAGACATAGACCTTCTCCAAGATTCACCACAATTCTCTATCATGGGCGTTGCAGAGCCACTACTTCCTTTTTACCTGTATTTTGATAATTGGGAAGTACTGAACTCAAACAAGGAAATGCAAAAAAAGATCCATTCCCAAAACTGTCAACATGGGTTTTTTAAGCCAGTTTGCCTGGCTGGCTATGTATCACACATACAGGTAGCACCATTGAAGTTAGCAGGATGAAAATCTAAATATTTTCTCGTTATTAAGTTTAGTTTTTTGAAAATCACCCCTCCTCAAATAAGTCTGGGGTGGGTTTCAATTTACAATGCAGGTTTATGCTAAATCGATCCTTTAGTTTGTGTCCGCTTGCTTTTAGAAAATTCAGACTTTTTCTGGTAATCAATACCAAATAAAACAAAAGGAAAGAGAACTTAACTGATAATCCTTTTTTTTTCAAAATTCTTAATTGATCACCTCCAATACACCAAAAAGACAGTTTCTTTTGAGTGACTAACCAGACCTGTTTTTGAAATTTTCTCAAGTACAATGCAATTGCAAAATCATTAAAATATTGCTGTCAATTTTTGATGGCATGCGTAAACTAATAAGTAAATATCAATGAGGAACAAGGACTTATCTTCCAAGTTTGTTTTTTTTTTTCAGGAATCTCATTGAAATATTTCTGACAGCAAATTGTACTGAAGATAGAATCAGACAAATTGGATTATTTCAAAGGCTAAAAAGAAAAACAAAAGCATCAATATGTCTGTGAGTTGCCTATCTTAAATGATGCACTCATGTGTAACTATGTTACTACTGCAACTGAACGCCCTAACATTTATGACTGATTCCATTGCACAATTAGCATGCAATAGAGTGGAATTCAGATGACAACCAAACCACTTTAGAAGTTGTCAGCAATTACAATGTGATCATAGATATCAAGAGAAAGAAAAGTTTATTTAGAATCTTATGCACCATAAAGCATTTCTTGCAGAGGACCAAATTAATTTGAAAAACAGTGCAACAGTGAAGCTCTTATAAACTGAGAGAAGACAGATGTCTGTTTTGAGAACAATGAAAACCAGACATAAAACTGATTTTTTCAGCAAGCAAAGTTTTGCTAGATCAATTGAAAATCCTCATTCAGATATACACCTCTGACCCTGTACATTCTCTGAGAATTGTGCTTTTACCTCTTTTGAAAAAAAAAAAACATACTACACTCTACCACGTCATAAAATGTTGGCTTAGACACCCCACAGTACAACTGGCATCTCTACAAGACACGTGACACTATTTGGTCGGTCGATCCCTCTTATATTAAAAATCATTACTCTCACCCCTATGTTAGATTGATGTGAAGCTTGGTCTAGACTTTCAAGGGATTTGTCCCAATCTCACTCTTCCTCCGACTACTACCACCACAGATGATGGAAGCATTGATGAACTAATGATTCTCGTTTTAGTTCCACCTTCTTTTGGAATGATGTGAACAGATATTTTCATTTCCCATAGAAGCTGATGTTCAGCTCGAATGTAAGCTAAAGCTTTTTCAAAAACTGAGATTTCCCAAACATTTTTAAAATTCTTGAACTAGTTTAGCTGTAGTGGGAATATCGAGTGCTTTTGTGTAATTCTACCTGGAATAAGACCATCTATTGCATATCAGTGGTTTACTAAAAACCAAAACAATGTAGTGTCAAATTCTTTATTATGAGGGAATATAGAAAAATAAATACAAATGTTAACACCAAGCATCTCCAATCAAATATTCCCCGCCTGCCCCAGCTAGCAGATTTGAAATGGCAAGCGCTCACCAGCAAACAAAGTTCTACAAGTATCACATCCTGTATAATGCAAATGGTTAGTAATAACACTTGCATCTAGAAATGATAGAGAAAGTGAGTCTCAAAAAATCACAAAAAATCCTTATCTCAGAATTGCAGGCACTTTCAAGTATGGCCTAGAATAACTTATTTATTATTATGATGATATTTGCTTTCTTTTGCTGAAAACTTTTTCTTCAATGGGCCAAACAACCCAAGGTTTTCAACAGAAACCCTGATAGTGAGAGAGACCAACCCCAAAGGTTCTCTACCCAGGCAGACTTCTCCAGGATAAAGTCTCCCATGATGTAGTCCAACTTTGCACTTCGTTACACAAGGGGGCTAATTAACAGTCTCATACTGAGAGGAAGGAAGGGAGAATACAGAGGGAAAGGTTGAGTTTAGTTTTAATGAAATCAACTGTTTACCTGAAAAACAACTAGAAGAGGAAAGAGTAGCAGAAGGAAAATATTCTTCCAGACCAAGGAGACACTAAATAAACAGAGAGTGAAACAAAGCTGTGTCAACAAAAGCAATACTCAACCTGGGGTTAAAGGGAGAAGATAGAGGAAGGAGAGAAGAGCAACTGGAAAAAGAAAGTAAAGAAAAGTACAAAAAGAGAGAGACGAGAAAGGGTGTGTCAGATGAGAGAAAGAGAGAAGGAGGAAACAACAGAAAACAGATGAAAGAAGAGAAAGAGAAAATGAATGGTGAGATTAAGGAGGGAAAAAAGAAGCTAAGAGAGGAATGAGAATAAAGCAAAGAAGAAGTGAGGAAAATTATTAGAGGAATGGAAAGAAAATGAAGTAAAAGGAGAATAGCCCCAAAAATCTGAAATAAGAAAAAAAAACAAAGATGGAAAAAAGAAAAAAGGAAGTAGTAGAGAAAGAGGGGAAATGATGTTTGGGGGAGGGGGAAGTTAAATAAGCATGAAAGACAAGCTTGGGTAAAAAGAAAGGGAATGTTCCTAGAAATAATATATTGGTGTGAATAATTGTGTGGATGTATCCCACACACACACATTATATTACATCTTTTTGAGAGAGAGAGATAGGAGATCCTTGTAGACAATAGACACAGGTATGCACATACATAATACTCTGTATTTGCTCATGTTTGCAAGAGACAAGTTCTTCACAGGCAATGAAAATGTATGTATGTACGTACGTATATATATATATATATATATATATATATATATATATATATATATATATATATATATATATATATATATACATATACATTATACTGGATATTTTTGAGAGAGAGAAGGTGAGATTGGAGTTCTTTATAGACGACCAAAGAAAAAGATACATTAATACCACACATGTGCATACACAATATTGTGTGTGTGCAAGAGACTAAAGTCCTTTACAGGCAATGTAAGCAGGTACACATACATACATACTTTCAGGCTACATATAAATTTACATTACAAGATTGATAAGAGGAAACCAATTTGAATAGGAAACCATAACTTATCTGAGTGCTGAGTGTCCCTCACAATTTTTCTACCTTTAAGAAGGCAGTACTTCAAATATTTTCATGTACCTTTCAGATTTATCAATTACTTTTAAGGAAATATTAAGAAACATTCACAAAAATTGTACTGTATTTTGCTACTTATTCAAAAAAAATTTTTTTTTTTACAAACTATATTGAAAATGTATTATCTTGATATTTTTTTTTTACAAGTTTATAGCTAAGCACATTCTTGGATGTACAATTACATGTGTGCCTTATAGGTGGACAAAAGGTATTTCTCAACGAAGTCTTCCAAAGATAATATATATATATATATATATATATATATATATATATATATATATATATATATATATATATATATATATATAGGGGTTGCTTTGTCTATGGTGATAGTGCTCAATATTTTGAAATAAAACAGTTGTCAGTCGATTGCAATAGTGTGAAACTGATCAGTAGCAACAAAATTGTGAATATTCACTCATCTTAAAGATCCTATAGAAATATTGCTACTCCCAATATTTTGCTTCTTCAAGTTAAAGCCTATCAAAAACAAAAAGTAACTTTTGACCCTCCTATCTCAAAGGATCCATCCACCTATGTTCATTTCCGAATTTAGACGTTGAGTAAAAAAAGGGATATTCAGAAGAGCACCTATTTTATGTTCAATTAATTGGGCGTTAGAGTAGATACTTATAATCACTAAAAATTTCCAACGCACCAAGACCATTTTGGGAAACCAAACATATTTGCAAATAGAGAACACAAACTTTGGTAAAAACACACAAATGTGTGTATACGTTTCAGATGGTATATATCCTTATTTACTTGTGACACACACAAGCGATATCCACACACTGCGAAGAATATTAAAAGCAGAAAAGAGTTTTAAGAGGAAGGGAGGTGTATTTTCTTTCTTCTCTTTTCAATAATAGGGGCAGGAACCAAACGCATTCCAAGTAGAAGTAGGCCCCACCTCAAAGCTTTTTGCACCCTCCCACAGGAAAAAGAAGAAAAAGTATCTCTTCAATAACCCACTCCTTACCCCAGTAACAACTTCCAGCACGGCCCGTATTCAACCCTGCCCCCATTTCGGTCCCGTCTGTTTAAACAGACCCCACCAAACCTCTTTCTCCGGTTCCTCTCTTGAGTTCTCCTTGCACTCTCTACTGATGGTGCAGATAATAGATCCATCAGAAACAGACTGTTGCAGTATCTATAACATAGGTCAGATGCTTTGGTAGTACTGTAGGCTGCTAAGTGACTATCAGATAGCTTCATAGATTTAAGTGAGGAAAAAAAAAAGTATACCTAGGAAGTGAGGTGAATGGGAGCGGGGGGTGGCGGCTCATGAAGGGATGGTGGCGGACGGTGTGGGAGAGGAGAAAAATAAAGTAGTGTAGAAAAAAAAAGAAAAGGAGGTGGAGAGGGTTACGCTAGATAACTTTGCTGGAATGAGTGAAAGAAAAGAAGAAGTTGCTCGAGAAGAAGGAAAGGAAGAAAAGAAAAAGGAGAAGAATCGACAAGTAGAGAAAGAAAAAGCAAACAAGAAGGTGAAATTATACAGTAATATTAGTCCTGGTGGGAAGAAGTGATCTTAAGGAGAAAAAAAAATTGCTTAGGTTCTTCAGAGCGAGAAGGGCCTAAGATTGCGGAGAGGGCGTCTAGTTAGGGGAAGTGTCTACCGTGGGTGAATTTATGAAGGGTACAAGGGGTAGTAAATATAGGTAGAGAGTGAGAGAATAGGGTAAGAGCCGAGGGAAGGGAGAAGATGTTAGCAAAAGGGGTAGAGAACTATCTGGGTTCGAGCAGGGGAAGTGGCGTGAGGAAAAACATGAGGCGGGTGGGTTAGATTCTCTTCAACTGTTATGGGTTGTTGGGGTTGCTGTCGGAAGGTAGGGAGGCATCTTAAGGGTCTCGAGTGATACTGACTGCAAAAAGATTGCTTTTTGCTGTTCATGTGTGGCTGATGGGCCGACAAGCTGCGACCCTTTATCACCATTGGAAAAACTATACGCTGAAGGGTCGGGTTGGTGAGGAGGCTAGTCGTGGGTAAAAGGAGTCAAAAAAATAAATAAATAAAAGAAAACCAAGAACCTCTCGGCAATGTAAACATTCCAGCGGAGCGAGTGAGAAGTTACCTTATCAGCTGCAGTGTGTAACAAAGTCGGGAGAGAAAAAGTCTTTAGGTTGTCTAAAACCAACATTCCAATTACCCTGTGAATTCACTGGCCTGCCACAAGGTCCGCTTATCCCACATACATACATACGTAGGGAGCATGCGTGACAGACAGGACTTATTTAGCGAGTGCGTTCGTCATCCAAGCAAGACAAATACTCTCATACAGATGTACCGATGTAAATGATGAACATAATCCGAACAAATAGGCTGCGTTTGATTAGCAAATAAGTTATTGATTTTAATCAAATTTTCGAGGTTCATTCACATCATCTTCAGAGGTTCATATATGCGCACGTTGTATACATACACCATTATGCGCATACATTATTTGTGTGCATAGGAAAGCAGCCAGATGACAATCCAGGGACAAAGGAAAAGTAAGTCCAATGCCTCTGATATCCTGCTTTTAGAGCAATGATTGTCAAATCTTAAATCCCAGAGGAGGAATTTGAATCAAGAGAGGAATGGGGGGGGGTGCTCAGCCAGTGGATGAATGGGGGGGGTAGACCAGAGGAGGAATTGGGGGGGGGGTTCGGCCAGGGGAGGAATTGGGGGGGATTTCGGCCAGGGGAGGAATTGGGGGGGGGATTTCGGCCAGGGGAGGAATTGGGGGGGGATTTCGGCCAGGGGAGGAATTGGGGGGGGATTTCGGCCAGGGAGGAATGGAGTAAACTGGGGGAGGAATTGGGGCAGAATATCAGCCTGAGGATGAGGGTAATGGATAGTATGATGGTGAAAAAATTGATTGATAAAAAGAGAATGTATGTGTGCAAGGTATAAATTGAAGGATAGGGACAAAGGAACCAACAGGACAAAAATATAGTTTGTTTTTTTTGGGGTTTTTTTTTTTTGTCTGGGTTAATTTGAATAAATAATGGTTTTATTATAATTCAATTTCGTACCATGTCACAAGAATAGAATTCGTAATAATTTAAATCTTTTATAGCAATAAATAAATTAACCCTAAAAGATATGATTTCTTTCACTTCTTTTATGCCAACTATACAGATTTCTCGTCGGATTCTAAATTTAAAAAAAAAAAGAAAAGATTTTAACCTTTAACTTGAATTTTTTTTCAACACTTGACGAAACATTCTTAGATTTCATTACTTGCATTTTCCAAGCAAAACTTACAATCTTGGTATTGAAGTATGTATATAATGGCATTGGATTCAGTGGGGCTTTTGTCGTGGACCCATAAAATAAGCATGCAGTGTCTCTATGATGTGCAGTAATTAAATCTACGTAAAGTTTAGTTTAGTCTATTTCTCGCGGCCACAACAAAGGATGTGAAAAATGTGCAGTAAACATTTCTTCTCATTTTATACCCGGGTGAGAATATACTTGAGCGTTTCATGCATAGTTTTGTGCAAAATCATCTCTATGTATGTATGTATATGGACTAAACAAACTTGATACATAAGGAGAATACAATCCTATACATATCAACTCTCATAAATTGATCACATAGAAATAAGATTTAAAATAAATTCCTTTGATTTGTATATGCAAGCAGTTTATGTCGTAGTGCCAGAGAGAAATTTGTTACTGCAATGGTTTGTCCAAGAAATACACAGAATGGTACAAGACGTATACACTTCTGAGGATTTAAAAGTAAAACAAATATCCAGAATCAATCCATTTAAGAACGTAAGTAGATATACAGAAGCATAAGGCACCTATCATGAACTGATAGTTTGGCAGATTATTGCTAGTATATCTAGCTTGATCCACCGTATTTCAAACCTATAACATTAAGCTATGTTTGGTGAACATCTAAATTGGGCACCAGTCATAGTACAATGGCTAGTGTCAAAGATGATTGCTCCCAAGTTTTCACTGGGTGCCCCATTGTTATGGCTTTAGTAAGGTAAGCTCTACATGAGTATAAGAAGTGTAAAAAGACAAGTAGGGCTTACGCACATAAGTGAATAGTGACCCTTTATGGTATAGAGTGTCACAATTCATGCGTATCATTAACGAAAGCAGAATTATTCCTTTTTCTCATAGATACTGGAAGACGAATCCCAACAGGATCACATCAGCATTAAATTCTCCAACTAGGAGGCATATTAGGTACTATTTACCAACTTTTCCGCAACCCATTTGATCAGCTTCTTGTCTACCCTCACCTTTCTCCTATCTATCTAATTTAACCCCCCCCCCCATCCTGGGTTAACTCCACATCATTCCAAGCAAGAGTGCTTATCAGATGGATGCCTATCAACTTCGAAGGGCTCAAGAGGCAACCCTGAAGAAAAATGCTAAGGACACAGAATACCAGTGGGTCTGGTCCCAGAAAAACCGGAAGAGCTGGAAGGGTTCTAAACAAATGTCAACCATTTCCTCCCAGACCACAAGCCAAGTGGGGTTAACTCTGCCACCAGGAATGGTTAGATGATGATAGGAAATGTAAATACACACTTGAAGATAAGGCAAATGTGGATCGGGAGGTGGGGGGGATAAGGTGAGAGGTGGCATGTCAGGCGGTGTTGAATGAAGAGGTGTGTAAGGTGGTGAGGGGCAAAGATCTAAAGTGAAGAAAGGTAAGTTGGCATGAAGTGGAGAAGGAAAAGGGGGGATACCAATGAAAACTGGAGAATAGGAACAAGGAATTATTTAAATGATACTTTTCAAGATTGTGTGCATGCACATAAGCTTTTGAGAGAGAGGTGGAGGAGGAAGAGAGAAAACGGTGGGAAGGGTTTGAGAGCAGGTTATTTTTGCTCCCATCCAGACAGACGGGGTGGGGGTTCACTCCGAATGTCACCGATAAGGGGAGTGGGACGGAGGGGAAATAACAAAGACAGTGTGTATCAGAGAGGAGAAGAGAGGTGATCTGTACGGATACATGTGTGTGAAAAGGTCTGTTTACTTGGAGAAGTCATAATACAAACAACACCACCTTACTTCCCAGGGTAGAAACACATGCAGAGCAAACATTTTCTCAGTAAGCACACACACTATATTACACTAGCTTCCAAAATAAAGTAGATGTCAGTAACTCTATACCCATTTTAAATTTGCTTGAGTCAAGCCAAACTCTGAGTCGAAATAAAAAGCATTCTTAGAGGTTAAGAAAGACAACTAGAGTTATACACAATCCTACAAAAATATTTGTGTAAGTAGAATTACAACTTATTCCCAAACTAGACAGGAACAAGACTGGCTGCTGCGCGGTCAAACACCATTCCAACTGAAGATGATTTTATACTGTATCTATATGAATGTATACCTGTTTGTACCCAAGGATGTTGGAAACTATGCAACACACAGTGGAAAGAAAGGTAGGTCCAATATTACCTACAACACATATCTTAAGGTCGAATCCTGCAAAAAAATTAATTGGAGATTTTTTAAGGGGTCTGTGTTCATGCTTCCCGGAAAAAAGTGTCCAAAAGATTTGTTATATGTAGGAATCAGCTTCATCCGGGGGAAGGCTTTTTTTCATCAACCTACACACATGTGAGGTGGGGGAATCAATGCTTTTTACAAATTTCTTTCGGGCACATATTCGTAGGCTTCAAAGTCATGATTGTTCAATATCCAAGAACCTCAGAAAATAGAATAGGTGGATCAAACAGACATTTTCGCATAGTGCTTACAGTGTTTACTACACCCCTAATTTTGGTGAGGATTATTCTTATAATGAAGTCAATTCTAGTATTGGAGTTAGACAAAATTGGCTCAATGGTTAATTTCAAGTAGGTGAGTTCTAGAAGACAATCATAACTTGACTAGACCAAGTCTGGCCATTGTTTCTTGAGTAGAGAGTTGAACATGAAACCAATGTTGTTTGAAATTTCAAGATGAAACATTGTCATAATCCTGTAAATTTTTCAGACCAGCATTTCCATTTTCATTGTTTTCATCATCGTTATAGTTGAAGTGTTCTTTAAAATTCCTTAGGTGAATGTTACATTTCATGTTTCTTGATAGTTGATCAGTATATATAGTTTACTTCCAAATAAATGAGTTTATATACTGGACAATTCCCAAGGAATACTGACTGTAACATGCATCGGAACAGCATATTTCCATGATTAAAAATCCATCTACCTGACTACCAAACGTATATAACAAGACTTGGATTGAATTCTAAAAAATACATAAATGGATATATTATATGACAGAATGATTATATATTGCGTTATGCTACATTGAAAACATTTGAAATGATCACCAGTTATTACGACAACATTTCGGGCTCAATGCAGTTTTTCTGTCATGCTATAAAAAGTACCTAAACATGGTTGCAGCTCAGACAAATTTGGCATGCCAACTCAATGGATTGGGGGGGGGGATTTTAAAACAAGCGGTTTTGAGAAAAACATCTTAATGTATTTAAGAAGATGGGTTTATATTTACAATATATCTATAATGTCAAGGTAGAACCTACTTTCCTCCTTCTACATTAAAAAAATGTATTTCTAACTGTTTTAGAGGTGGGGCTCTGTTTATGATGTAACTATAAGGTAAAACTGGATCCTTACTTTCAAGTCTATATATATATATATATATATATATATATATATATATATATATATGTATATATATGTATATATACATATATATATGTATATATACATATATATATGTATATATATATGTATATATACATATATATATGTATATATATATGTATATATACATATATATATGTATATATATATGTATATATACATATATATATGTATATATATGTATATATACATATATATATGTATATATATGTATATATACATATATATATGTATATATACATATATATATGTATATATATATGTATATATACATATATATATGTATATATATGTATATATACATATATATATGTATATATACATATATATATGTATATATATATGTATATATACATATATATATGTATATATACATATATATATATGTATATATACATATATATATATGTATATATATATGTATATATACATATATATATATGTATATATACATATATATATATGTATATATACATATATATATATGTATATATACATATATATATATGTATATATATATGTATATATACATATATATATATGTATATATATATGTATATATACATATATATATATGTATATATATATGTATATATACATATATATATATGTATATATATATGTATATATACATATATATATATGTATATATATATGTATATATACATATATATATATGTATATATATATGTATATATACATATATATATATGTATATATACATGTATATATAAATATATATATATGTATATATACATGTATATATACATATATATATATGTATATATACATGTATATATACATATATATATATGTATATATACATGTATATATACATATATATATGTATATATACATGTATATATACATATATATATATGTATATATACATGTATATATACATATATATATATGTATATATACATGTATATATACATATATATATATGTATATATACATGTATATATACATATATATATGTATATATACATGTATATATACATATATATATGTATATATACATGTATATATACATATATATATGTATATATACATGTATACATACATATATATATGTATATATACATGTATACATACATATATATATGTATATATACATGTATACATACATATATATATGTATATATACATGTATATATACATATATATATGTATATATACATGTATATATAATTATATATATGTATATATATATGTATATATATATATATATATATATATATATATATGTATATATATATGTATATATATATGTATATGTATATATATATGTATATATATATATATATGTATATATATATGTATATATATATGTATATATATATATATATATATATATATATATATATATGTATATATATATATATATGTATATATATATATATATGTATATATATATATATATGTATATATATATATATATGTATATATATATATATATGTATATATATATATATATATATATATATATATATATATATATATATATATATATATATATATGTATATATATGTATATATATATATATATATATATGTATATATATATATATGTATATATATATATATATATGTATATATATATATATATGTATATATATATATATATATATATATATATATGTATATATATGTATATATATATATATATATATATATGTATATATATATATATATATATATGTATATATATATATATATATATATGTATATATATATATATATATATATGTATATATATATATATATATATGTATATATATATATATATATGTATATATATATATATATATATATATATATGTATATATATATATATATATATATATGTATATATATATATATATATATATATGTATATATATATATATATATATATGTATATATATATATATATATATATGTATATATATATATATATATATATGTATATATATATATGTATATATATATATATATATATGTATATATATATATATATATATATGTATATATATATATATGTATATATATATATATGTGTGTGTTCGTTTGTAAATACTAGCCGAATGGCCCGTCCATGGGACGCATATTCAGCTACCATACATGTAATACAAAGTTTGTCTGGAAAAGTATTCAGTCATTTGGAATATCCTATGAATTGATTGCAAGGCCTTTATGTACTTTGGCAACCGGAGAAGATCTTACTGCATGTGTGTATGAACAGACATTCCCCCACGGGGTTACTTAGCCTGGCAGTGAGATGCCATTGACTGATTGTCGCATTCACAATGACCAAGTGAGTCATTCTTTGTCTCATGCAGGAATTTTTGGTAAAATATTGCATCACCAAAATCTATCAGTCCTTGCAAAGACCAGATTGGGCTCCCAGGACTTCTGGCATTTCTAAAAACAATTTTTTGGACCATGGACAAGATTAAGGAGAACGCAACTAGGCAGCTGATGGTGATTCCGGTTCTCTGCAGACTGTTTTGACAAGTGGAAGGGGAAGATGACGGGATCTGGTTATGGGAAATGAACAATTAGATGCCTGAAGTTAAATACTATAACGACAAGTATATTCTGAGCAGCTTGTTGAAATTTGGGCATTACACTTACATACACACACACACCATAGGTAAGTAAGTATGAATAAGTATATTAATATAGGTTGTTATGAATGCAAACATGTAGCATCACGACATCAACCCTATTATTGGCAGTATTAATGATCTTATCACTGCTGTATCCCATTACAATATTTACAATCTATTTAAGAGGCACAAACTGGCAATGAGATCAACATGTGTAGAATGCTCATCATCTGGATCAAGATTCAAGCACAGGCACTGGAGAGGGATGGGGAACACAAACTGCCAAGTCTGTCACCACAATAATCACGCCCTTTACAAAGAATTAATTGTCATGCCATTCACAACAGTATTACTAATGCATTGGTACAGGTATTACCTTACAGACAGCTTTTTTTTTCGTTTATAACATCCAAGATGTTAGTAAATACCATCATTTTTGAGTCACCCTAACCCTAACCTAACACACATATCGACAATTACTACAAAAATGCTTGAGCTAATGTGGGTAGGAGTTGGTGGTGGAAAAGGATGGTTAGTTGAGGTAGAGTGAGGGAAGGATAGGAGTTTGGCAAAATGTGCAGGGGGAGGGGCAGGGCTGGTTTCTTTGCCTGGTAGAATCGTGAATGTTTCTCTCCACTTAGAATCACAGATAAAACATCTGTAAAAGCTACCTGAAAAGAATTCCACGTAGTGCGAGAAGACAACTTTATACCTGGGAGGTGTAACAATAAGTTATTATTCTCTTATTTCCTCTTTTGAATGTTAATATTCTTGATATATAGAGTTGGGGTGTTCCTCGATTGCATCTTGTAGATCATAAATATACAGGTAGACATAAGGTTAAGTTTGTTATACAAGGTATACCAAGAGCGATATTTAGGATGAAAGTTTTGCAAGCCATGACTTATGGGCTCAATCTCCAATTGGTGCTCCTTGAATAAGATCTTGGAGCAAAATTGGCCTAGTTCAACAATTATTAACAAAGATTTTATAGGAAAAAGTGTTGGCCTCCCAGATACAGACATCGGTTCCTAAGCAGAACTATGCTCATTATCTTTTCTCAAATACGTTATTCAAAAACTGAAGGCTTAAGACAGAATCTTGCAATGTTTGGTTTGTTGGTTCTCACTTTGCAATCACACATTGAACTTTTTTTCTTCCTGAGGAAAAGAAAATGTACTACTTCCTATCAAAAAGGCCAATAGATATAGAAATAGTAACAAAGCTGGTTTGATTGAATGATAATTAGCTAACTAAATTTCACCTTTGCTAACTTCTTACAAACAAGACAGGTGTATGTTATTGTTTACATTGCTATAAGAGTAAGCTGACAAAAGAAAACAACGAGCAATCAATTATGAAAGTTGATAAGTTATTGTAGTCAAAATGACGTTTTTTTTTGTACAACTTGATGTTATTTCAATACGATTTGATTAAACAGAAACAAAACTTCACAACACAATCAACTGTTAACCGAGCTTGAGAGAAGACATTGATCCACAGCCATTCCAGAAGTGACTCATCTAACGGAACTAATGACTTACTTTTTGTACAGTTCAATTCAATTCTGCCACCAAATTATCTCCTACATAGATATTGACCACACCTTCTAGATGACCAAGAAGGACTGCAATCTTTGTTTTAATTTTCTGAGTTTAATAATTTTATGTACATCTACTGGCAACATTCCAGTCTCATGGTGAAGTCAATTTATTTTCTGATATTCTCCACTCATACTCTGATGATATTGGCCAAATCAGATTGTAGATTTAAATATTAACGCTGCATTCAGAGAATGTTAATATCTCTATAAAATATTCCTTCTAATGATCAACTTCACCTGGCGAAATGATATATAGTCCATAACAGTAGGTTCTCGGATCCATCGTGGTATTTAATGAACAAATGGATACAAATTACAAGTCAGTAATTCAATCAAAAACCAGATAGGCATAACTTCTAGGGTTTGCTAAGAGGCGGTTTTGATAGAAAATGCTATCATTTACAACAATAAGAAAAAAGATGGGAGGATGGTGACAGTACAATTTTCAGGAAATGAGATCTCTATTTCTATTTCTTATAAACAAAGGGACAAGATAAAAAGTAATGCATTTTCTTTCTCATACCCATGGGATGAAAATGAAGAAACAATGCAAGCAAGCAGGCCTCTGCAATCAAACTAATTGTTCAGAACAAGGTGCCGTTCTGTTTCGAAGAGGAAGACAAGAAGCTGTTGCACACTTAATATCTACAAGCTCATTAAGGCGGCGGGGGAGAGGCCTTCATCACTGCAGTCTTCCTGCACCACTTCAACAAATATCACATTACTTTTCATCCATCACTCTAACAAGCAGACTACTTGCATTCCTATAGAGTTGCAGCTGGGTTGGTGGGTGGGTGGCTGGTGCTGGAGGAAAGGTTATTCATCATCATCTTTCCTGTTTGCCTCCATCCATCCATCCAACCAATTCACACTGGTTCTTATTACATGCACTTGTCGGCAGTTAAGTGAGTAACAGCAGGGTAGGTGAACAAATAATACCAAGCTACCATGTGGGCCATAAGATAAAGCTATGCAAAACAATGTTTATCTATCTGTCCAGTACAAGAGATGCATATGCAAATGCAAGGCTTTACATGCGCTCACTGAGAGTGCTCAGCTGATAATGCCAATATCATTCTATTTTTTCAAGACTCAAATAAGAGCACTAAATATCTATCAGCAACATGCATTCAAACTTATACAGCTAAAGTTTAATGCATCAAATCTTGAACTTTCCACTAAATCACCGAATAACTCTCATGCTATCAACTTCATGTGGGATTAATTTGCAGTTGTTACAATTGCTAAGAAATGCAGTAGGTAAACAGAGGTGAATACAGAAGAATTATAAAACAAGAAATCCTTTGAGTTAGCATTTATCTCTGAACAAATTATGAAAAAGCCTATAAAACACAAACACAGTCCCAGAACTTTTAAACAATATGCTAAAATCATTATGATAAGCATGTGTGCTTTTTATATTGAGCACGTGCATATATATATATATATACTTATACGCACACAAGGTATAATCTCAATGATCATGGGCAGCTCTCAATAATATTGTACATGTATTAATAAACATTGAAAAAAATGTAAATAATAGATATGGACAGAAAAAAATGTCTGATTATCTGAATAAAATGAAAAATAAAATCTGAAAATTTCAAAATAACCTCACAAAATCATGAAAATATATACCAACAAATGTAACTCCAAATGTCCTTGCTCATCATGACAAATGTTCAATTCAGCTAAAGGTCTTTAAGAGATATGGAGAGCAATTAATCCCCAGTTGAATAGTTCACAAAAAATATAGCTCCAAAGTTTTATCTCAGTTTTCTCCAGGTCAAGAGAAGTTGACCAAAGTTTACAAGAGGATGTTTTGAAGGGTTTCTGCTCATTATCAAGACCAACAGTAGATTTTGGTATTTAATCAAATAACGGAATAAAAATGATTCAAGTTTATTAGAAAATTACTACGTTTGGATTATAACCAGGAGAAAAATAAAAAAAACAAAAAAAAAACAAGGTTTTTTCGCTGAAGTATTATCTACACAAAAAAACATTTTACTTATGACTGAGGAGAGTAGAGGGTCTGGAATAACAACAGGTGAGGTAATACAGCACATTATGTAATATAATTACCATTTTTCGTGAAAGCAATCGCTTTACTACTTGTTAACATTAAAAGATGACTTTCCCATCAATCAGGATAAACCATTATTGTTTACATGTTTTTCATGAATCAATTGTCAATTTGGTTCCCAAAACCAATCGAATCACCGTAGCCCCACATAAGGCCTGACCAACCAGCTAAGTGGGCTACAGATTGTTCTCTCTTTGAGTAGCTGTGTCTATCGGTGTTTGAATGTGTCTCTTGGTGCTCCTGACCATATCTTTGGAGCAGTAACATTGGAAATTTGCCTGTGTACATCACTAGACATCACCTAAAAACATCTTTTTTTCTTAATTTCAAGTGTTTTTCCGAGTCACCATGGTCATTTTTCGATCAACAATGCAAAAATTTTGTACTGATATTTTTTTTTAGAAGACTTTAGATAAAAGATGTTTTTTTAAAGTAATTCCAGATAAAAGATCTATTTTTTTAGGGCTATGGAGATTCACTTACGTGAGGTATAGATTTTCTTATTTATTTATCATATGAATCAAGTGATAAAAGTTATGTTTTTGAAAGGAATATCATGCCTTACAATCAGGCTCAGCACAAGAGATAAAAATGAAATCCACCCCCACCTTGAATACAAATACTTCTTCAAATAAGATATTCCTAACATATTTCATTTTCAAATGTTCATGGTTCATCTCATCTTAAAGGCACTTATATCAACATATGGAGTATACTCTTAGTTGAACATTAAGCCTGAAACAATGTCAGCTCACTAAATCTATTCACTTCTTTTTAGTCAAAACACTTGTTTCTTGGCTATCACTTCATAAGTTATATGAAAAACATGCAAAAGTCTTCAAGAGCCAACAAAGTAGAAAATTCTTACAATGGTCCAAACAATGCAAAGCAAAGGAGTGTGTGTGTGTGAGTAGGATGTGGGGGAATACACCTAACTGACATCATTATGTGTCACAGATTCCAACCAAGAAGCAACCAACTCAAAACCATCATTACTTCAAGAAAGGTCAAAGGTTAAATATTTCGAGTAACAGGATTACTTTCTTGGTGTCATATTTTGAGTGGATAAGAGAAAGACACTCAATTCCATCTCCCTCTGCTCCAACAACCTGCTACTCATATCTCAAAGGGATTCTGGCTATGACATTATTTACCATGGTAGCCTAAGGATTTGTTGCTGAAGAGTATTTCCATGGAGTGGATACTTCAGGAAGGGTTGATTGAGTGCATATAAATTTGAACAACTTGTAGTGAATTTCTCACTCAGTTATTTTCCTTTGAAGAAAATTCAGATCTATGATCGGTCAGTTATTTCAAGTGGACAGCATAAATTGCAGTAAAATTCAAGAATACCCAGTCATAGTACTACTCAAAGCTTGCCCATATTATCTTTCATGCATTATTTCATCCACATTTACGCAAAATTATGATTTTTGTTAAAACAACAATATGCTTTTACTCTTTTCATGATCATAGTTTGCTTTTTAAAATGAACTTTCAAGCTATAATATTATAAATTCACTTTGCAACCATTGCTAAACAGCAGCAGTGGTTCCAATAGAGCCTTTGTCATATGACCTCAGTGGTAAGCATGGTTTCGGAGCAGAAACACTATTACCATTGGCCCCTCATCAATACCTCATATTAGCAAGTTTTGTTGGTTTCCCCTTATAGTATAGGAGTGCTAGATCTATTCAGATGTAACCTTTCCCTGATCTTGGAGTCTCTTCATATAGTTCCTTTCCTACTGTTGACAACCCAAATTTAATCAGGTAAGCCAAAGTTGGGTTGATTACCAGACTTTGATAGGGATATATATAATCAATTCAGATACTTTTAAAATAGACGAATCAATGGTATTCCATTGAGAACAGACAAACAAATGTTTGATTTGAGGTTTGACCACCCAAGTTCCAATAAATTTACAGTTGTGAATCACAAATGCAGCCTTAGAGATTCATTGCATTTTAAAAAATAAAGAAATTAAATCAACTAATCATCCAAAAAGAAAAATATAATCTCCGATATGCATATACAAAGAGAATTGATGATTCAGAGGTTAATAGGACTAACTGAATAACATTTATATACTGCTAATAAGTCATACAAAGCATATATGCAGCATGATTAGCTAACCAGCCTCTTTTTACTGAGGATCATTGTTCGCTCTATGCTATATAACCAGCACACAAAAGAAATTAATGTGCACACGAAAGATTCAAAATACCTAGACAGATTAGTGAGTTTCTATTGAATGTCAAAATCAAATGTGCGCGTATGCTTTTGTCAGTGCAAAAAGATTCACAGAACGAAAGAACTTTGCGCACACTCACCACTAAAAATTAAAAGGAACATTGCTCTGGGTCCTTAGTAAATCGTCACTGAAGAAAAAAAAGTCTGAAAGAGCAAGGCAGAGAAGCCCTACCGCTTAGAGGAAGAAAAAAAAGAAATTGTAGTATGAGGGTCAAAGTGCCAAAGACAATGTGGAATAAAGGAGGAATCCTGAAGGCAATAAAACTCTCAGCGGGGAGGCAATGGAGAAAGAGAACAGAGGTGTCAAATGGCGAAGATTGCATTTGTCGACAGAAATGTAAGAGAAATTGTTTTGCAAGTTCGGCTTAAAGCAGGTAAACAATTCTTGAAAGGTCAGACACTTATTAAGTACAATGATACAATGTAAGCAAATGAGGAGAGGATGGTATGAGAAAAATGATTAAAATCAGTGATTACGATTAGAAAAACAGAAACATACAAGAAAAGAAGAGTACAAGACAAAACAAAATATGGGATTGTAATTTGAGATGAATGTTTGTCAATTTTGTTGGCATCCTCAGTGATTTACAGGAGGCGGCTATTTCAGAAATGTTTCTAAGTTAACCGAACCACTGCGTAGAGTATCATGGTATAATGAATAACATTATTAGAGCAAAAACGCCTTTGTAAAGTTGATGCTACAGATGATTTTGCAAATTGACTTGACTTGGCACTTGAAATGATTTTATCTATTCACATTGTAAGATCAAATCGTAATGAAAAAGTAATGCAAAGGAGGTTTAGCAGCATGGATAAACCTTTCTTTTTTTCTTGCTAATATCATTTAATCCCAAGAATATACATTTATTCATGAAGTAAGTCAATGCTCCACACAACTCAATTAGTACATTTACTTGTAAAATCTAAGACACCATAGCATCCATGAAACTTTTGTATTGTTTTTAAGACAAAATAAAGAAACAGACAATATGGACTTGACCCATTAGTATGCCTTTCTTTTCTTGGCTTTTAACAATACTTATGCCAGCCAAATCTTCAGGTTTCACCAGTTGGGTGCAATATCCAGTAGCTTTAAGAATTCAATCCAAATCTCACCAATATTGCAGTGTCCATGAAAATTTTTAAGAAGTGAATCTTATCTTTACTTTGCAACAGAGTCTAAAACAAAAAATAAAAAAATAAAAAAGCTAATGGTCTCAAACTATCAAATTATAATGATACTGCAACTCAAAACTCTATCGAGTACAGATATTAATTGTTAACCAATATTTGAACTTTTGTGACATCAAACATTATTTTTTCATCTTTCGATAAGAACAACACTGTTTCCATCCTGTCATAGACCAAAAACAATATATTTTGTACACAAATTTTATGATTATTCAGCCAAGCCCCAAAACTGATTTCTCTAAAGGTCAAATGTAACAACAAAAAAAATCAATTTTTTTACCAAATGGCGCACATTTGACAACCCAAGAACGTCAAAAATGATATTCAAATTAGAAAGCTGAAGATCCATGTGTATTTTTAACATATGTAGTAAGCATGTAATTATGGTGTTTTGCGTACTCAAATTGCATAGTATAAAGCTTCGGTGGAGAAATTCAACAAAAGTGAACTTTTGGCCCTCCAAACAGTTTCATGATGCACCCAGAAGCTGTCCAATCAGAGTTTTCAGAATTACATTGAAAAAAGACTAGGTGCCTTCAATATTTAACAAGGTATACCTCATTAGAATCTACCATGGAATGGGAGCAATCTTCAGAAAATGAGTGACTTGGACCCAAATCTCCAGCAAAAACACCTCGATAATATAAAGCAAACACCTTTGAAAACGTGCACCACAGGTAAAAATCAACAGTTTCTCCTCGAAAAGTGGACACATGATTTTGGAAACATAATAAAATGATTTTAGACACATGATAAATTTATGATCTTGATTTTCGTAATGTTTATTTTCAAAGAAAAAGGATTGGAAAAAAATATGCTATTTATTTTTTGTGACTTAATTCTATACAACTGGAGATTTTTCAGAAAATTAACAGCGTGAAAAATTATCTTCATATAAATGAAAATAATGGCAGTAATATTTGCATTTAGGAGGTGTTCCCAAATTTGATGACATTTGATTTTTTGTATTGATTTTTAAAATTATGACCAAAATCAGCTTATTTTTTGACTTAAATAGAATTTTGATAGTTATTCATTAAAAGACAAATTTGTTTTATAAAGAACATTTCATTCCAAACTTCAGAGAAGAATATCTTTTTTCATATGATCTTTATCCTGGGATAACTAGTAGTGTAAATAAATATCTACACTAGTTATTACATTCCATTCGCAAAAGGAATTATGATTAAAAAATATTTGTATGGAAACAACTTATCTTGTATCAAAATTTGTACAAAATTATTCAATTGTTTTGAATTAATTGTTCATTTTTCTTTAGTAAAATAATGTTTACTTTTCTCAATCAGTTTGGTTTGATACTAAACATTTGGACAATTGTGATGGATTTTTGATACCAACTTTGAAATGGTTTTTCCGAAAATTTGGAACAGAAATTTCCTTTGAAAAATTGTGCTTTTCTAAGTACCGAAAATCTTATCAAAATACAATGAATACTCAATTTTTTATAAAATTTCGGAATCTGTGTTTTGCTTGTGAAAACTTTGGAAGATTTCCAAGTGCAAATCATGGTACTAATTTTTTCTTTACACAGTTACAGTTTTTTCCACTATTTGTTTTCAAAATATCTTTGTTTTTATAAGCTGTAGACAAATAATTTCCATCTCTGACTTTTCTCCAATCTTCCTAAATAATTTCAGTTTTCCATGATGAAATTAAATCTGTTATGATTTCAATTGAAGCACTTTCAAAAAAGACCCCCCACACCCCTTGTGACGTCATGCCCAGAAATTGATTATTACAGGTCAATACCGTAGAGATATGTAAGCTATTAAATTAAGGGTTTAAGATAAGGTTTTCAGATAACCAAGAAATAGAATGTAAAGTAAAAATACATTCTGAAATTTGTTTTAGTTGATCTTCAAGGGTTATAAAAAGTTCAATTTTTTTTCTATAAATTTGTATCGTAGCTCACAGTAGGACTTGATTGCTTGGTTAGAGTATCTTATAGACAAAACCATGGACCAATCTAGTATGGTTTATGTTTGAAACAAAGTCTTCCTATTTTGTGAGTGTCTTTTGTCATTTATGATCTTTCTTTCCTCTGAATCACTTTGCTTGTCTCTTGTATCGAGCATCAACTCCATGATTGCACAACCTAAACATTTTCACAAAAGGATAATTCTACAAATAAAGAGAAGAGCATATACGTCATGCTTTAAAAAAATAATTAAAATATTAAGGAAGACACTTCTTTATATTCCAATGCTCAAGATTTATTTAGAAACAAAACTTGAAACAATCAAAAACAATATTTCCTCTTATTTTAAATGTTATTTCTATTATATTATTTGCTTTTGTTGTGATATTTAATATGCATTTATAATGATGACATGGAGAAAAAAAGAGACAAACTGATGTTTACAAATAAATAGATAAGCATACAAAGGTTTGCAGTTTTGAAGAAGAGTACTTTAAACTTTTACAAGTCAGGTAAAATGCACTTAGAATTTCTGATTCATTATTCTGGAGGTTGAATGATACAAAACTCTTTTCTTGAAATTGATTACTTCCACATAATTGATTATTATTTTTCTACTGCTTGAGCTCTTTGAGAAGTGTTATTCTAATAGATAAGTTATTTTTGTTATTGTTGAATATGGAGACAGTTATTGGGATCTGCACTCGGGATTTACAGCAAGTGTGTGCATGTGCAGATAAGAGTGCACTTACATATATATATATATATATATATATATATATATATATATATATATCTGAGAGGGAGGAAACAGTTATTATCATGTGGTTATGCATACATGAGGACAGAAGTGAAGAAAAGTATTGATTTCTCAGAATATAGACATGGAACAATAAGCAAAAAAGGAGAGACACAGCTAAAGAAAGTATGAGAGAAAATTCATAACAACAAATGAGATAGAGAGGCAAAAGGCAGGATTAAAATACTGTTTGAAGGAGAGAGAGACACACAAAGCTGGCTAGAAGCACTGAGAGAGACACACTAACCAACCTGGCTAGAGACAGAGACACACCCACATGCACACACACAAAGCTGGCTAGAGGCACAGAGAGAAACACACACAATGCTGGCTAGAGGTAGAGAGAAAGACACATGCACAGAGCCAGGAGCAGGGGAGAAGGAAAGACACACGCATATATAAAGAGTGAGAGGGAGATACACACACGCACATATAAAGTAAGCTTGAGGTACAAAAAGAGAGACACCAACACAGCTTGAGGGGGAGAGAGACACCAACACAGCTTGAGAGGGAGAGAGACACCAACACAGCTTGAGGGGGAGAGAGACACCAACACAGCTTGAGGGGGAGAGAGACACCAACACAGCTTGAGGGGGAGAGAGACACCAACACAGCTTGAGGGGGAGAGAGACACCAACACAGCTTGAGGGGGAGAGAGACACCAACACAGCTTGAGGGGGAGAGAGACACCAACACAGCTTGAGGGGGAGAGAGACACCAACACAGCTTGAGGGGGAGAGAGACACCAACACAGCTTGAGGGGGAGAGAGACACCAACACAGCTTGAGGGGGAGAGAGACACCAACACAGCTTGAGGGGGAGAGAGACACCAACACAGCTTGAGGGGGAGAGAGACACCAACACAGCTTGAGGGGGAGAGAGACACCAACACAGCTTGAGGGGGAGAGAGACACCAACACAGCTTGAGGGGGAGAGAGACACCAACACAGCTTGAGGGGGAGAGAGACACCAACACAGCTTGAGGGGGAGAGAGACACCAACACAGCTTGAGGGGGAGAGAGACACCAACACAGCTTGAGGGGGAGAGAGACACCAACACAGCTTGAGGGGGAGAGAGACAACAACACAGCTTGAGGGGGAGAGAGACAACAACACAGCTTGAGGGGGAGAGAGACAACAACACAGCTCGAAGGGGAGAGGGAGAGAGACACCAACACAGCTTAAAGGGGACAGGGAGAGAGACACCAACACAGCTCGAAGGGGACAGGGAGAGAGACACCAACACAGCTCGAAAGGGGGGAGGGAGGGAGACACCAGCACAGCTCGAGGGGAAGAGAGACACCAACATAGCTCGAGGGGGAGAGAGACACCAGCACAGCTCGAGGGGAAGAGAGACACCAACAGAGCTCGAGGGGGAGAGAGAGAATACACCAAGCCTGTTCGAAAGGGGGAGAGAGAGAGAGTCCAAGCTGGCTTGGAGAAGAGAGAGAGAGACACACCAAACTGGATTGAAGGGGAAAGAGATAGACACACCGAGCCGGATTGAAGGGGAAAGATAGAGACACACCGAGCCGGATTGAAGGGGAAAGATAGAGACACACCGAGCCGGATTGAAGGGGAAAGAGAAAGACATACCGAGCCGGATTGAAGGGGAAAGAGAAAGACACACCAAGCCGGATTGAAGGGGAAAGAGGGAGACACACCAAGCCGGATTGAAGGGGAAAGAGGGAGACACACCAAGCCGGATTGAAGGGGAAAGAGGGAGACACACCAAGCCGGATTGAAGGGGAAAAAGAGGGACACACCAAGCCGGATTGAATGGGAAAGAGGGAGACACACCTAACCGGATTGAAGGGGAAAAAGAGAGACACACCAAACCGGATTGAAGGGGAAAGAGAGAGACACACCAAGCCGGATTGAGAGAGAGAGGCACATAGGGGGACAGAGAGAGAGAGAGAGAGAGGCACATAGGGGGACAGAGAGAGAGAGAGGCACATAGGGGGACAGAGAGAGAGAGAGGCACATAGGGGGACAGAGAGAGAGAGAGAAAGTCACATAGGGGGACAGAGAGAGAGAGAGAAAGTCACATAGGGGGACAGAGAGAGAGAGAAAGTCACATAGGGGGACAGAGAGAGAGAGAAAGTCACATAGGGGGACAGAGAGAGAGAGAAAGTCACATAGGGGGACAGAGAGAGAGAGGCACATAGGGGGACAGAGAGAGAGAGAGAGAGGCATATAGGGGGACAGAGAGAGAGAGAGAGGCATATAGGGGGACAGAGAGAGAGAGAGGCACATAGGGGGACAGAGAGAGAGAGAGGCACATAGGGGGACAGAGAGAGAGAGAGAGTCACATAGGGGGACAGAGAGAGAGAGGAACATAGGGGGACAGAGAGAGAGAGGAACATAGCCGGCCTGAGGGGTTGAGAGAGACACATACAAAGCTTACTCTAGGGAGAAAGTCACATATATGCACACTAAGATGAGAGAAAGTTAGAGAATAAGAAGGAGATAAAGTTAGTTTGATGGAAACAGAGTAGGAAAAACAAAGCTGCTTTAGGGGAGAGTAAGTTGGAGTGAAAGACTGACACAAAGGTTTAAAGGAGAGAAAGATATCAAGTCAGTTTAAGAGAGTGTAATAAACAGAGAGAGAAATCAAGTGGGATTGAGCTATAGCAACTTTCAGAGTGTTTGAGATGGAGTGCATTTTTCATGGAATATATGTATGGATAGGTATATATTCCAATCCAACTGAAAGAACATGTTCATCTCTCTATGTAAATGAACATATGCACACAAGTGAATGAGCTACACATGGCTGGCTCCATCTGTGCACTAACTTTTCACGATTTCCTTAAGTGTTGAGAATTCTTAGTATTTAAAAATGAGAGAGAAACTATAAATACTACTTCAATAGTTAAATTATTTTATCACAAAGAAACAGTAAAATACACAATATCTGTGTGTGTGTGTGTGTGTAAGTAGGGGCGAGACATCCTTTGCAGCTAATTATCTTCTTTACAAACTATTGTTTTGTTTTTCACAGCAATCATTTAATTCTCTTTATCCTTCATTCATTTGCTTTTCCAGGTTTGCTGCCAATCTGTGCAATAGAGAGCTTTCACGCAGGGGATAAACAAGATCTTGAGGAAATTCCTGCATTTGTTTGATTTCAGAATTTAATAGTTTCCACCCTTGTTCATCTGCTAACCAACTTATCGAATGAACAGAATTGTTAACTCTTTCCACTCAAGTATGGTGAGTAGGTACAGCCTGGGACAAAATAATTCTTATTATTGGAACACCGATAATCCTTCGAAATTATAGTTTTATTATTATTTGGCACTCGTTACAATCTAGCCTCAAATATATACAGAAATAATTATAGGGTATAACTAGTGCAGATTTTGTTAATATTTGATCATAAAAACATTAATATATTCTATTTATAATAACATCTTTTGCACTATTTTCATAAAAATTTTGCCAAGGCAAACAATGACGCAATTTATTACAGTTGAAAGATTGCATATACAATTGATAGCAGCAATGCACAGTCACTTCATTCAGCTGCAAAATTCAAAGAGTGTGACAAAATTACCTAAGAAATAGAGTAATGACATGTATATTTGCTATTGGGAATACAGGTACCCCTGCTTTTGGAAGTTCGCTTTATGCCACTTTGCCTTTATGAAAGACCTATTACAGCAATGGTTTTCTTTGGAATCCAAAATGGCATATAGCATAGAAGCAGTTACCAAGAAAAAAAAATCGGGCATTCCTAGACATAAAAAATAACCCATGTTATAGCTGAGATGTACGGCTTGAAATACAACCTAATGCTTGATTGCTTAGCCTCATGCATTTTTTTTAATCTTTGGAGGCAATCAAACCATTCTGCAAACCAGCCTGAACCCTTATGCATGGATAGAAAATGGAAGACGGAAGAAGGTAGTAGTTGAAGAGGAAATGGAAAAGTTAAATTAATTTGTGAAAACACAGAACTGTGCATGCCATTGTAGGACTTTAATCTCTGACGGCCACAATTGAAAATTACTTTAAAAGCAAATCATTGGCAACAAGGTAGATTAGGAGAATGAGTAGAGTCTATCAATTGTTTATTAGCAAGCCTGTATGTGGGAGGTAGAGAGAGAAATGGATAGAGAAGCAGGTAGGAACAGATTAAGGCAGAAGAAGGATAACATGGATGATTAAACTAGAAAACAGACAGGGTAGATAAATCAATGGACAGTCATAGATTGAAATGAACACTTGGAGACAGAGACAGTAACAAACAACTGGAGATGGACAGTAAAAGATGGACAGATACAAATCATACAAGGGCAAGACAGATTGGAAAGATAAAAATGAACAAAGATCAATTTGAAAAATTGTGAATAGAAGTAGGCAATGAAATGTGGATAGGCAGGAACAGAAAGGTGTAAAGGGATAAAGAGAGCTAAATAATCAGAGAAAATAATCCTAAAATCAAGCGAATATCATCCTGTTTGAGATACATATACATACATTGTGATAGATTCATAGGTACAAAAAGAGAGAAACAAACAGATGAGAGGGAATAAATGAATGATTAGATAAACGGGTACAGAAAAATTTAATAAATGCCAATTGAAATTTCAATCAGGAAAAGGTTATAAAAGAAATATAAATCAAGAGATTCAAACAACCAGTAAATGTCACAATTTCAAAACCTTATTTCAGCAACGAAACAAAATTTCAATCCAGTTTTTCTCTTCTTTCATTTCAGAGATGCAAATCATTTGTAATATTCAAGAAGACAATGATAAGATCAGTTAAATATTCAGAGGGGGGAAAGGAAAAGAAATAAGAAAAAAAAAAGGAAGAGAGTAATAAGAAAATAGAAGAGAACGGAAAGGGAAATATGAGAGAGGGAAATATAAGTAGAGAGAAACGATGGGAGACAGGAGAGAGAAACGATGGGAGACGGGAGAGAGAAACGATGGGAGACGGGAGAGAGAAACGATGGGAGACGGGAGAGAGAAACGATGGGAGACGGGAGAGAGAAACGATGGGAGACGGGAGAGAGAAACGATGGGAGACGGGAGAGAGAAACGATGGGAGACGGGAGAGAGAAACGATGGGAGACGGGAGAGAGAAACGATGGGAGACGGGAGAGAGAAACGATGGGAGACGGGAGAGAGAAACGATGGGAGACGGGAGAGAGAAACGATGGGAGACGGGAGAGAGAAACGATGGGAGACGGGAGAGAGAAACGATGGGAGACGGGAGAGAGAAACAATGGGAGACGGGAGAGAGAAACAATGGGAGACGGGAGAGAGAAACAATGGGAGACGGGAGAGAGAAACAATGGGAGACGGGAGAGAGAAACAATGGGAGACAGGAGAGAGAAACAATGGGAGACAGGAGAGAGAAACAATGGGAGACAGGAGAGAGAAACAATGGGAGACAGGAGAGAGAAACAATGGGAGACAGGAGAGAGAAACAATGGGAGACAGGAGAGAGAAACAATGGGAGACAGGAGAGAGAAACAATGGGAGACAGGAGAGAGAAACAATGGGAGACAGGAGAGAGAAACAATGGGAGACAGGAGAGAGAAACAATGGGAGACAGGAGAGAGAAACAATGGGAGACAGGAGAGAGAAACAATGGGAGGGAGGGAGAAGGTGGAGAGAATGAGGGAGGGAGAAGGTGGAGAGAATGAGGGAGGGAGAAGGTGGAGAGAATGAGGGAGGGAGAAGGTGGAGAGAATGAGGGAGGGAGAAGGTGGAGAGAATGAGGGAGGGAGAAGGTGGAGAGAATGAGGGAGGGAGAAGGTGGAGAGAATGAGGGAGGGAGAAGGTGGAGAGAATGAGGGAGGGAGAAGGTGGAGAGAATGAGGGAGGGAGAAGGTGGAGAGAATGAGGGAGGGAGAAAGTGGAGAGAATGAGGGAGGGAGAAAGTGGAGAGAATGAGGGAGGGAGAAGGTGGAGAGAATGAGGGAGGGAGAAGGTGGAGAGAATGAGGGAGGGAGAAGGTGGAGAGAATGAGGGAGGGAGAAGGTGGAGAAAATGAGGGAGGGAGAAGGTGAAGAGAATGAGGGAGGGAGAAAGAACATGAAAAGCAAAAAGAGAGAGGCACAATATATTCTTTAGAATTGAAGCATGTTATTTAATTACGCATTCTTATACCATGTTGCATTCCAGGTAATAACTTTGAAAAGGAAACAAAATCAAAATAACAGAAGCATAAAAAAAAGGGAGAAATCTTGGTGGATGATTAAAAGATAGGAAATGTTTGCATTTATTCTCATTTTTCCTTACAGTTTAATAATTCAATATTTTAAAACTATAATATCCAACAATTACAATATACTTATTATCCTAGCACCTATGTCTCTCTGATTTTCAAGTTCTATCATTAAAATGAGATATCCCTTCAGTTTCCACAATGACAGACTGAATGAAGGGAACATCTTTGGAAGTTGTAGTATTTATTATCATTTTAAAATAGAGAAAAAGATAAATAACATTAACTTCCCTATTCCCTGCCGGATGGTACCTTGCCCATCTCCCTATCAAATGGTACTTCGACCATCTCCCTATTCCCTACTGAATGACACCCATCCATTCCCCTATTCCTGGCTGAATGGTATCTTTCCCATTTCCCTATTCAATCCTATCTTGCCCATTCCCTTCTGAATGGCATCACGTCCATTTCCCTATTCCCTGCCAATGGTTGTGAGAGCTGAAAATCTACACAATTAAGCTATTTTAACTCAGAAAATTTCTAGTAGATATTTGAAGAAGTTTGGCACAAGGCTTGATTCATGGAGCACCCGACAAGGATCAAGTTAAGATGAGGTGTCGTATTTGATCTTGATTTCCATGCATACAGAACTCCTTAATGTTTTTACGAATGATGATATAAATTTTACGAGAACAATTTTTAAAATTATGGCATTTTTTCCCTTTCACTATATTCATTTTGATCAAGTTACTTTTGTCTAAAAACTACAGAAAATAATTATTTTAGTAAAAAATGAAATAAAAGATTAAAAAAATTTAAAAAAGAGACTCTCTGATATCCTCAAAAGAAACCCTACAAATATGCATTAGTTTAATTGAAACTGACTGATCAGGGCTTTTTGAAAACAATTATTTCTGAAAGAAAGATCTAAGGAAAAATATATACAGTCTTTCATTCATGTGACAGAGTTCAAGTTCGGGCATTTTGATAAATAGCATGAGGTAAGCATAATCTCCGTTATTATTTATAATAGAAAAGATATTTCATATCTCTTCTTTGTTGAAATCTGGTTTAGAAACAGAAGAATGAATCTACAGAGGACCAAGATCAACATCCTTCAAAGGATTACAGTATCCACTGATTGAGAAGTATTTGAAAGGTTCCATCTGACAGGCAAAGGATCTTAACAGACAATTTAAACCAATTTCATGATGATGAAGATAGATGACCAAGAGTATTCAATGGTGTGTTTTGGAGGACAAAAAGAACAGGGAATGAAACTGGGAGGAAAGTGAAACCCTATTTTTAATCATCATTTGCTACTTTAATGCAGATGGCTTTCCCTCTCCATCAATTTCACAGGGCAAACCCCCAGCCTTGTTAATATCACTCAAATTCTTTCACTTGATTGCCTGACACAACAATGAACTAACACATAAGAAGTTCAAGCTTCTATCCCAAGTGTCAAATTCCAAATGCCAAAAGAAGGTTCAGATAGATATCAACATACTAACCCAACTATATCTAGTAATGTAACTATATTGCATATACTATTTTCAACACCTTAATAAGCATAATCACATGCCGATGAAAAAGCAACTGTTATATTATTGATTATGCATGAATACATACATGTTCATGCCTATCTACCAATACTTTTTAATTCCAACATTCTAATACAAGACCTCAGCTCTACCAAGTTACCTACCTTACCACAGACATGTCCATTAATGATTATGGTGATTTACGAACTAAATACCATTTAATGACGATAAATCAGACCAAAGCTTGGAATATTCCATATTTCTTGTTTTTATGTTATTTTTAATACAACATTTTAATCCTGACTCAGATGCATATGGTGTATCTAGACTTCAAAATTCTAATAAGACTAAATACAACATGTACCTTAGGAGGGACAAAGAATGTAGAGACTGAAATGTTGAAAAAAATAATCTTCAAAATACCTGGAATCAAAAGCTTAGAATATGCTAGCAACAACAAGTATCTCGCTAGGGACGATTTTATTTTCACTTCTTTATATCCAAATCACAATGGTTACAGTTGTAGAATGTAATGATCTGAGCATCGTGATCAAAGGCGAGAAGCAAGACAAAAAGGAAAACATAAAAATTAATACAGGATAAGTCACTGTTTATAACAGTGAAAAGATTTTCCTTTGGTTTGATTGATTTACAAGAGTTTATGTTCTATTATTATATCTGTCATATTCAGAAAAGCTAAAAGAGATTGATCTGGAGACACTATCCTACAGAAAAACCTGTACTGATCTACTAGAAATATAAAGGATAACTTCAGGTCTCCACGTCATTGACCAAGACTGCAAGAGTAGCATATGTCCAGATACAAGCCATCCCTAAGCGATGTAACCAGAGATCACAACAAGAAGCTACATATTCAGACAGAGTTAAAAACACTCCTCTGAGAGACCCACTTATATCTCGAACAATCTATGCCAGAGTCTCTTTTCCAAACAGAAACATAATCAGAAAAAATCTGATTTCAAATGTTTGAACTAAATAATAAAACAGGAACTCAAAACCACAAGAGGACTCTATAGGTTGACCTTACTAATCTAATATTGTCCTGCTTGAGATGCACAAATTAAAATCATAAAATTTTCACAGGTCAAACAATAATCATTGTAACAATAGTGATGATCTCACAAGATATTAAATTTGTTCAAGTCACTTTCCGCCCATCAACAAAACTGGTTGATTTCTTCCTCACAACACTTCCCAGACTTTTGAACAATGCTTATTGAAAACAATACTTATGAGAATTCTGACAATTTTTCCTCTCTTTTTGCAATCCTGATCTTCACACTAAGAATCCGGAAAGCAAGAATGGTATTAATGATGAACTTATTAATTACTCTTTCATAGTAAGTGCTTTGAAGATCAAATTAGGCAAAATGACTTCTCTGAACTATAATGATCTATTTCCAATGAACACTATCAAAAAGCTATTCATCATTGTTATCTAAGGGGGACAGGCCATCTTTGTTTATAATTAATATAAGGTTTGTTTGAGTACAATGAATTTCTCTCTCTCACTGATCAACATTTTCTGATAATTAGAAATAATAATCACCAAAAATGATTTTAATTACTCTAAGTCTCTCCTAAGGATTTGGATTGTTGTTTAGAAAAGAAAAATAAGAGAATGGGTAATATCCACTAGATTATTTCCAATTCTAATGATAAAAGGCAGATAAAAGAGAATAAATCAGATGTAGTCAGTTCAGATCTCACAACCTTAGAACATTCTGAAATATGAAACCACTAAAACTGTCAACATAGGTTTCTTCAGTTTTCCAAGTTGGTCTGGCTGGCAGGCAATGTATCACGCATACAGGCCACACCAACGGAGCCAGAGGGCTAAAAATGTCAATATTTACTCCTTATGTCTAGACAAAAATGGTTCCTTTTTAGTTGAAAATTCTTTTCCTAAATAGGTTTTTAGTGTGTGGAGGTTGATTTGTCAGTATACAATGTAACAGAGGGGTGAAAGGTTCAATTTGCAACCTAAATTTATGCTAAATTGGTCCTTTAGATTCTATCCAGCAGCATTCAGACTTTTTTCGTGATTACTGCCCAACAAAAAGAGAAGTAACCTATACATTGATCACCCCTCTTTCCATATCTTTAATTGATCGTCTCCACAACAGCTTACTGCCAAAAGATGGTCGCACGAAGGTTCCTTCTGAGTGACTGATGAGACTAATTGATCATTCTGTTCACTTCATATTTCAAGTCACTCTCCTGGAATAACAAGTTTGATATTTTTGATTTTCATAGGCTATTAAAAAATAAAATGCAGAAAAACAACACTACAAATGTGGATCAATAAGTCCGTGGTCAGACACAGGCGTAACTTTAATTTTAATCTGAAATTTGTACTGTATAATATTTCATCTCAGGAGAAGTGTTGGGTTGAGTGCATTGACAAATAAGGACATCGGGTTGAAAAATAAATATTTGCTGTGTAAAAAAAGAATGCTTAGTGATGATGGTTCTAGCTGTTCCCTTTTCTTTTAATTATGTTCACTTTCTACTTTTCTCTTATAATTACAAACATCTTTGAGAATTAAAATTCCCAATAACGGAGTTTTCAAGGGACAATATCAAAATAGTCACCTACATTTAGCCAGCCTGTTTCCCCTGGTCAAGCGGGCACCTGATCAAGAGTGATTAACATTTCAAAAATGGCCATTACTTGACCCAAACCTGGAGCTCTAAGTGGTAGCACTTGCATCATCATCATCTATTAATGTTATAAGATGACAGTCATGAAATGTAGATAAAAAGCCAAACTAAGAAAACAGGTTGGGTGTAGAAGAAGCTACAAATCCAAGCATTTTGCATCAAGTAGGATTTGAAACTTAGCTATTTAGAGAGGAAAATAAGTCAAAGGGCCACCACTTAGCCTAAATCTAACATCAATAACTCAAGGTGCAATTCACGTCAGGAGAGAAACTACCAATAGATTTCAGCGTATAGTTTTGAACAGGGATAAGTAGAAAAACTGTTTAAGCCTTTCAAGTGTTGAAAGCAGATAACAGCCACAGCTTATTGGCACCAGCCTTTACCCAAGTGAACAATAATGAGTGTTTATACTTATAGTTAACCAATTTAGCCAGAATAGCATGAATGGGGGATGATTTAGGATCTAGAGCAGTAAACAGTTTAAGACAACAACACATTGGCACCTGTCAATAAACTTAGAGAATAAAATTATTTACTGAGAAGCCAGGACTGAATAGGAGACCACACCAGTTTGCCAAAGAATCATATATAATACTAAATTTAAAAAAGATATATATATATATATATATATATATATATATATATATATATATATATATATATATGGTTTGACCAAGTGGTTACAGATTATTCTGTCAGTGTCTATGTGTATGTCACTGGGTGCACCTGATTACATTTTGGGGGTTAAAACCTTGAAAATTTGCATGAGTATGCTACTAGGCACCATCTAAAAAGCTTCTTTTTTTTGTTTATTTCTTAAAGAATGCTTTTTAAAAAATGATCTTTTTGGACCAAGAATGTCTAAATCTTTTGCTGGTATTTTTTTTTTTAGATGATAATGATTATCGATTTATCTTTTAGATAATTAGTTTTGGTATACATGCAGATTATGGTAATTCACTTATGAGAGGTATGGATATTTTCTACAATTCCAGAAAGCTTATCAATGTGTTGACCTTTTAAAAATTCAGATCTTCATTGATCTCAAAAAATCTACAACAACTTATGAGTTGAAATTATTTATCTAATACAATTAAGATATGTGTTCACCTCTAAGACCCCGGTATCACTCTATGCAACATTTTTTTATCTGGTCAATGGTTCCAACAAGTTCAAGGTATCAAAGAATTCATTGAATCAAAAATAGAATTGTTCTTTTATGATGGAATACACAATTCAGCTGAAAAGTGACATAAAATCATAGAAAACCAAGGAAATACTTCGATAGGAGGATAATGATCCAACAGATTCATACGAAGAGAATATTTTTTTCAAAGAGAAGTGCTGGAAATTTTTGCATCAACTTTAAATTTCTTTGGTACATTTTCATAAAAAATGGACGTATCAGTTAACTCTGTTGAAAAATAGAGTTTCTTGGATAGATTTGTTAATATGGCTGATTTAGTTTCACGAGAACTTTCAAGCAGATAATTTTTTTTCAAATTGCTCGGTAATATTGAGTGAATCCTTTACGTTTATGTTCAATTTCTGACAGACTGTTTATCAAAGTGCTACGGTTTCAATGCATGTACTGAGAATGAAGTTTACCATTGTGTATAACAGGATTGTAAGAATATTCAGATATGTTTAGCTCATAATTTCCAGCAAAAGGATCTCTAACATTGCAGCTTCAGCATAATGAGGATTTTCAAGAAGACAAAAATAGCTTATGTAAAATATCAGGTCTCTTACTTTTCAAGCACCAAACAATCAAACTTGGAATACCGTTAAAGTTCTCAAGTGGTGTAGGAAGCTAAAATTTAAGAATGGGTCTCTAAGAAACATAAGCCTAGGTAATAAAGTTTAGATTTTTATTTTTTTTTGTCTTTGGTTTTGCTTAAACTGTCACATTAGGAAACTTTTTTTTTTAAAATCATAAAAAGCTGATAAATCTTTGAGCTGCAAAGCTGGCAAACGTGAAAAGCCTACGCTAATACTTATGTGAGCTCTAACAACTCTGCACAGTCATTGTAGCTGGATATGTCCATGCAGAACACACTTAACAACCCTACAAAACATCAGCTGGAGAGAACGTAAAAATATATATATAAGCGGGTAGACGAACATAAGGAACAAAAAAAACCTTCCAATTCATCTGAAAAGTTTCTACATTGACTCCTTCGCATATTTGTTAACCCAGTTGATGTAATTTGCTTAATCTACATTTCCCACTCCGCACGCCAAATGCGAGGAGCAATGCCACATGCTGGCTTTACTTTATATACACACATGCATTTAACAACCATAGTCACCAAAGCTGGCAAAGGATTCTATCTCTTTTTATCATGTGGATGTGTTTGTGTATTCCAGTGCTCCTGGCCATACCATTTTGTCTACAGACTTGAAAATTGGCATAAGTATTCTATAAGAGCCTTTCTAAAAAAGATTTTTTTGTTTTTTTAAAAAAGCTTTTTGGGGCTTTATTTTGGTTCATATATGATTTATCAATATTAATATTTCAGATGTTTTATAGAGGAAAATGCCAATGCTGTCACAAAATAGAATTTATACTGACCATATCTATTCTTCAACGGAATTCTTATGCTATGGTTGTTCAATTATTGACCATGATAGCATTATATATAAAAGCCATATGGCAAACATACTGTACATACACAAATAGATATAGGCACCTATAAATGTGTATGATTATGCATGATATATACAAAGACATTATGTGTGGGTGTGTGTGTATATATATATATATTTCAGTAAATACTGCAAACAAAGAGCATCTTTTTCAATTTTTTTTGCAACTTTTTCTTGTTTTCAAACAAGTGAATCAATCTTTGGTTTTAAGAAATATAAGTATAGTTCAAAAGAAAAAGAGCTTTCGGCAGTACAACCATTTTCAATATCAGGGTAGAATTGGGTTGTTTACTATCAGGGTAGAATTGTACCTTGTTTAATATTTTCAATTTTCATCGTTAAATTTCTGCCAAAGAATACATAAATCCATACACTAAACGGCTTCGTGTGTGCAGAATTAAAGTGTTCATCTTCATAAATATTGTGTTTTGAGATGTATGTATAAATTTATGTTCGTTTAAAAATATTCATGTAGAAATGTGCAAACAATTGTGTGATTTGTCATCTATATAAAGATATAAATACATAAATGTGTGCGCACTTATATATATAACCCTAAATTTAACATGCACACACTGAAAGTATGTATTATCACAGATTTGGTGCTGGACATATCTATATAGGTATAAAGACGTCCATCTGAAGCATATGTACATTTAAATACGAAGAAATTAGTATGAAGATATACACAGGCATATGTATATACATATACACACATAAATAAACATATGCATGCATGTAAATGCCAGTATAGGGTGGAGATATAAGAAAAAAACGAGTAAACAAATATAGGTTTGGTGAAGGTGTGCGTGTTAAATCTTACCAACTCAAAGAAATAAAACTTATCCCCCACTTGGAGTTATTACTTATCTCATCCTTTTTCGCCTCATTACATTTAGTTGACAGAGCGTGAGATTTACCAAATGCCCCCATTATATGCTGAAGCATGTATTACATTAATTTAACATCCCACATACGCATATGCAATTCATATATAAATGTATACAACTGTACATAATTACAAACGCATGCTAAGTTGGTGTTAATGCATATTTATGCAGATATACTCACACATATACGTTTTCTTCTTTACAGAACGTGTACATGTGAGATACATATAAACATAAAAATATACATTGATATAAGTGTATGAATATATATTTATGAACATATATGTTGAGATGTGTATGAATATATATAACTATAGAAAAAATACATTGATAAATGTGTGTGTATATAAATATATATAACATATATAACTATAAAATATATTGATATATGTTTATATGAATATATATATATATATATATATATATATATATATATATATACACACATATATATGATTATAAATTGCGTTATATCATATGGAAACTCTTATTTGAAATAATCACCACTATTACACGATGACTGTACCATTTGGCCTAGACAACCTAAATAGACTAAGCAATTAAAGAAAATGGGGTGGTTGCAGAAATCGAACCTGTGACCTATAAGGTAGCTGCTTCAACATAATGTTGCTCTTACCATTAAGCTAAAGAGCCGCCAGTAACGCTCTATTTGTTTCTTTCAAAGCGGACAATTATGTTATTAAAAAATGGATATACGATCCAACAGAATGATTATAAATTGCATCATATCATATAGAAACTCTAATTTGAAATGATCACCATTATTATACAGTGAATGAACCATTTGGCCTAGACATTATAGATAGAATTTATTCTTTTTACGTTGACTAGGCCAAATATATAATATGACGCAATTTATAATCAGTAGGATCATATATATTCATTGCTTAGTAACACACACACGTTACATATATATCATAAAAATATACATTGATACACATATGTATGTGTACATTTATGTATATATGTATATACATATAACCATTGGAATAAGTCGATGTGTGTATGATATACATATGTTTACATAAGATGTCACATGTATAGCTTTTCAGGGGTGTATATGCATACACAAGATTATATGTAAATGCATAACTACATACTTGTTGTATACACTTGTATGCTTTTATTCATCATTTATGGTAAAACATTTAGAAATACGCAAAATGTTTCAAATCTTGCACATGTGCGGTTTAGTGCAAGAGTGTATATCTTATATAACATGACTGACAGAGCATATTCTTTTACTCAATGCTAAAGTTGTGAATGTGTGTGTGTGTGTATAAGTAGGTATGTATACTTTACAGCTAGTACACTGTGTGTATACCTATATGTACCTTATTCATTATGCATACAAAAGGTGTATCGCAAAGTTATGGTTAGAAGTGCAGAGTGAAATACATTACAAAAAATAGGATACAAAGAATTTAAAAAACTAATCCTAATCGATGGATAAAAATTTGAAGCAAACAAATTAAACAATGTATGTAACACACTAGACTAAATAGTTCCAGTAGAGAATGGTAACAAGAAAAAAAAAAAAGATTATCAGCACAACCCCACTACATCTCGAGTATTTACCCTTTATCCATTGAAAATCTCCTCCCACTGAAGTCCAGTTTCTCCTAAAAGTCTATAAGAAGATAACTCTCGCCCAGCCATACCTAATCCATCACCCATTCAAACTCAGCAGCAAAAAGACTGCACTTTCCTCTTCCTAATGTGTGAATCAGAGACTTTTGATAGGAAACAGAATGGTTGTCTCCTGCAGCAACAGAAGCAGGCAGTGTCAGTGCAGTATCTTTTAATGCAAAGACCTGTACTAACCAAAACCTCTTGGTCAGAGCTATTCAAGCAAAAATGTACTCAGCTGGAAAATAATTTCATCATAAAGTATGATTAAACAGGGTATTTTTTGTTTGAAATCTGAAGAAAAAAATCTTCCAAAAATATTAAGCAATTAGTTAATTATTTTAGGTCAAAGACATGAGACTTGAAAAAAACCCCGGAAGGAATCCGAGTAGAAATTACCATGGATTTGAGGTTTCAAAAGATAGCTTTTCTCTCCAGCATAGCTATCAATACAATGCAATGAAGAGCAAAAATAATTGGATTGAGATTACCGTTTAGAGGTCTTAATAGATCCCGATTTAAAAGAAAAACGACAGGTCTGGTTGGTCACTCAATAGAAACCATCAACGAATAATCTTTTGACAAAATGTCATGTAAGGGGTGATCAATTAAAAAATTGGAAAAAGGAGGAAATCAATGAATAAAGCTACTTCTCTGACATTTTATTGGGCAGTGATCACTAAAAAAAGTTTTCTCAAATAAACAAGCGTTAATACTGCTGGGTGCAAACTAAGGGATGAATTTCAGATAGACCTCCATTCTGAATTGAATCCCGACTAAAACCCTATGTCGGTGTGGAATTTGAGAAAAAAGAAAAAAGTTTTTTGTAGACAAAATAAGCGATAACTGCTCAAATTTTCATCCAACTAGCTCCATTGGAGCAGCCTGTACATGCATAGCCAGCTACACCAACTTGAAAATTGAAGAAGCTTATGTTGACAGTTTTGGTTGACAGCTACTAATTTAAGGTCACAAATCCTGCTTTTTATCAGACCAATTTTTTATGTATTTTTTATCATTTTACAATTATTTCTCTAAAAGTAATATTTTCTGGTATGATATAAAATCATTAAAATATTTTTGAGCTTATTTCCCTTCAGAAATATCTATTCGAAATAAGGTGAAATTTTTTTTGAATACATGATTAATGACTATAGTATGAAAAGCCCATAAAAATCACTGACTGAAAAAGATTTCATGATGCCCTAATGCAGAATCTTCACACTTTCACACGAATAATCTTCAAATTGTTCTATTTCATGAGCGCATTCCCCAAAGGGTAAAGAGTATCCATTGAAACAATCTGACATTGTTGACACAGAAATGGATATAACATAGACACATGCTAATAAGTTCATTAAATTACTATGGCACCACAAATAGCCCACCCAACCAACCAACCATTCAAGTGGGCTATAGATTCTTCTCTCTTTGCTCATCTGTGTGCATTTCCAAATGCTCATGGTCACATTTTGGGGGCTACAACTTACATCTAAAAACAATTTTTGTTTTGGAGTTTGTTTTTTCTAAGAGCCTTTTTTCTGCCACTATAGTCGTTGGGACCAAAAATTCCCAAATCTTGTGCTGGTACTTTTTGGGGGATAATTAGATCTGGTATGCATGTGGGCTACAACGACTTATTTATGCTAGGAATGAATATTTCTTTAATTTTCATTATTAAAGTTCCAATCAATTTGCTCTTTACTTTTGGATCCAATTTAAAAGAAGAAAAAAAAAAAAAAAAAAAAAAATAGAGGTCCAAGACAAAAAAATATATTCTTTTGTTTGTGTTTGCTACAATGTTACAGAAATGTTACAAGAAAGTGTAACTTATGCACAGATTTATCTGAGCTAGTGTCCTCATCTTGAAGCCCAGGGGGTATAAGGGCCAAAAATGTTGTGATAACAACAACAAAGACAAAAACACCGATATATAATAATGCTGATACTTCCTCTCAGAAATTCAGACAGGAATTAATTTTTGATTTTATTCCATGAATTATTTGACATCTTTGCTGCGTTGATCACTATATTTTACTTCAAACGTTAACAGTAATCTTCAAGGAGATTTTAATAGAACCTGATGTACTATTTTCAAGTTTCTCTTTTAATCACAACACCAATCTGAATAATGCAGATCTGGATGACAAAGATTCATGTTAAAAGAGAGAAATCAACTTCAAAAGAGATGAGGAATTCTATTCAAAGATCCTTGAAATTTAATCACATACACCAGAGAGAAGCCAGAGTGCACATTAGCCAAAATATAGTGATAGAGAAAAACAACCATGAGAATATTGGTCTGAATGATTAATGGAATAAAGAGGATAGTTTATTTTAAACAACAGACAAAAATTCCAGTTTTTTTCATAGATTATTCTTGCCTGGTAAAACCAACACTGAAGAGAAAAAAAGAGAGGATTTTTCTCTCACTTTTTTAAATCTCTTTTTAAAAACTTATTAGCATGATTTTTTTTTCATATGAATATAATATGAATGTAACTATTTTATTAAACTATTTACAACACATACACCCTAGAAGTTT
Organism: Thysanoteuthis rhombus; assembly: GCA_963457665.1. Lineage (NCBI taxonomy): Eukaryota > Metazoa > Mollusca > Cephalopoda > Oegopsida > Thysanoteuthidae > Thysanoteuthis > Thysanoteuthis major. The sequence continues at coordinate 46,296,800 of OY735205.1, read as the reverse complement.
TGGGACTTGTTTATAGAATAAAAAGCATAAATCTATAAAATGTAAAATAACACTGAAAAAAAAGCTTTAAGTAGATGAAAAGTTTGTTTCTCTACAGTAGGGTTTATGGATTAGACAGGTCACATGACTTGACAGGATAATCTCAATACTTCAAGTTTGATAATCGATATTTCTTTCTTCACCAATTTTGATTTCATCTTCTGTTCACTTTTTATGCCTTCACTTCATCTTCTCTTTGGTCCCTTTTCTGCCACCTTCATTTCTCACTTACAAGAACACAATTCTGCTTTGTTTATTTACCTTTCTCTATTATATCTCTCTTGTACACAATGCTTATGATTTTTTCCTCTTCTCTTTCTCACTATTTTCACTTCCTCATACTCCTCTAACAAATATTTTCTTTTCTCAAAGTAAGTCTTCACTGGATTAGAGAAAAGGAAAGGGATTTGGATTATCAAAGACATCCGTATGCTCAACCTCTGCCAACTAACATCATTCGTGATAACAAAAATGTATATCCTCCTGAAAGTTTTTTAAAACCATTTGCACTTCTGTATTTGAGTCTTACGCAGAGAGGCAAAGAAAAAAAAGAAAGAAATAGATGTGGTTAGTCATTCAATAGAAACCGTGACATGACCTATGTCTGTTGGCAACACGCCATGTTGGGAATGATCAATTAAAACAATTGGAAAAAGGGATGATCAATGAATAGGTTACTTCTCTCACTTTTTGGGTATCAATAAATAATGATTCAGAATTTTCAAAAACAAAACATGAACGCTGTCAAACACAAACTGTTTAGATTTTCAGCCCACTAGCTCCATTGGTACAGCTTGTAGTCATCATACTTACATAGCCAGACCAACTTGAAAAATGAGGAAACCTATATTGACAATTTGGATTGACGGTTTCTAACAGAAGACCACAGGAAAAAAAAAAAAGAAAAAAGACATATACATGTATATAAAAACAAGCATGCATGCTTATATATATATATATATATATTATATATATATATAGTCTAAATCAATATGTACATAAACATGTGCTGTGCGTCTATTTTATCACTAATAACCATGCATCTTCCATTTGGTTCCACTGAATTTCTTCACATTCTTTAAAAACAGATTGAAGACGGCATTTCTCTCTTCGGAGGCAAAGATTGAAGACAGCCAAGAGAAATTGGTTCTGGCAATCTAGCACCTGACAGCATCAAGAAACCACTTGAATGTTGGCAGACAGAAGTGAGAGAGAGACAGAGAGAAGTGACCCTCACAACGAGGCGGCCTTGTATGTACAAAACGTTGTTGAGGAGAGACTCAGTCAAACACAACAACCAAGTTAACTTAGGAGAGGAAGGTTGAAAGATTTAGGAACCCTTCTATCTATGTTTCTGCTTTTTATTTAAGAGCTTTCTCCCTGAATTACGAATTGATCGATAGTACTTCGTTTTCATTCATATATATATATATATATATATATATATATATATATATATATTCAAGTAGAGTAATGCCCTTACACAGACTATGGCTTCAGTTGTTTCTGCCCAAGCTATACAAGTTTCTCCATCTCAGCTTGTTCTCCAGGGTCCGCAATACGTGAAACAGACTAGTCACTCACTATACCATCTGCTATTTTACCCTTAGTTTTTTCACACATTGTAGAATGATGGATAGTGCTTACTTTCTATTGCTAGCGTATTGAGTTTGATCTTCACTGGGTACGCTATTATGGCGGCTCTGGGCTCAAATAAAGTAAACTGAGTAAATATCTACTTGGATTGATTGCTATGAAATGATGGTAGAGAAGCTCATCTCACTGACTATTTCTAGTGTGAGGAGAAAAAAGTGACAGATGCAAACGAAAAGGCTATCAGCAGCCAGTAACGAAACCTGATGAGAAAAAGGAAGCTTAAAGAGGAGAGTGAATATGACGGAAAAAGAACCGAAACATTTCAACAGAAAGGAAAATAAAGACAAGGAGAATCACAATCACAAAGATTGCAAATTATGTTTTAATCTTCAAGTCTGGTTTTAGATTCTCTGTATTAATATAGGCCATTAATGCATATTTTCTTTTTTTTTAGATAGTGAGTTAAGCCAAATATAGATACTTACACTGTCAGTTATACAGAGATTGAATGAAGGAGATAAGTAGAAATAGTGAGGTAAAAATATTTCAAATTGTTCTAATCAATCTTTATTAAGTTGTCGTCAGGAAAATCTTTCAAAGAGCAACAGCTTTGAGAGGACATTGGAAACCAGACAATCAACAGAAAAAAAATGAAGATAAGATGGAGTGGATAAGGTGCAGTGTGTGTGTATATAAGGTTGATGCAAAAGTTTCTAACGTTTTGACAAAATGTTTCATTCATGACATCATTATATAGTCATTAGAATACTTTCCTTGGCTTTTTATGGTTTCTTTATATCACATTTTTGGTAAATTGTGGAAGAACTATTTCTAGTTATTTACATCATTTTTCTAGGAATTTTTTGACTTTTTCAATAACTTGAACTTTTAGAACTAATGTCCTGATCAGATGTGCATGGAACAAAACAAATAATAGTCTGAAGGTGACAGATCAAGAGAATTCATTTCACGTAGAAGAACATCTCATTCTACTTGATGACTTTTTGCTGCATCACACTTACTTCTGAATTTTTTCAGTCAAAGATTTCTCTAACACTGCAAAAGGTGGCACAGGGAACTTTTATATCGATCGGAAATATATGGCCTTATTTGTGAATGGGAGAGTCAAATTTTCAGGGTCTGAGCCCAGAATTTTAAAAACTAACATATACTGGATTTTGAAAGTTGTTTTTAGGGCAGGCAAGAATCCTCTCTATATGGAAAAAAATATCACCAAAAAATGTAAAATTTAGACACAAACTGATGTCCATTTGGCATTTTATTTTAAAAAATGATGTGCTATTTAGCTTTAGGCATGTACAAGATTTGCATGTACTTAGGTATCTATACTAGAAAGAAATATAAGTACTTCTCTCAAAAAGAGGATTTTTCATAGCACTTGGTATAGAGAACTAACAGTCACTATCAGTTTATGGTAGTGAGAAAACAAAAAATAAGGCTTTTGTATGTTGGGAGTAGAATGACTCGCCATAGTTTGGAGTAACAGGAATCAAACTGTTCTTGGCCCAACAGAGAAACCTACCCTATCAAATCAGTCAATCACGGGAGTAAATATACACATGGATGCATTTAATGAATCATATTGAAATAGGGGAAACCATTTGGTAATGTGTTCATGCATGAAGATGGTAGCAAGTATCGAACAATGCTAATAAAAAAATAACAGTTGCTTTTTTGAAGCTAGAAAAAACCTCAAGAGGATTTTTGAAAAACAACTTTATAGTTTATAGGACTCTGTGACCAAGGACCATAACAGGTATGCACAGAACAAATAGCTGATTGTCCTTTTTGGCCAACACTCATTCAAGCTTTTCTTTCATTTTTTTTTTGTTTTGCTAGACCATCAAATAATTTACAGTGCAACCAATGGCATTTCAAAGACAGTGATATTGAAGAGGGGAAAACAGAAAAATTGAAAAAAGTCTTGAATGAATAAGAGGGAGAAAAAAATGAATGAAAATCACGTTCCTACCAGAAACAACTTTGATCCTGACACAGAAATCAGAAATGTTACACTCACCTGAAAAGAGGAAAATAAATGAAAATGTTAAAACTAAATATGTGTAATAAACAATATGATACAGATATATGAAATATGTGGAATTCTGCTAGATTAAACTGAGTAAATACGCACACACTATACATACTTACAAGAGTTATTTGTTTGCAATGATAAAACATTATTTCCGAAGATGAATGACATTTTTATAATAAATTGAAAACATAAAATAGCCAGTAATGCAAAAATCAGTCTCTCCTACAATATTCTCTACCTTTTTTCTTTTTTGCACTTGATGGTTGTTTAATACATTATGCAAATCATACAAATTTCCTGGAGATATAAAAAATCTATGAAAAAGTAAAGATAAGTTCATGCATGCATACAAAATCACAGATATACATATCCACAAGCTAACATATACTGAAACTCTCATATATATATATATATATATATATATATATATATATATATATATATATATATATATATCGTGTGTGCGCACGCACTTCTTATACAGTAAAAGATAAATGCAAAAACATGAAAGCAGGTACACATAATACAGACAAATTCTAGTGCGTGTGTGTATAGATATACACACATGAAAAACAAGATAACATCACATCATGTCACTAAAAGTCTACAAGAGGAGATGGCGAAAAAAAGAAATAAAGGTTTCTTAGAATGGTCAATTCAGTGCCAAACCAATGGAGAGAACACAAAGATGATCAAAGAGAAGTCATGGCAAAATCCTATCCAATGCCAACTGTGCTTCTCAATCACCCAGAACCAAATAGTGACATCACTGCAGAGACCTGACCCCACCACCATTTACGTCTGAAATGGCATCAGATAGAAAATGGCCAAGAGAGTCAATTCTGAACTTTCGTCCTAATCACTGGTTCCTGTTTGAGAAATCCATATTGGCACCAGTGATATGGATTTAAGGGGACAGTGATGAACTGATAAGTACCATCAAAGAATATTTGGGATGGGAAGATATTGACAAAACCATTTTTTTATCATCAAGCAGAGAGAGAGAAAGGGTTGAGGAAAGAAAATTCATCCTCTATGAACAGAAAAGTCAGGAGAGGATGAAGTCATGAACAAGTTCAGTTTTTCGCAGGTTTGCAAAGCAAGTCAATGATAAAATCATCATAAACAAAAGTCTTAATGTACTGAATCAAAGTATCACTAATTTTAGTAGATTACACTCATTCACAAAAAATCAAGTATCATCCTTAAAACTTAATCCAATAGAGCTTCTTCTTTATTTCTAATCCAAACAGTTTACACACATCCATGGATTGATGGAGTGAATTGTTGCACTGAAAAGCAACTAAAAATTGGGATGAAAGAAAATAATAGTTAAAAACTAAAGATATTTGACAATGCTTCATCTACTAAAGATAAACGCATTGGATGTTTTGTGTTCATGTTATAAGCTGTTTAAATGTTTCATGAAGCACATATATACATTTTTGAGGACACCCAATGTATTATTAGAGATCCAATATTTTCAGCTTGCTTCAAATTACACACCAAGTTCTTTTGATAATAATAACATTTGAAAGTATAGAAAATGAACATCAAGCCTTCTCCATATGTTGAACATGAGATATGACAACAATTACTCTGATCACAATTTGGATTTTATACTGATTCAATACTTAAGTATTAGTACATTACAGTACAGTATTGTCCAGGTACTCGTATTTGAAGCTTTTAGCTTTGATGATTCAGATCTCTTGTATGATGGATCTTGTTTTTAAGAGCCTGATGAGACTACTCTTCGTCCAAGTTTCTCGTTTAGCCTGCTTGATTGTAATATCATTCAATAGCTTCGCCATGTCTATCCATGACTCTCGGCTTTATATAAAACAAAGGGAAAAAAAAAATTTTAAAAACTATCTTGGTCAGACTTTTATTTAGGCTACAACAGACAGAAGCAACATACTTCAAATATTAAGTATCGATAAACTCTTGAGATGGTTGATGCCAAACAATTCTCTCTAAATCTGCATTGGTATATACAAGAGAAAAATTGGTCGTGTTTTCAAGATCGGAAGATCTTCATCGGAAGCCACCTTTTATCATCTTTCTGAGAGAACAGGTTGAAAAACACAAGGCACAAGTACACTCACACACATGAAATATGTTTCATGTAAATGATTCACATTTTTCAAATTGAATATTTAGTTGCTAAAACCATGAATATTTCATAATTTCTCTGGAAAAAAAAAAGCCTTAAATATTTTTAAAAACTCAAGTGAAAAATGATAATTAAGAGAATGCTGATTTTTTTTTAACTTTTCAAAATACAAACTGAAAATAATGAAAACGCAATCAAAAAATATATAAATGCATAACAAAAAATATAATGAATAATAAAAAATATACAAATGACTGAATAATTTTCAAGTAGAACAATAAACATGTTCAAATAAAAATCTAATTGAAATTCAGCAGGGGAATAGACATTTATTTACTAAGAATTGAAATCACTAAAGATATAAATCATCAGGAATCACAAAATCTGAAAACAAGACGGTAAAAATAACTGGTTCTGATCTCCAATACGAGAAAGAGAATACAAATTTTTAGAAATGTGCATCTTTGCAAATGAGAATAAGAAGTTGGGTGATACAAACATATTTGATTTTTATTTGATTAGTTTCAATCCTTTATCAATCCATATGGAAAATTTGAATGTTAATATCTAGAGAAATGACAACTGATTAAAGTTACCACCCTTATTTTTTTTTAAATTTCTATTCCCAGGAGAGTTCTATCATCTTTTATTCTATTCACAGAAGAGTTCCACTGGAATGTAGCAGTTTGTGAATTTAAGAGTTAAGGAGAAAAGGAGAGAGTACCATGTGAGTATGTGTATGAGTAAGGAAGGTACAAAGAGATCTGAGAAGCAGGAAAAGAGGTAATAGTGAAACATATAAAGAAGGAGAAAAGAAAAAGATGTGAAAGGGAAGATGAAGGAAAAAATGATGGAGAAATCAACAGAGGATAGCGGAAGAGTGAGAAGCAGCAAAATTGAAGAGAAAAAGCACTGAAAGATGGAGGCAAAGAAAGAGATGAGTTTGTTCATTCATTGCAAGCACATCTATGTTACAAAAAGAACCCATCTGTCCTTTATCTGCTCTGATTTTAATGATATTTCTGCTCTTTGGAATTGCAATTTAATTATCCAAATGATTTATGATCAGCTGGAAAGAGTGAATCAATACAAGGTTCCTCACTGTAGGAAAAAGTCAAAAGTTAGAGATAAGGGTCATCGCAAATCTCTCAGCACACAAGATGGAGATGGGTCACATGACCAAGCTGATGAGTACCATATATGACCATTTTTTTTTTTTTTTTAAATTCATGTATATATTACACTTCATCCAATGCTCAGGTAATACGACAAGGGGCTGTCTGCCAAAGCTCAATATGGCCAGTTATAAGGTTTAGAGGAGTTGCAGTGAGCAGTAGTCCCCCAAATTCTCTTGTAAACCATTTGTCTAACTTCGGCTTATACAGTATGTGAGAAGAATTTTCTAGACATCCTTATCCACCAACCTTCGTAAAATAGTATACATATTTACGCACTTTTTTCTAACATGGCAGCATATAAAAAATTTATTCTTATCCGGCAGCTTGAATGCTAAAATTTGTATTTCAGCAGAGCATACAGTGAAATAAATCACCAACTGTAGAGGGAAGGAAAATCTTTTCTGTACATTATTTGAATCTCTATTAGCATACTGAATGCTATAGAACTGTCAAAATAATAATCAACAAATAACATTGGAAAATAAAATGATTAAATGAATCAGTGCACATGCTATACTAAAATCATCCGAGGAGTACTTCTGTCTCAAACATAGATACAGTATCATCATCAGTCTTTTAATGTCCCTAGTTGGACATAGACCTTCCCCAAGAGTTGCTACATTACTCTATCATTGGCATCGCAGAGCCAATACTTTCTGAATTTGTCTAGTTGGTTTCTCCATCATGTATTCTGCCCCAGTCTCGGTTGCGCATGTGATTGCTGGAGATCAATGCTGTGAGTCATGATGTCTACCAGTTGTCTGCCATTCTTTCAACATGACCAGCCCATTGCCATTTGAGTTTTTCTAATGGATTCTTTCATGTCTTGGACTCTTGTTTTCTCCCTGATATATTATGCTGTTTTGTGATCTATAGGGGCTTCTAATTAGAAAAGAAAAGAGAGACTATTCGATAAATCCACTGCCTGAGTTTCTTACAAAACATATCCCAATGGATGAAATTAATCACATTCCTTGGAAGTTATGAGTGCAATACTTAGAGAGTACAAAAATATACACAGGCTCATTGGAGAGGCTGATCAGTATCAGAAAGAAAAATTGATGCTCATGTCTTCCAAAATTACCACCAAAAGGACACTGAATATAACAAGAATAACAGCAAAACACTGTGGATCAAATAAAGGGTTCTGTTCAAAACTTCCAGAAGCTTACCAAATACATCAGACATCTGATGGAGGCCAGAGGATAAAGCATCCTAAACACTGTGATAAAAACAACAAAGATGAAAAAACTGTCCTGAATGAATCAATGTATAATAGTAATGGCACCTTGTCTCAGAAATTCAGATGTAGGTTGTATCTAATGATATCCAGATTACACTTCATACTTTCTTTTTTATACCCACAAGAACATCGTGGTTTAACAAATTTATGAAACTGAATGTCAAAGTCTTATGCTCACATAAAAACTTTCAGAAAAATCCGTCAATTATTTTTTAACTGGCCCTTCTGTGACCTCTGATATTTTTAATGACTGAAAATAATTCTAAGTACTGGAACCATACGGTGTTAACACCTACATCTTTTGGACAACCTCATATTCTAACATTATAGAAACCTTATGCCTCTAATGACATGCACATAAAATACAGTGCCTTTAGGTTAATAAGTGAAATAAAACATTGGATTCCCTATTGTTTATATTTAGATTTAAAATCCCTCTGCAGGAGAAAGATGGGTTAGATATTTGGAGAAACAATTTGGATCTAAGTCTAGCTAAAAACCCATGCATACATATTTTGAAAATGTTGACTTGAATTTGGCTGTAGAGCCAGGTAGGAATGCAAATTGTCCATTCAGAATCCCATAGTTTAGAAGAGAGAACCAAAAACGGTAGAGTGGAAGACTGCTCTAAATGTACATGCTATTTTTCATAAGTTAAACAAGTTTCAATTTTCCTTCCACCCATCCTTAAAACCTGCAGTCAGATCCTTGCTGTTGAACTTGAACAAGCCAATTAACCATTGTTTCCTTATTCTTTGGTAACAAGGTCCAAGGAATGCAACCAGAGTTATACTTTAAAAAAAAAAATACAGATAATAATGCAAGCAATCCAAGTTAAGAGATAGTTTCTATAATATTACACATTGTTACATTGAATATGTTTTTTCAAGTATTGTTCAAGAATCAACACTTTCACCAAAGGAGCAATTACATCACCACCCTCCATCCTGTTTGAACAAATTCATTTTGCTTGTGATTTCTTCCTGCATGAATGTGTTTTTTCTCTTATTGGATGGTGGGAAGGCCAAGTCACTTTAATCTCCCCACCACTCTCATATATAAGAAAGAAAGAAAAATACTTATGGTAATCAGCTTATCAAGTATTTATAAGGAGCAAGGACCACTTTGGATAGCAACCCCACATCACTAAATCTGCTTCTTCCCAGACTTTAATCCAAATCAATTCATGACAGTAGTCAAAGCAGCGCCAGCATTGGCACCATGTTGTATTCTGTTTGACTCCAAAGCACACTATAGTGTCTGACAAGTGCAATCCTAAAGTCTTCTGACAGACAGCATCACTAGAAAGCTAGGAATAGTAAAACAAAAGAAAATTAAAATGGGGGAGGATATAAAGTGAGTAAAGAAGACAGAGAAAATAAATGATCAAGAGAGAAAAGTAAGTGAGTAAGGAGGATAGAGAAAATAAATGAAGGAGAGAGAAATGTAAGTGAGGGAGAGAGAGAAAAAAAAAGGGAGAGAGGAAACAAAGAGAAAGCAATAGAGGAAACAAAGAGAAAGCGATAGAGGAAACAAAGAGAAAGCGATAGAGGAAACAAAGAGAAAGCGATAGAGGAAACAAAGAGAAAGCGATAGAGGAAACAAAGAGAAAGCGATAGAGGAAACAAAGAGGGAAAACTAAAAGAAAAAGAGAGAGAGATGGGAGAAGAAAGACAAAGAGAGAGAGAGATGGGAGAAGAAAGACAAAGAGAGAAAGAGATGGGAGAAGAAAGACAAAGAGAAAGAGAGATGGGAGAAGAAAGACAAAGAGAAAGAGAGATGGGAGAAGAAAGACAAAGAGAAAGAGAGAGACGGGAGAAGAAAGAGAGAGACGGGAGAAGAAAGAGAGAGGCGGGAGAAGAAAGAGAGAGACGGGAGAAGAAAGAGAGAGACGGGAGAAGAAAGAGAGAGACGGAAGAAGAAAGAGAGAGGCGGGAGAAGAAAGAGAGAGGCGGGAGAAGAAAGAGAGAGACGGGAGAAGAAAGAGAGAGACGGGAGAAGAAAGAGAGAGACGGGAGAAGAAAGAGAGAGACGGGAGAAAAAAGAGAGAGACGGGAGAAGAAAGAGAGAGACGGAAGAAGAAAGAGAGAGACGGAAGAAGAAAGAGAGAGGCGGGAGAAGAAAGAGAGAGGCGGGAGAAGAAAGAGAGAGGCGAGAGAAGAAAGAGAGAGACGGGAGAAGAAAGAGAGAGACGGAAGAAGAAAGAGAGAGACGGAAGAAGAAAGAGAGAGACGGGAGAAGAAAGAGAGAGAGAGAAAGACAGGAGAAGAAAGAGAGAGAGAGAAAGTGAGAAAGAGGAGTAACAATGTGTGGAAAGAGAGTGAGAAAGAAAGGAAACTAAGAACGAAATGAGAGTGAGAAAGGAGAAAAAAAAAAAAGAAACGAAAGAGATAAAACAAAGAGAAAAGAAAAGCACCTTAACTTCTCTGACTTGACTCTGATCCTGTTTCTATTATCAACCTTACTCAAACTCTGCTCTCTCACGAAACCAACCAATTTATGGATTTCATCAATTTTGAAAAAAAAATATAGTCAGTTTTTGACAGGTTTAACTTTACAGAAGGGATTAAAAAAAGCGATAAATTTTTAAAAATAAAACAACTTTACATAAAGAATACTACCAATTATTTACCTTGAAAGAATCATTTATTAATCTATGGAGGGAAAAAAAGAAGAGAAAATACTTCCAAGTTACATTCACTACTTTCTTGTTTATAATTTTGTATAGGTTTTCTTCCTATTTGATAGAAAAAAGAAAGCCTCATTTGTACATTTTTTCCATCATTTTTAAAGCCTTTAAAGCATACACATACTTTGAATTTCAGGGAAAGACAGTGGCAAGCAGGCATAAACTGTTTCAGCACTTACTTATGCATCGAAGCAAACACACAAAGCCCCTAACAGGTCAGACAGAAAAGAAGGAGATTTTCATCAAATGCCAATATTTGGATAAGCGATTAAGGGTGGGAAGGAAAAGTAGTAAAGCTATAAAGAAGGGGTGCCCCAAATCGAAATTTTTTAAGAACAGGTCTCTTTGGTCAATCAATAGAAACAGTCATGTAACCAACGTTTTTTGGCAGCATGCAGTGTTGGGGGTGATCAAAAGAAATAGGAAAAAGGGGTGATCAATGGATAAGTTACCACTCTCGTCTTTGTAGGGTAGTGATCTTTGAGATAGTGTGAAAGAAAAATTAAAAAATAAGCATGAATACCGCTGGACACAAACTAAAGGGACAATTGAGCATAAACCTACATTGCATCCCACTAAAAACTTATTATGGGGAGTAATCTTCAAAAAACAAGAAAACATTTTTTCTTGACATAAGAAAATAAAGATTGAACATTTCAGCCCTCTAGCTCCATTGGTACAGTCTGTAGCATGATACACAGGCAGCCAGTCAGACCAACTTGAAAACTGAAGAGACGTATTTTGACAGTTTCAAAACAAAGTTGTTTTATACCAGCTATTATAACTTCAATGTAACAGCATGGTATGTGGCAACTCATGCAAGGTTTGTTAAACTCTCAGCTGTATCTGTTAGATGGAATAACACTTGGTTCTCTATACAATTATCAAGACAATACAGTAAAGAACTAAGTCTTCAAAATTTTACAAGTTTCTATCCAAATGATAAACACGTTAAAAAGTTCAATTCATTTTTTACTAAAAATCTTTGTGTGATTGAACAGCAATGTTAGACATTCCCTTTTTTAAAATTCAAACTGAGTGTCCTATGATTCTTAAATTTCTTGTACAACACTTCAATCTCAATTCATTTATCAGGTAGATTGAAGTAATGGTATTCAAAGTTTGATCAACTTTTGTTGTAAATAAGTGACATAATTCTTTGGCTTCTCAAAAATCTTCACTGGAGTGAAGCAATAGTTAAAAATCCCTTCATCATCAGTCTTTTATCGTTCTTTATTGAATATTGACCTTCCCCAAGAGTTGCCAGACTTCTCTATCATGGGCGTCACGGAGCTAATACTTTTTGAACTTGTCTAGTTCGTCTCTCCATCTTGTATTCTGCCGGCCTCGGTTACGCATGTGATCTCTGGGATTACATGTTGTGAGTCATGACGTCCATCGGTTGTCTGTCATTCTTGTAACATGACAAGCCCATTGCTATCGAGTATTCTAAATGATTCTATGATGTTTCCGAATCCTGTTTTTTCCCCCGAATACATATAATCACTAATTTTGCCAAAGCATCATTTTAGCTGAGATCTAAAAACAGAATATTGAACATTTTATACATACAGCTCATTATGAACATATTGCTATGTATGAAATAGCAGCTTGTTTCATTGCAAACTCCTGTTTCAATTGTTTGGGGGAAAAAAAAAACCTTGCGATTCTTTTTATTGATTCAAAACCTTGTTTATCTTCTGCTCCTAAACTTGAAGACTATCATGAAAAAATTACTTCATAACAGTTTAATCTTAAACAATTATTTTGAATACAATAAGTACTATTCTACTACAGATACTCATAGGTGTGCATACTATGCATTAATACATTTTGACAAAGTAACTGTAATAAATATTCAAATAAAGAAACAGATTTTATAGAAAATTTATATACTACAGCTCAATTGTAAAACAGATCATACCTAAGCATGAGGATTTTAATGACAATGGGCACAAATCATATCAAACAAGCCCTATATCTGGGGAGTTTGCAATACAAATACCATTTCAAAAGATATACACCTATCAATATATGTTTGTGTGTCCAGCAATTTCATCTTGGATGACTTCTGGCATCATAATTAGCATTTAGGATACATTATTGAAATGTTTTTAACATAGATTAAACTAGAGGAAAAACACAAATAAAGACAAAAGAACAAGTATTCTCCATTCATAAAGCCCTAACCCTTCCCTACATCTTTCTGAGAAAGATTAAGAAAACATAAATTGACGCAAGATAACTTTTTGACTCCAATACATACTGAGAAATAGTATGAATAAGTCCACAGTTAAAAAATCATGAAACCGGATTACAAAATCAGGCAATATACAAAATAATCGAGAAATAGAGAGGAACAGATAAAATAATCAGCCATAATAATTCACTGCTTGACAAAAGCCTTTCCCATTGCTTTCCATGACAACGGCTATTGTGCTAACCTTAGCCTACGTTACAGACACACCTTTTGATCTAATTCCTCCACCGAGTGTCTTGTCTTTTCCTACTCTGTTTTCTGTCCCATGAGCACAAATCTGTCATTCTTCAGCACCACTTGTTGTTATCTCTTATCCTTCATTCTAGTTCTCCCTCTGATCTATGTTGATCTTTTTCTATGTCTTATGATTATCTCTAAAATTGCTTCTTCCATGGCACTCAATGCAATGCGAGACTAGAAAATATGCATTCATGTATACCTCAAAGTGCTCTTCAATATCACTCTATTCATACCAAATGATTTCCAGCCAATCAGTATGCATGGTTTTCTCTAATTTTATTACCTATCTTAAGTATATGTAATCATCAACCTCTTCAACAGCCACAAAACACACACATTATATATATATATATATATATATATATATATATATATATACCACACACACATATATATATAAACACATACACACAAACATGTATACATACGTATACACAAATATTATCCACGCACACACACCCATATGTGTATATTATCCAATATACATATATGCACACACACACACACATATATATATATATATATATATAAATATATAAATAAATATATACTACACGCACATATGAACACACACACTAACACACGTGTATATGTATTCACACATATATGCAAAAACATAAGCACATATATACATACGCATGCACATAGAGACACACACATATATATATATATATATATGTATATATGAAATTTTAACAATGAAATCATTTCTTTTTTTGATATATTTCAAGAAGGCAATTTCAAAGTTGCGACACACATTAACACACATATATACCTTCATATAAATTAGTATGTGCACAAGTAGAACCTAAAATTATCCATCAAGCCACCAATTACCTTATTTCCAACATAACTACTACTCCCATATTGCTCCAATGTGCTTACCCTATCCTTTCTTGGAATTGGATGAAATAAAATGGTTGCCTGAGGAGAGAAAAAGACCATAACCATTCCCCTGACCCAAACTACCAGATCCACCAACCACCGCCATCACCATATTTATCATTTGCTAATATGACATCAAAATGCCTCAGGCAATAACAATGTATATATTAGAATTAAATATAGGAGAACAACTTTTCTTCTTTTTATTTTTTACAAAATGCCCCACAACTACACGCAATCTTTCCCATATGCATACCAATAAGTACAGTCATATGAATGTAAGCTATATGCACACATTTTACTCTTTATCACTTACTAGCAGGGATACCCAGCATTGCCCGGGGGGGAAAAATAACTTCAAATGTGACAACAAAGTGAAAAGTATGTTCTTTAATATATTTCTTAGTACACAACAGAACGAAATGAAAAAAAAAAAGAAAAAGGTAATTTACACCAAGAACTTATTCTTTACTTTCGATCTGTGTTGTTTACAGAATATTGGAGATTCACTGAGTTAGTTGTGATTAAAAACCTTTAACATTTGTTAAACCAGAAAACTGAGTGAGATGTGTTTTTGTTTTGTTTTGGGGAGTAATCAGGAAATTTCTTTTATGTTTTCAATCAGTAAGACCCCTATTACATTTTCAAAAAATGTCAGTTTTGGAAGAAATTTTTTCTTTTTTTTGGGGGGGAAGGTTCTATTCACAGTCAAACTATAATACTGACTTGGGCCTTCAGTTGCACGAATGTACAGCTTTGAAGTATTTATGTATTTGCTGATGTGATCAAAAAAAATATTTTTCTCACCAACAGACACTTATGCAAAGGTAACAGAAATATTGAGAACACAAAAATTCTTGAAAATTTTTAATGTGTTTTTTTGATTTTATATGAGGAATCATAACCTAGAAATCAACTAAAAAATTAAGATGAAGGTAAAAAGAAGTTAAAAATAAAGGTTTATAGGAGGGCTTCTTTTTTATTTTGTGACCAATGAGACACTGATTTCGCATCCCCTCACTCAGTGCTGATGTCTCAACTTGCCCCACCCCACTTATTTTTACCACTATCAGGCACGAACACAAACATACTTGTAGATAACCAAATCCATATATATAAGGATGCATATCTGTGTGGTGTGTGTGTGTATATATATATATATATATATATATATATATATATATATACGCACACACATAATGCATCGATATATATATATTCATATAAAAGAGAAAAGGGCATTGTGCAAATATGAATGTGTGTGCACACATTAATACAAGGGCCAGCAGTGTACAGGATAAAATTAAGTAATAAAATTTTGAGTAATAGATGTATCAGATGAATGATAGTGTGCAATTTGATGGAAAGAGGGAAAACTGGCAGAGACGAAAAAATCTACAATCAACAACTCAACAATCAAAGATTAAAAAGATATGGAGAATTTGAAAAAAAAAAAAAAAAAAGGAAAAACACAAAAGCAAATTTTAAAAAAATACAGGCAGTAATATTTTCCAATTTCCCTTCACCTTCCATAGCACCAAACAAATGACACAAAATCTCAGCATTTATCATTTAGGAGAAGTTAAAATTCTCAAGCACTGCCATTAGCCTCTCCTGTTTTTGGCTCAGATATAAAATTGATTTGAAAATTTTTTTTTTAAAACCATTTTCTAATACATACAATTATGCTCATTATGGGAAAGACATGTAAATATTAATGAGACAAATTATGTGAACATTTGAATAATAGGAAGGAAAGGAATAGAGAGAGAGGGGAGGAAGAGTGTAAATAGAGAAAGGAGGGGAATGAGGGTAAATAGAGAGAGGTAAATGAAAGGATGAAATTTAGCGGAAGAAAAATACGACGGAAGAAAAAGTTAAGAGTCAAAAAATGGTTAGTCACTCAATAAAAACTGTTATGTAACCGTCTTTTGGGCAGCACGCTGTGTTAGGGATGATCAATTAAAAATTTGGAAAATGGGGAGATCAATGAATAAGTTACTTCTATCGCCTTTTCTTGGGCAGTGATCACTAAAAAAGAATTAATGTTACTGGATACAAATTACAAGACCAATTTAGCATTCAATTGTATTGTAAATTGAATGCCCCCATTGAATACCCATTCAGGGGTGGTATATTGGCAAAAAAAAAAGTTTTTTGTAGACATAATAAGGAGTAAATATTTCAATTTTCAGCCATGTACATAACCAGCCAGACTAACTTGAAAACTGAACAAACTTTTAGTGACAGTTAAGGTTCACTGTTTCTAATAACACACAATACTGAAGACACGTTCAAGCAATATGCCCACAATCATCAAACTATCAATACAAGAAATTTCTAAATATGTATACTACACACATATTCTAATATACATATTCTTAAATAAATACACTTTTTTGGACACATACAAAGATGAAATGTGTTAAACCTGAATACATACCCAGTTACATCATATCATATTCACACTCCTGCATGTTCGTATTGGAATGCATTTCATTCATCTTTCCAACATATTGGCCATATATTCAAGGCCTCTTTGATCTTTCTCTCTATCAACTGCCTTTACAACAAGAAGACCCACAACTTTTGAAGTAAATTCAATCAGAGAAAATATATATTTTCCATGTAAATCAAGACGTTGTTTTGTGCGAGCAAAACCAATTTTGCTGTCAACAGGCCAAAGTAAATATTCCACGGTGGAATAATATCTCGGGTTCGCTAGATGCCCATACACCATTACACTGACACTGAAAAACTATTGGGCACCATCCTGAAGCAAGTATACATTTGCATAGATTAGTAGATTTCACATGCAGCAGTTGGGTAGTTGAGATGAAGGTAGGGGGTGGGTGAGAGAATATTGGGTAGGATCAGGGTGGGCAGTTGTGTTTGAGGACTTCATTAAAATTTCAGGTTTTCAAAATGGCTGATGAAGGAACCAATAATGGATAATTATTTGCTTGTATTGTAATCCTTTTTTTTTTTTTAATACTTCCAATACCCCAGCAATTACTTTTTGTTACAAACCCTATTTGTACAAATAATGCAAGTACTGAACATGAGCCTGTAACTGATTGTATTGAAAATGAATTCACACACTAACTTTTTCAGTTTCTTTCTGAACTTTACGGATATTTACAACTGGAAACAATAAAAGAAATCACAATTTACATGATGATCAATGTTCAACCTGGTCAGTAATTGAGGGGGTGACCATTTTAAAATTTTGAATAGTTCATGGTGAAAACCTGGAAGCATAATTGTTACTAAGAGCTGAGAAAACAAAATCAGCGAACTGAGTTATTTTTATTATTGTTGTTAATGTCACTCTTTTGTTGATATCTTCTAGGCATGAATACAATCATCCCTTCATCTTGACAAATTAAGTCATCTTAACCATGTCCATCACTAGAATGCCACTTTATAGTAAGGAAAGAGATAACAAGGGCTGGATGAAAGACTTATTGGAAGGTAGGAAACAGCGCACTTCTGTGAATGGTTGTTTCTGCAGAAGGCGCCCATCACTAGCAGAATCCCACAAAGGAGTGTGCTGGGTCCCATTTTATCAATCCTCTTCAAAAATGACATGCCAGATGTAATCAGCTCACCAAGATATACATAGCTGACACAAAGATATATAACTGGATTCAGACAACGGACGAAAAAGACTGCAAAAAGATCTTGACAACCTAGTTGACTGAGCAGAGTGTTGGTAGCAACATCTTAATACCAATAAATGCAAAGTACTTAGAGGAGCAAGAATCCATCAAGCAGCTACAGTATGAGCCTGGGACAGAAGATCACACCAGTTTTTGGGTGCTGATGATCAACAGCTGCTATTCTTTGCCCTGGTACATCTTCATTTGAAGTTTGCTAATGCTGTGTGGTCAACACAGTACCACAAGGACAGATCTGACCAGGGGTGTTTGCAGAGAGCAACAATCTATGACTACTCTTATAAAGAGAGACCTGCAAATTTGAAAATACCAAGCAGACAGTATGGGAGGGACATACAAATTATCCAATGGATCATACAACATACGACAGTCCCTTGTCATGGAAAGCAACACCACCACTCGAGGTCTTATTCAAACAGAAAAAAAAAAAAAAAATCAGATTCAATACAAAAGTCTTAGACAGCATGTGTCATGTGGTAAACTTATGGAACAGTCACCCAGCTTCAGTGGCAGAGGCCAGTACACTCTAAATTTTCAAGAGCAGACTTGACCAGCACTAGGGTAGAAGATTTCAGCCAACCCAATGTGTTATCAATATCAAAGTTCATGAAGTATTCTATAAGTAATATGCATAGGCATGGTCATGATCTAAAGACCAGATCAAAGGCATTTGGACTAATCTAATCTGCAACTGTATCCAATCGTAACAGGATAGTGAATATATGGGCAATCAAATCTTTTCATGAATAGTAACTCAGACAACTGCAACAAAATAGCTGCTCTATCTACTGCCAGTTCTGTGCATGGTAGATGATATTTCACATGAGCATTGACAATGAAAAGGCAAATGAATATGCTTTTGTGTATGAGTGTGACATTATATATATATATATATATATATATATATATATATATATATATAAATATATATTAGTGAGTGACTAATTCTATTACTATGACCATCTTGCTTCAACATCCTATCAGATACATTCTTATCAGCTGTGTTATTAGTGCCAATCATTTCTCAATAATATACTTCAGTTCACTATTCTATACATTATTCTTTTGATAGCTTTCATTTCTTTTTTCATCATTCATATATTTTCATATCAAATATTGACTTTACTCCAGCTTGCTTATTTCATGACAGCATAATCTATAATCTGTAGCACTGGAGCAAATGAAGTTTATTATCATTATCATCATAATTGATCAATAAAGTTGGCTTCTCAAAGTGTTTGCTAGAGGACTCACTCAAATCCAACATCAAGCAAAGTGGCTACGTAACCCTCCCACCTAAATAATACCCACCACTAACAACCAATACACTCAATAATAGTCAGTAATGACCACATTTAAACAAAGCGGTGAACCACAGTACATAATGGTATGGTGCCGACTCTACCATAACCATCAATAACACCCACCTACACCTAATGCACACTAACTACTTGCAAATCTGTTGTCTGTCAGGGAGGTACAAGGTAGGGATATTAGGATACAAAATAAACCTCCCACACTTACTGAACCATACTAATCAACAACTACAGTCACATTAACCAAAGGCAGATAACTGTTCCATTGTTCAATACGTGACATGTTGAAATGTGTGACGAACATCCCTCTACAGATTCACAAGTAGGTTGGTCATCTTGATGGACACTGCTAAGAGGCAGCCTGTCCTTTCCAGAACTGGACAAGTGGGTAAGCCACGAATCAAAGATGTCTCCAGAAGACAAAAAAAAAATCTGGTAGCAGTAGAGACTTGCAACAAAAACATAATGTTTGGGAACATGAACCATAAGAAATGAGAAACACTTTTTACACACACACACACACAAGGAATAAAAAATCAAATTTTTCATCGGTTCTATATTGTCAAAAAACCATTCTAAAAAACTTGGAATTTTTCAATGAGCCTTTTGGTAAACCCGTGAGAAAGCTCCAAAATAAAATTATATAAACATAAAAAATTAGGCAATCCAATACAGTATTTGGACTCAAAGTCCAACAGACTGACCTCATCCATCTTGCATATAAATGGGTAATACAATCAACTAATCATACTAGATTCTTTATTAGTCCCTGATTTTCAAAAAAAAAAATCATACAGTAAAATGCCTTTGCTTCTATCAGAATTTTCACAAATAGAATCTCAACTTGCAAGATATTGATAAATGGTCAAAAATTGTTGCAATTTTAAAAGAAGCTTTTAATGAAGCAGGTAAATAGTTCAAGATAATTGCAAGGGCAGAAAATAATTTTTTAAAAAGTCATCATATACATCTGGAAGTTACAACTAATTTGATGTTTATAACCGTGAGGGAAGAAAAAAAAAAAAAGAATTAAAGATTTGGGGCAAAAACACACAAGCTTATAGAGTTGCCAATATCAGTATTTTCAACATGATCCATAGTGTACACGCACACACTTTATACGGTAAAATGTTTTTTAAAAAAAATTCAGGTCTCGAAAGTCATACACTAGAAATTGCCACGTGACCAACCTCTTTCCACATCATTATGCATGAGCAGTGATCAAGTTGAAAATTGGAAAAGGAGGATGATCATTTTTGAAAATACATAATTACTCTCCAAACACCGTAATATCTGTTGTTATATATTGTCAAATATGTTTCTGGGGTAACAAAATAAAGTAAGCCTTTGGTTTGAAAAAATTAAATGACGTGTAGTTTTAAATAACATCCATACGCAATAAACTGTGATGATACCAAATATAACATAATGAACTGCATGTATTATGACGATGCCCTAAAAAAAGATAAAAGCTATATATTAAAATCCTAGTTTAAGGGGAGATGGTGTTTGATCAACACTGCTGGGGAGCCATGTTAATATATTTGTTTTGTCTTGTTTACCATGTAACTGTTTTGAGGAATTAACAAAACAGTTACATGGTAAACAAATGATGATCTTAACATGGAACATTCACACAGAGTACCATATTATCTAGTTTGGCATAAAACACAAAACCCACTGAATAAGTTATATTAATTACATCAGCAGATCTTTGGAAATAATTGATTGAAATGACATAAATCTTTGGAAAAATTCTTGTTGTATATTTTACGTTTGAAGCTATAAAGCGTGCATATATATATATATATATATATATATATATATATATATATATATATATATCCAGTAAGACCAGCTGAAAACCTGAAGAAACCTATGCTGACAGTTTTTTCTGACAGTTTCTAATGAGTAAAAATTGATGTGTATTCTGAGTGCTATAGCTATCATGCCTAAAATAATACTGAAAACATCTCAAAATAATTTTATACCAATTGATATAAACTCGTGATCCATCTTCCTTTAACCAAACACATGAACTCTATACAGCTTAGTCAGGGAAAAGGCAACAATAATGGAGAACCAAATGAGGATTAAACTCACTAATAATAGTTGGCAAGACAAGCTTGCACCTATTTACCCAAACCCCACGAGAACAGGATCTGACACAAGGTTGGTTTAACCTCATAGCAAACTTGTAGGGCAGGAACTTCCTCAAAAATTCACTTTAATCCTTGTAACTATTGTTGTGAGGACATGAGAGACAAGCTCGCTAACCTTCACTCTGTGGCAGACACTTAGGCACAGACCTACGCGTGTGTGTATGTAACACATACAAACTTGAAATCCTTTTTAGGTTCAATATATTTTGGATATATTATGTATATTGTCTTTTGAATAGCAAAGGTTCTAATCTTTAGTTCCTGGCTTCCTTCAGAAAGAGCTGGAGGCAAGATACCATTCTTTGTATCCTTTGGAATGAACAGGAATACAGTTGTTGCTCCCGCAGAACTCTGCATGAGTTTTTCTTTTAACAATTGCAACATACACAAACCTCCTCAGATTCAATGTATTGAAAATAGGGGGAGAAAAACCTATACATTTCTGAAGGTCAGAGGGACAGATGGTTTTATATTTAGATTTTTAAAGATTTATTGAGTAGATGTGCCATACAATAGATAGCAGGATAGTTACCTCTGCCAATGAGGGTGGAGAGGTATATGTATTCAGTTCTGTCTTTCCATATGTACGTCTGTCTGTCTACCACATGATATCTCCAAAAGTACTCGATTAAATTTTGTTGAAGCATGGGCAATGGTTTAAGGAAGAAATTTCAGGTTGGATCCAAGGATTTTTTTTTGATTGAGAGATATTGTTTTTTTCTTACATTCATGTATACACTCATGACTGGTCACGTGATATCTCCAAGAGATCACAATGAATTTCAATGAAATTTTGTGGACGGTGGTCGATAGGTTATTGAAGTGATCAAATGTTGAAGTTGATACATGCTCAATTACAATGGTGTTGGCAGAGGTATACGCTCTCTGAGTGCTCTCTAGTTGCAGACCATTTTTATCTACGTCTTTATCCATTGCTGGGAATACATAGATATTGGTGTATTTTTGTCACTTGCTTAGAATGTATTGGCATCTTAGTGAATCCCTTAGGAGTATACATACTTTGAGGCAATGCTTCTTCATTCATATAAGACACAGACTCTTCTGTAACAAATTTGTTAAGGCACTGGCAAGAGACACACACATGACACTTGTAAAACTCTCCATTGGAGTCATTTCATGTTATTTTATAGGGAGGAGATCTTTTTTTTTTCTTTTTTTAACCAAATCTCGCTTCCACTTTCTGAGATTTTTTTTTTTTTTCATATAAAGGTATAAAATCTAAACTATAACTCTATAATCTTTGTGAAGAGGAGAGAAGTTGGAGAATAGAGACAGAGTATAGAGCAAAGGGGGAGGGGGAGAAAATGATGAATATCAGACCTTCTCTTTTACCCACTCACACACCGAATTCTCCTGATTTTCAAATATAAAACTGACAGTGCGTTCAGCTTGCCTTGCATTAAATGCTACATTGAGCTACGTGAGTGACATACATCTTTAAATTAATGAACAATCATGGGAGAAAGAAAAATTATCTCTCATAAAATTTCATCACTTTCTGCAGTTTAGAGATAAGATCTCAAAAGAGGAGGAGGGCAGTAAATATGCTGCTTCCCTCCCTTCTATCTGATACCACATCAGTGAGGATAAATAGAGACATGAGTACAAGGCGATAAGCACATAAGTGAGGGGGTTTTCTACGAGAAATACAGAAAAACAGATGTACACTATCACCCATAAATGAGTACACCCCAATCACATTTTTTTTGATAGGAAGCTATTTTTCTTTTAAAGCAAATCTGGCAGGACATTATTATTTTTAGTGAAACATCACAGAATCAAAACAGATATTATCAGGTATCATTTAAGACCGAACTCCAAAGCATTGAAACTTTTGACAAAAATATGAATATGTTGCTGTCCAAAGATGAGGACCACCCAGGAAAAAATATTTTTGGCAACAGTTTCCATGCTGTAGAATTTGGTCATAAATGATACCTGATGATATCCATCCATTTATTATTATTATTCCACTAAAAATTTAAAAGAATTTCAACATTCGATTTTTAAAAAAGTGATAGGGTGCACTCAATTATGGGCAGCACTGTACATGATGATATATGCATGCTATGATAGAACACGCATGCACACACACAGGCCTGCCAGTTGAGATAATTTTCCTACCAGTACCAGTGGTTATGTTCGAGTACAGTTATAACCCTGAATTTGGAATTCTGATTTTGAAAAGTGGGCAAGTTCTACCTCACTTGAAAGACTGGCACTACCCCATCTTCCTAACCTCCATTGGACCTTGAACCCTACTAAGTTGAGCTTTTACACACACACAGATTAAAAGTTGTGCACAAAAATAAATGATATGTAAGAAATTGATCAACAAGCAATGGTCATCTCAAGAGTCATTAATAATAAATTTGATCTACAGATTGCTTTTTAATTTGGATTAGACCAAGTCGGGATGGCTAGAGCATAACACTTAGTCACATGCAGGTGAACAAACGCAGGAAATGATTTAACTGTTCCATCACTTTCTTTGTTGCAATGTTAAGAGACATGGAAATTGAAACGATTTTGCCTGAATTAATTTCTTTGGACCTTATTGAATGAATTCTTTCCAATCAGGTCAGATGAGAAAATAGTAAAATCACTCTCTACTGTTTTTGAGCATGCCCTGTTAGATACAATAGATTAAAATACATAGTGTTTTCTGTTTTACAAACCTTAAAACAGATATTTATAGAAGAAGATATACAACCAGGAGATGTCTTTCTGGCATACAATTATGTGGGTTTATCTGCAAAGATGAGAAGCTAGCAAACGATATAAATTTTAAACAGAACAGAATCATCCATTTATTAAAGAAATACGTCAGCATGGTCACAGGTGAAATATGTATATATAAGATGAAAAAAAACTGCTTTTTTGTAGCCTCTAATGGAGAAGAGTACATGGCCAGCCAAGTGAATTTGTTCTTGAGAGGAATTAAACTGTCCAATCAACAAACAAACGTCAGTTTCCACAATAAAAAAATATGAACCAAATATTATTCAAAAATTGAAATCAATTAGAAAAAAAAAGGAAAAATCAATCTATAACAATACAAATATGGCATCCATTTTTGGTAAGGAACCAGAGAACTGCTTTACAGGTGATCAAAGAAGGAAGGAGAGAGGAGGAAGAAGGTAAAGGGAAGGCAGAGGCACAAGAGACTAAATCTCCAAACTTTCGAAAAGCTTCTTAACAGCTAAATTCTCCAACTCTCTCTGACCACCGCAATCTCCCCAGCACCCACCACCAGCACTATACACTAAGAGTATTTATTATTCTCTGAAAGAGTTCTTTTAAGTTCTCTGTGAGGGCTTTTGGGCATTGCTCTCCTTCCAGCTCTCCCATGTAGCCCAACATTGAATGCCACGAAACCCCGACCCCCATAAAATGGTACAAGCACTTTCTAATTCCAAAGAAAGCACAACAAGAAAACCAAAAGGGAATTGCATTTTTTCAATATCATAATAAATAATATCTATAAGTATTTGTGTGCATGCATGTATATAAGTATATATATATATATATATATATATATATATATATATATATATATATATAAACGCACACACACATTTATATGGGAATTATGAGGGAGCATAAGCTAAACATAAATGTCCATGTGCATATACAGATACATATAAATATTGTACATATTTGTCTCTCTCTCTCTCTCAACTAATTTTCTTCACTATATATGCATATGTTATATATATATGTATATATATACATATATATGTACACATACATTGCACATATAAACATACTTATATAGGTCTTTTAAGTCTTATCTCCTTACGTTCTAAAATCTTCCAGCTTCATACAAATTTTTTGCATTGGGTAAAGTTCTTGATTAGACCCCTTCCCCACGGACACCACATCTTCATTTTTGCTTGCTGCTCATGAAGAAAAAATATATTGCTGAAGAGAAACCATCAAAGCTGATGCGGATAGTGAAGAGGGTCAGAATGAAAACACAGAAAAAATACTTAAGACGCAAAGAAACTTTTCCCAATGATATTTTTTTTTTAAAAAAGGAAATTTTCTTCTCTGCCAGCATAAGAGCCAAATAGACATTGAGGGAATCATAAACGTCCAGGTAAATGGGCGGAATCTTGACCGTCCTCAATGGGGTTTTTGCTCATCTGACACTTAAAATATTAGTTGTTTATCACAAAAATGAGATTGTGGATTCTATAATTCATAAATTAAATCATTGTTTATGTTTATATACGTTAGAGCTCTCTCTTCATAACGCAGTTTGTGTTATAACACCTGCATTAAAATGAGGGAGGCCTGTATTGAATTCTGAGAAGATAAGATAAAAAGCTATAAGCAGTTCCAAAACCAGCTATGTAAGACTACTTTTAACATATCACATACTCACTTATATATATATATATATATATATATACACACACACACACACAATGGCATCAGACAGGATTGAACTACAATTGGGGGGGTTATATCCAGTGTGGTTATGTTTATGCTTGTGTACATAATTTCAGTTCTAGCAATAAATACTGTTATAATGATAATAACAGAGTACAATAAATAGGTTTTGCTATAAAGGGATTATTAGAAAATGACAAAGTCAATAAGTGTACAATTGTGAAACATGAAAATGAATTTCAGAACTTCTAGCAATTTCATACAGAATCCATCTACCCATATCCATATATGTTCCCAAACATAAAACAAAAGTGAAGATCATATGAATGAATATTAAAGTAAAAGGAAATTACCATTTTTATTGTTAATAAAATATTGATTTTGTACAAGAATGTTCTTAGAAGAACCTTTATTCTTTTCATATCTGGCTTTAAGTGTACATTACCCATGATATCAGAGTTGAAATAGATTCATAAGTTACCATTAACCATACCTGGTCCACATTTAACAAACTAGTTATGATTGATACAGTCTCTCAAAGACAAACCTTATTGACACAGGAAAAAAATAGGAAACCCAACAAAAAACATGTACAGTTTTATTACAAGTGGACACTGGAATCCTTACAATATATCCAATGACCAAGACTGAGAATGACAACCAGTAGAGACAACTGAACAAATACTCCAAGTATGCCAATCAGTTAATGAGATGATCTTGTAGGTCAATCATAGCAAGTGTATTTCCTCAATAATGGCTCAGTGAATGACTGTGTGCCCAAGTTGGATCAATTCAGCTAATATCCCAAAACTGCTAGTACTATTATATGATGACACACATAATGACTATTTTCTTCCACATATACAAATAATTATAAACAATGATTTTTTTTAAAAACCTAGTTAATTGTACTTTGTATGATTAACATAAAATAGTTTTTTAAAAGATGGTAGACAAGAATGTATGTGAATTCCTAGTCTATATTTAAACACTGACAATTATTTCTTCCTTCATGTTTCGTTCTTTAAATTATTCCCATGAAAGTAACAGCTGCAGACGGTTCCCAGCTTTGAACATTGCCTTGTTAAAATCCAAAATATCTGATTTTTTTTTCACTTCTGTTTAAAGTGTTAAAAACTTATATATATAAAACAACATTTATAGAAATAAAATCACACAAAAGGAAGTTCTTGTTTTCTTGTAATACTTTAAAATAGCCAATTATTTCAGTTCCCTCAACAATGTTATTCTGATTTACACCAAATATTACAGATGTCGACATGAAAGTATGCAAGTACATATATCTTTATCCCAAACAAATACTTATGCCAATTTATAATGTGCAAACAGTATATACGAAAGTGGATCAATAAGTCATTGGTGTGATATGTAGTTAGTAGTGAAATTTTGATCTGAAATTTTCAATGAATAATATCGAATCTATGTGATTAATTTTCACCACTGAATTGAGTGCATTGTGAAGAAAGAGGATTTAAAAGAAAAATGATTTTCTTTTCATCATTAGTTTGCTAACATATTGATATACCTACTAATATACTTGTAACACTTTACATCCAAATCACATCTATGTATATGCTTATATATGCAAGTAGACATACACACACACATATATATATATATATATATATATATATATATATATATATATATATCTTGTCAAATATGTATAGGCATATGCATACATAGAAAATGGAATACATAAAAGTTCAAAAGGTGCATAAGCACATCAAGAAGTTTATAATACATTCCCCCACACACACTATATATATATATATATATATATATATGTAATACATATAGTACAAATCAGATTTGCAATATAACATAATATAATATATAGCAATGTCTAATATGTGATGGATTTATTTCATAAAGTGCTCAATACATTCAACTTTAGACTCCAAGACTTAGGTTGGTTTAGAGTAGAGATAAACACATAGTAGAAAGTGGATTCGCAACCCAAACACATTTATGTTTCTGTAGCGATTACTCTTTCTACTATATATATATATATATATATATATATATATATATATATATATATACACACACACACACACACAAAATACCAAGAATTCTTTATGCATGTTATTAATTGATTCTAAAATCATTTACAATTTAATAGAATTCCATCAAAGCAGAATCAAAATTTGTATCAGTTTATCTGATGCTTGCAAAATTTTTAAGTTTAGCATCTTTACAACCTTGATAGGCTTTTGGCAAATTCTCATTGATATTTTAATCTGCCATTGCTTATGGAAAATGTTGCACAGATGAAAAATACAAACAAGCCTTTCACTCCATTTTCTATCTAATTTACTCTCAAATAAAAATAGTACTGAATTCTCCAGTTGAAATTCATAACCATATTCTTTTCTGTTTTCTACTTCCAGTTGAAGCTCTACATTTCCATGATTTTAATGCTCTCAGAATTTTGAAACTCAATCTAGAGAAGCCAGTTATCATCTATTTATGGATACAATTGCTTGTAAATACCTCTGATATATATAACACTTCCTACACCTTCCAAAAACATCATTACAAGTTGAATAACTATTCGAGGATCCATTAATAGCACTCATAAAAATATAGACATTAGTTTGCAAGAAAAAAAAACATAACAATAAATACATGAACAGATAAGCTTGGTTGCACTAGGGTCAAACTCCCTTACTTCAATCAAATCTAAAAAGGTAAGCAAAACAGAATTCATTTCTCCATACAATACTATTCAAAAGCTATCTATCCCATTTCAACTCCTTAATAAGTAGTTCTTGTAAATGAGATTTGTAAACTTAAGCAAAAAAAGTCAACCTGAGCCGGACTTTAGAAGTGGGAGTGAATCTGTCATCAGTTTTTGCATATATCACTGTTATTCATGTATGACATCACTGGTTTTGAGTATGGTCATTGTCATCCATCATTGTTGTTACACATGAAAATAAAGTCAAAACTCAATAGGAGGAGTTTGATAATAAATACACAAAATAAACTCCAAGTGGGTAAGGAAAGAGATGTTTTGCATTAATAGCAGAATTGAACTTTGTCCATTTACTAGATACAAACACATTTGATGGTTGTCAGAAGCAGCCAATTTTCCTTTGAAGTTAGTGGTAACAACATCAATAACACAAACAGGTTCAACTGTCAGGACAAAGGCTTAGAAACATTGTCATTGTAGCTCAAAACCTATAGGTAAATGATAACACTGAAAATAATTTTTTTGTCAAGTAACTTCCTGGTACACTGTTGGAATAAAATGAAAGGTTCAACAAGTAAACAATCAGTCTAAACATTTCAATGTTTGTTGAAGCCAACTGACTTTTTTCATGCAACCCCAATCATATTTTTACTTCCTTAATACAATCTCATAATAAAAATGACCCGATTCATTACACACTTGGAGTGGGGGAGGTACTAAGTTAGCTTGAGGATGACTAAGAGTGTACACAATATAAAGAATAGGCTAATAAAAACAGACCTTGATTTAATACACAATATCTCGTTACTTAATTAGCCAGCCAACAAACTTGAAACCTTCTCACTTTCCAACACACTTCTTTCACATTCATTGATGCCAACAAGTGCATCATGTAGAGCACTACTGTTTATGAATCTACACCTCCCCTGCACCTTGCAAAATCACTTTGACATTTAGACACCATAGAGAGACACTAAGTCCTCTAATTGTGCTTTTTTAATGTTATTCTATAGAATCAAAGCTTGAGGCTTAAACAACATTATAATTTGATGTACACATCACTCTTGAGAAGAAAAAAATGAATGCATGATATAAAAATAGAGTATATCCCAAATCAATAAATTCTAAAATCCAGGTAAACCATAAGCATTCTTGGAATAGTTTTCCACAGTAGTTGATCCAAGTGGTTATCATATTTAAAAGGCAACTCTAACAGGCATTACATTGGTTATTTCACACACTTTTTGACCTTCTTTTCGGTGTAGCAATCTAAAAATGCTTGATTGATAGCTAATTTTAGAAAGTGAGTATTTTTTCTTAATATCACAAAGGTATTTTTTATATTTAACTGATACTAGGAGCCTTTGGTACGAATAAAATGCTGTTTTGTGGGATTAAACTTCTTCCATTTTGAAAGAGTGAAAGCAATTGGACAGAAATAGTTAAATAAATCATAAGAAAGCCTACTTGAAACAATGTAATACAAAGAATCATCTGAGTCTTTCAAAAATATGTTTTTTAAAAAGCAAGGGGAAGCCATACTGAATGAGGTTTTTTTTTTTTTTTGGACTATCCTCATCGTTGGTGTTTGCTTCATTTTTTTCCAGGCTTCATCTGAATAATTCTTTGGTCTTCAATGGGTGAATGTTTTTTAGTCTCAAGTTTATTGTTAGTCTGATTGAAGCATTGTTTAAAATAAAAAAATTAAAGAAGTTGAAAATAGTAATATTCAATGTATTTTAGGGACTAAGAATTTGTCTGAAAGTTTCAGACAAGAAAAAAAGCAAGGAAGTGAGACGAAGGAGGAAAAGAGATTGGAGAAAAAGAATAGGGAGAATTGAAATAGAAAAATGAAAATCTATGCAATCTATGAATCAAACATTTAATGAATGAAGAGTACAAAATTTACATTAAAAAGAAGCAAGAGTATTGATTTGCTATGACTTAAGAACACTCAAAGAGAAGAGGTCAAGGGGCAGGTAACAGCAATCTGAGACGAAAAAGTGCAAAATAAGGATCCAATTTACTAAAAAGAGATAAACACTTTTTTCTTTGGCAAATATTAATGTTACAATGCACTTAGCAAACTATTTTAGATGGAGTATTGATTTGTGATTTTCATCTTGAAGAATAAATAAATTAGAAATCAATGGAAATAATTTGTAAGAGCAAATTATAAGCAGATTAAGAACGAAAAATAAAATAAAAAAGATACTTAGATTTTCAGATTTAAATCATACTATTCTCAAATCTTTTATTACCTTCAGCAAATATAAAATATAATATGAAATGAAGAGAGCTTTCTGGAGTTGTCCACTTTTCCTGAATGTGATCCATGATTGTTTAGCCCAGCTTTATTCATCATAATAGGAATTAGTTTTCTTCCCAGAAATACTTCAGAGAACTTCACCAGAATAAATACTAAACA
Organism: Thysanoteuthis rhombus; assembly: GCA_963457665.1. Taxonomy (NCBI): domain Eukaryota; kingdom Metazoa; phylum Mollusca; class Cephalopoda; order Oegopsida; family Thysanoteuthidae; genus Thysanoteuthis; species Thysanoteuthis major. The sequence goes on along the minus strand of OY735205.1, from coordinate 46,265,771 downwards.
TTTCATGAGCCTCTTACTCTCCACAGGATCTCACCTACAGAGATTCCAAACCTGAAGCTACAATTAACTATTCATGAGAAGTCTTTCAACATAGCAGATCAATTTTAACCGGAGACAACTTTAATTTGAATGAGATGAAAACCTATCCAAAATTATTTTCAAAAATTAGACTTAATTTTTTATAAAATTCTTGTACTCACTTCTTCCAAACTATTCAAGATAGGAAAGGCACAAAATAATTGACCAAACACTGACTAAAACATGCTTGATATCAAGTCCAAATATTTATTGAGAATATTATTCTCATCTTTGTTATTGAGATAAAAACAACAAAGATGGATCTTTCGGAATACTTCATAGAATAGCAATAAAGACAACAGACTGATCAATCAAAAAAGCAGTTTGTTTAATTAGCAGTGGCAGTTGATTTACCCATAAATAATATTTAATGGAGAATCATAAGTAGGCCTTGTTTGCAAGGAGTTAAATACATTTTTCTCCATAAAAAGATAAATAAAATGCAATTAAATATACAGCATCGCTCTACTAGTCTGAAAGACTGGCAAACACTGGTCAACAACACAAACGTCACAGCTATCTCAAAAACTCAAGTCTTGTATGATGACTGATGTTCTTTTTCATTTTAGAGAAAAATTTTACAATTGACGAATTCATTCTGTAGTTTGGAGGAAGGCAAAGGAAGTGGCGAAGAGGCAGGAACATTTAGGCAGGAGTTGAGCAAGGCTGCAGGACTGAAAGGGGTGATAATAAACCATTTCAGATGCCACTGCCCTTTTCATGGACCCCTCCCACATCCATCCGACAACCCCATCCCTATAATCAGTTATTAATAACACTTTCACAGACTATTTACGGCTCTGCGGAGCACACAGCCTAATAAATTTCACTGAGGCAGTATCAATAGCTATTAATTGAATATTAAGTGTTGACAGAGTTTCTAGAGATTGCATTTCTTCACATGTGGAATCATCAAGTAGAGGACAGACAAGCTGTTGAAAGGAGAGAAAAGAGTACAGACAGAAATGACAGCAGCAGTGGCAGAAGAGGAGAGAAGACCGAAGGGAAAGGTGAAACTTAATAGAGGATGATGGGGGGGGGGGGCCATGTAACAAAAGGTGCAATGAACGCCTGCAATTACAGAGATAGCCGCCACTGAGGCATCTGCAATGGCAGCGCCACCATAACCGCCAACAGAATGGTCTTTTATTGGTTATTATCATTGTGGTCATGACTTGGTGCCATTGGCATTATGGTCTGTCTCATCGTCCTTCCAACAATGGCGTATTCTTACCTGCCGGCCTTCTTTTCTTCCAGCGTGGACAACAGACCTACCTCTCTCCCACCTTACCTATCCACTGAACTTGAGTCTGCCAGCTGTTGCTGCCACCACCCTCACCATCAGTACAACCCACACCTCATCCACCTCCTTGTTCTTCCCTGATGCCTGACAATGAGCACTGCTCCATCTTCTTTTGCAGTGACCAGAGCAGACATTTCAATCTTCTATTGAATTTCTATTGTGCCATTACAGAATGGTCATGGAGGCTATTCGTAGGACAACAAGCAGATCGATAAAGCTCCACACTCTTGTGAATGCCAGGCGTGCATAGAAACGGCCTTACCTTAGTTACTACCAGGCATTCATGCACACAATTTTCCCCACCCCATCAATTCCCTAGTATCTTCCTTCCTCTTTCCCTAACTCTAAAACTATGCATATTTCTCTCTTTTTTTCCTTCTCCAATATTGTTTTCCTTCTTTTTTTACTTCTACACCATTCTTCTTTTTTTTCTCTTCTTCGAATACTCTTTTTTCCCCCTCTTTTTCAAATACTCTTTTTTCCCCTCTTTCCTTTTCTATTATTTTTCCCTCTCCGCATCCTTTCCTATTACTCATTTTCCTCTCTGTATCCTTTTTTATTACTCTTTTTTCCCCCCAGCCTTTTCTCTAACTCACTCTTTCCATAGCTCCCTTTCCTCTTCTTTCCCATTATTTTCCACTTCTCAAAGTTTTGTTCTTTTTTCTCTCCAACACATTTATCAATTGTATTTACAATAAGTGACATATACTGACTTCATCAACAATTTTTACATTATTTATAAAAGCAACAAGTACTTTTATTACTTGTTTCTGTCAAAATTGTGAAATTTTTAACAAGCATTGAACCAATCTGGAATCACATCACTCATGTTCCAATAAAACCATTCAATTATTGAATACACCTAAATTGTTTTATTAAAGAGGATTTTCATACGTACATCATAAGGCTTCATCTGTTACGAATAATAGTAAATGAAAAATGGAAACTTGGGGATTTCTATGCTAATGAAGTCAACTGGTTGAGAGTTAGCGTATAAAAAGTTCCATGGTTTAATGCTCAGAAGTAAGATTTATTGTTTATGAAAAATGTTGCTATTTGATAGTCTGATCGTAATTTGTCTAAGGAAACTATGAACAATTCTTGGGGAGTGGAATGCAAGAATACTGAATGAGGTAGTGTAGTGGAATAAATTCAAACATATATTGTCAACAGGGCCGACCTTAGGAGCTGCAGGGCCCAATTGGAAACATTTTTTGTGGAGCTCCTGGTTAACAGCCAAGGTCTGTAGAATCTTAGAAATATACATAAACTTTATATCTCTATAGTACAATAAAAAAAACATCGAAATGCATGCCTGAAAATTTCACAGAAATAACTTTTTTATTCTCTTCTGTAATTGATTAACATTATTTAATTCAATGACAACGAAAGAAAATAAAAATTATAAGTGTAAACAAACACTGTTGAATCTTTGAGAATTCAGAGAAAAATTAATTTGGTTTATGTTCTCTAGAAATCATCTAATTCATCTGCAATGTGGTGTATTTGACAAGACTAGAATATACCCCCAGGTGCAGGGGCCCCATTAGGTGCAAGGCTTGGAGCCGGCCCTGATTGCCAGGGTTCCAATGAAGTGCTGAATTTTATAAAATTCTATCTCTTTTCCTTTACATTTACCATTTGTACAGGTCTATAAGAGACATACAAGATGTATCCATGATTAAGAAAGGGACTTTTTGGATTATTGAAACTCATTCCAACTACCCCTTTCACAGATCGAGCTTTGGGGATTCTATCTATATTACTAGCACACCATATGCATTGTAATGGTTGGATACATTTTTTTTTTAAACTGTGAAAAAAAAAAAAAAAAAAAGAAAGGGCACAGCAGAACAAGATAATGTTATATTATTTTTCTTAGGAAAGTCCATCAGTATCATCTGATATTTTGAATATTTTTGTTCAGTTTTTCCAAAGCTCTTTTCAAACAATGAAATACATCCACCAAGTTGTAGCATGAGATACACTTGGAAGTAAACCATCTTTCTCTTGATACTTATCATCTTTCTTTACATTCTATTCCCCTACTTCCTCATAAACATTTTTCTCCTTTTTCTTTCTTCCTAAAAAATTTCAAATTCATTTTTCTTACACAGACTTTCTCTCCCTTTATCACCACACTTCTTTTGTCCACTTACTTAAATGTTTTCATGGCATCCATTTTTACCAATAAATTACCAAGCCATTTTTCTTATTTCTATACAGGCACACTTTACTCTCATTTTTCTGACAGTACACAAATTTTTTGCGCTTGTATGGTTTCTTACATACAACTTTTGTCCTCTTTAAAACACTTTCTTTTTAATGCCTAATACATAGTTTTTTCTTAAATTTTCCGAATACCTGCACTTTCTCTTCTCGTTACCCAAATATATGTTCATATTTTCACTCATTTTAACTCTGCCTTTCTCACATACATATTATAGGCTTAAAAAACACACTTGAAACATACACTTTCCATCTCTTTTACTGTCTCTCACAAATCAAAATCTCCCCACCTACGTTTCTTCAAACCTTATATCTTTTACAAGAATGAAATACTTGATTATGGTCTCCTCAGGTCAAAATGTGTTACTCAATCACCCAGCTGAATGGCGAATGAAAGAAGAGAGAGACTACAATTAGGCCAAGATATGGGGGACAAAAATGGATGCCAAAATGGCCTATGCACATATCAGGTTGCAAGGGGAAATAACTCAAATACAGATGCTTTTTCAGTGCCTTTTCTCTCATAAGTGTGCCATCATGCTGGCAATGGCTTCAGCCCTACCTGCATGGACTCCAAATATCACATTACTACATACTTGGCCCATTTGTTATATGAGAATTAGATTAACACCTGAAGTGGCATCCCTCACTTCACCCTGTACAATTTATCCTATAGCAGGAGTGAGATGGATTCATGCCTTTCTTACAGGAATCAGTTCACAGTGAACACAAATCGTCCTTGTCAGAATTTGAACTCAGCTCTCTGAGTCCAGCCTCAGTGCCATTTACCCACTCAGCCAACCAGCATCTCCTAATGCTCTTTGCATTGCTGATACAAGTAGACAGGTAGACATGTAAAGAAGACCTGACTTTACAAACAACCATTGAAAATCACTTAAATTGCAACTCGTTTTTTCCTTTCAATTAGGCTACCAGCAGAGCAGTTGAAGGGCAAAAGGTTTCATATTAGTTGCTAAGGCACATAATCAAAATATTCAAGAATAGCTGCAACTCACATACATAAATCACTGTAGCTATCGCATGTACCAAATTATCAACAAAAAAAAAAAAAAAAAGATCTATCTAAAATTATCTAAAAAATACCAGTACAACATTGAGTATTGTTGGTCCAAAATGACTCAAGAAACCTCAAAAATCATTTTCAAATAAAAGTGTTTTTAAATCGTACATAGTAATGTACATACAAATTTCCAAAGCTATAGCCCCCAAAATGTAACTATGAGCACCAGAGACACATGGACACTTAAAGTGAGAAAAATCTGTAGCCAACTTGGCTGGTTAGTTGGGCAGGCAATTTGTGGAGCAACAGTGAATCAATAAAATTAATATTTTTGCAAAAAATGATTTGGCAATGCGTAAATTCCAAACATTAAAATCTATGACAATTTGAATTAATACAAACATGATAGTTCCTGCTTATGCCATCAAATGATATTCCTATTTAAATGTTCATAGTTAACGTTAAGTGATTTTGGTTTCAGAAAAAATTCAGAGACGAAACTATAACAGTCATTTTCAAGACTGAATAATACTCTCCTGACCATTTAAGCAATTTAGATCTTTTGCCTTCTTTTAATTTGTATAGGGAATAGCCAAAAATTGTGAAATTAGCTCCAGAAACTGATAACACTTGAATCAAAACAAGAGAAATTTGTACAGAGGTGTCACCATAAATGTGAAAATGTAAATTAGATATAGAGCCAGTAACAGTGATTATCTACCAAAGACCGTATATATGGTTTGATACAACCATTAGGGTACATACAAAACAACTTTTTACCATTAGGTTATGCTTAGTAAATGCCTTTGATAAAACATGTTACCTTGTTTCTTCAACTAATATTGAATCACTAGAGCCCAACAATCTGAACATCTTGCCAAGTAGGGCTACTGATCTTTCTTCAAGAGTGTCTGTCTACGACCCCAAGTGCTCCTGGACACATTTATGGGGCTGAAACTGAAAATTCATACGAGTATACCAATGGGTACCATCTAAAAATGTTTTTTTATTGTTTTCTTTAAACATAATCCATGATCTCTTTGGAGAAAAGATCTATTTTTATAATCGGTCTGGTACATGCTCTGGCTATAATTTTAATCATTAAAAAATGTCAACCAAAATTAGTTCTAGTACATGCATAGGCTATGGTGATTCACTTATTTGAGGTACAGATATTCTATAAAATGTTCAAAATGATGTCAAATAGGAGAAGCTTTCTCCAGTTCCTAATTAAAACAAATATTTAGAAATCAAAATACAGAGGTATTTGTTTTAGCCTGATATTAATAAGCAGATCTACAGATCAGGCTGTGAGAGGTTAGAGAAAAAAAGAAAAAAAAAAGGAAAAAAAAAAAAGCAAGGGTCATCTGCACATCTTCCAGACAGTTCATCTTCAAGACACAATTCCAAAATGAAATTCATCAATAATTCATGCTTCTGATTTACTTTGGTCACATTTAGACGGCACTCACCATAATTTATTCATGCACAGCAAAACAAATACTTTTTTTGGAGTTGTAAAAACCATCGAAGAAAAAATATCAACAGAAGAAAAAAAAATTTGTCAATAAGTTTTTCTTTTTTCTTCCTTCCACATCTCTATATTGGTAAAATGTCGCCATATCCACAGAACTCTCTTGAAAGTCTCACAAGGCCTGCCAGCCAGTGCAACAAAAACATATTGTATAATAAGGTTTGAAATAATCCAATATTTGAAGAACAGACAGGAAACAAAAAAAAAGTTTTTATTGGTTTATGCCAAGTCAAATGCTTCATGGGGTAATATCAAATTTTTAGTATGTATGCATATGTCGGTGAGGATTGAGAATTGCTATCAGTGTAAATGCAAAAAGAGATATTGCACATATTTTGCACCATGATTAGTTCAAGAAAAACTGCCTAAGGGAAAGAAGGACAATTAGGTGAACAGGAATGCACTCAGCTGTAGATTATGTGTAAACTAATCTATTTATTTGGCGTATAAGTTACAGGTCTTTTCAGTGGAATAGATAAAGAAAAAAAAACGAAAGATTAGGTATAATCCCAATATGGACATAAAATTTGATAGCAAGATAAATGATAAACATGCCAACAGGTCAAAAAAGGCAAAAAAGCAGAAAAATAAGAAATAAATCCAAAAAGCATGTAGGAGAAAAAAAAATTTATAAATAGAAAAAAAAGTCATGTCGGAAAAGTATGCAAAGCAAAAAAAAAAAAAAAATCCAATAGATAAAAAGTAGGAAACATGGAAACAATCTGAAAAGCAGAAAACATAGATGCTTTATAAAACAAGGCAAATAAATCAATAAAGCAAAGAAACAAAAAATATGCACACTTAAATATAATCAATTTGAGGCAATTAAGTGAACATTAAATTTAAATCAGATAGGCCAAACAACTCTTTAAAAATGATTTAAGCTAATCAATATATTTTTTCTTCTTTTACTTTTTTTATTTATGTTACGCCAAGTTCAATATTTTCTACCACATCTTGATAATTTTATTCTGCCTGTAAGTACACTTTATTTCAAGTTTTTTGAAATTTTATTTCTTTCTTTTTAAACAAAAACAGATGCAATAGGATTTCCACTTCAATTGACAAGTGTTTTCTTGGTTGTGTGGCCCTGAGATATGTTCAAGTTGTAGATAGCATTGAGTGCATTAAAAATGGCCCCGACTTGCAACAGGAAGCAGCAAGTGTTATCTGGCACGACACACTAAAAGGCAAACCATCTTGTAGTCATCATTTAAAAAGAATTAAAAATCATAAATTCAATTATTATATAAAGATTGCACAAAAAATTGAAAAAGATTCTAAATATTGTTTTTAAATATATTCCTTTCGAAAATTTTTTTTACAATTGTTTTGTTTTTAGATCTGAATAATTCATCAGTTACCAGCAGGGTAATTCTTCCTAACTGATTTGGAAACCGTTTTCCTCTTCCATATGGCAATGCATATTTGTATGGACAAGTTATTTTGAGGCAGATGCTTCTCGATGTGAACTGGTACTTGATATCTATATAAGCTCATGTAATATCTGGAGCAATATTGCTGACACAAGTCTGAATCTAATATCTATACTTTTATACATATACACAATAAATAATATACATATATAATGAACAATGAGATTGCTTCTGTTTGTTATCAGGGAGAAGTAAAGATCCACTCACAGAACCCATTGGACAAGAGGGTCTGCACCTTTCATAGTTTCTTCCAATGCCTTATAGATTGTCGGATTGAGCTGAAATTTGGTTCTGGAAACTTTTGGACCAAGATGCAACTTTTACATAAATCAAACTATGAAAAGTATCCTTACACTCATTGAGGCTTCAGCCATTCTTGTTTAGAAAACTGTTCCCCTATCATATTAAGAGCAGAGACTCTGAAACCAGTGCTGAGTATGCTAAAACATTAGAATGTATAGCAATTATTAAAAAACATTCCCTTAAGAATTATTACAGGTGCTAGAAATCAATTTCATGCAAGACAGTTGATGGCTCCTTCTTGATATAAATAAAATTGTTATTATATAATGAATTGTTTGGTTAATTTAGTTAATTGCATCGTTCACATGAGCATTCAGATCAAACTGACACAGATGTAGTGCCATGGCCAATTGACACATTACCTCATGACGCCTTGTCCGGTTCAGTGTAGCCAAGTTCAAGAGGCTCAGGATGCATCCTGAGACCTCAAGACCAGAACTCTTATGTCTTTGCGGCAACAGCTAGCAAGGACTGAAGAGAATTTTCGTGTCCTCCTACCCACACATTCTTGTGTGTGGTCTCCCCATTTTAGACTGTCCTTGTGTCACACACTGTTCTCATGGGCCTCAAACAAATAGGGACACCAGACAGATACAGATGAGGTGCCATGGCCGATTGGGGCATTGCCTCATAAAGCCTGGTACAGCTCTACGTAGTCAAGTCCAAGGGACTCAGGATGCATCCTGAGACCTGCCCTTGTGATCATAGTTGCAAGGACTAAAGAGAATCTTTGCTGATAGCTTACTTACTCACACTGTTCCCATAAGGGATCAGACAAATATGCTACTAGTGAATAAAACCTGATTTCCAGAGGGTTATGGCTTGCTTACTGTTCATGAAAACTGCAAAACTACCACAATAAGATGGAGCCAAAGTTATGGGTTCCCAGATTCTCTATCAATTACAATGGACTGTGTCACTTCGAGGTAACGATTTTGCTGATGAAAATATCTCCTGACCAACTCCGAAAACTTCTTTCTGGAAACTTGAAGCAAAAAAAATGGCTGCTTTACAGATGGGAAAATTGACAGAAAATGATAATGTTTAATTCCTGATGGAACGAATTTCTTCAGTCAGGTAATCAATAGGAAACTAGGTAATCAACTGGGTAACATGACAGATGAACAAACAGATCAATTTCTTCAAATTCCCCAATCCTTTGGGTAGCACCTTGTACAATGGGAACTACATCTTTAGCCATCATCAATTCTAAAGAAAATCATATCATTGTTTCAAGCTATCTCAAACATTGAGCACTTCCTTATGGCCATTATGTGATAAGTCAAGAGGAGAATAAGATTTTATTTTTAAACCCAGAAAAAAATTTTCAGACAAAAGTCTCCTCTCGAAAAACAACACAAAAGATTCAAGTAGGATGAGATTAGATAAAAAAGCAATTTACTCTAGCCTCTTCTCTAATGAGAAGCTTTTAAAATAACAATCTATGAGTAAGTAAGCATTAAAATAAAAAGGCGCATATCATGAACTCTACACAAAAATAAAAAAATAAAAAAATCGATTCAAAACAAACCATCCTTTATATATCAGGCTGATTATTCTGTTATAGGTCAAATGACTCACAGCTTGTCTGATCTGTAAAGACTTGGGTCTTTATGGGGTCTCTATAAGTCTACTGTTGATATCATTCCAGGAATTAACCTCTTCAATTTGCTTCCCCGCACAAATTTCAATCAGGCTGACACTTACTTCTCTGGCATGCACACACAGATTGAGCTCATGCCTACACAATATATATATTTGAATATACATACGTATACTCACATACACACATTATGTATTACATACACACACAGGTGCATCAATAAGTCTGCAGCCTAAGATGTAGTTATAAGCTGAATTTTAATCTGAAATTTCCACTGAATAATAGTCCATTTGGTTCACATTCAATACTGAATTACTCGCTTGCCTCCTAAATATGCTGATATAGAAAAAAAGAATATTTGTTGAGTAAAATAAATGCTTTTTCCGTCATTATGCTACAGATTTATTGATGCAGCTACAAATATATATGAGAAAGGAAGAGAGGTACTTGAAATTTTATTGTTCATGTACACTTTTCTTACAAAATGCTTTAAAAGGAAAAAAATTAGATTAGTAGAATTCTTGCCTGTTTCATGAAAGACATTTTCTAACTCTTTGAAATTTTTACCACATGTAACCTCCATTCCCTTTTGAGATTCCATGTCTGATATTGGCCGTATAGTTAACCAACAGTGCATTCAATATTCCTTCTCTGAACCACCTCAATAATTTCAAGTACTGCAACTATGGATATACTTATGCCACATAAAACAGATCAACGCTAAAGCAAACATTTTCATTGACAGTTACCAAATTATTAGATACTCTCATTAGCTTTGGCAAACTTGAGGTTTTCTGACATTTCTACTAAAAAAAATCCAGAGATGCAATGACTTTCTCTTAACATTTTATACTATATTTAATCTCTATAAAGGAAATGGGTGTTTCTTGTGATGTCTAGTTTCTTGAATAAGGAGTTATGAAAGAAAAATCTGACTTGAAAACTAAAAAAGAACCAGAAATATTTTAGGCATTATCTGATAAAAAATACAAGGCAATCGCACTTTTTATCAAATCTATATCTCCAGTCTTTACTAGCAATCATACCTTAAAGGCTTTCACCAAATATCATTGGTTACTGCAGCTTTTATATGAGATTCTAGTGCAGCAAAACCCATCTGTCCATTTCTCCACACCCTCAAGGCAAGAATCTTAAGTACAAAGAACAACAGTTTTCCCTACAGTAGAGAGGAATGCCTGATAAGATAATGGACATCAAAAGTCCCATATTGACAGAAATATTAGCCATTATCAAATTAGAGAAACCAGTGTCAAATGTAAAAATTGGCAAACATCCATAGAGAATTGGCTGCAAGTAAAATGCCAAATACAAGCAATAGTCTGTCCAGAAAGAATTTATCCTAGAATTAAAACTCAGATATAACCGAGTTGGCCATGTTCCCACTATCATCACCAAAAATATCAAGTTTTATAAAGTTCTTTTATAAAAGTACTTAATAGATATACTAAGTGAAATGAAAGTCGATTCTGGCACCCTGTAAAAGCAGCACAGACTTCTGAATTCATATATTTTCATAAAATGCTTGAAATTCAGACAATAATTGAACTTATGCTAGGTGGTGCCATTTTTATCGCAGACACAGGTAATAATTCATTCAAAAATTTCAGGGAACACTTTTTGAAAACCTGGGTTTATTTGAAAAGATGTAGCTGGAAACATTCAAGTTAGGAAGACTTAAGCCAGAGGAAAAAAAGTAAATCTCCACCAGCTTCACTCAATATCAAATTTTGCATCCACTTGACATTACTCTATCATCTCCCAACCATTGTAACTTTTTCTCTTCATACTCAATTTTAATTATATGGACCATATTAAAGTAAAGTTTATTTATACAGACTTCATATTCCATCCGATTTTAGATAAAGACACTACCTGCTGGACAGAGGCTTTTCTGATTGGATGAATACATGATACATATCTTATATACAAACACTGAAAACATAAAATACATCTTATTTTCAGGACATTGAAAAATGGGATTAATCTATAATTCACCTACAAAAAAAACCCCAATCATCAAAATATAAGATGACAGATAAAAAATTTTTAAAACATAGGCATAAAATATGAAAATAATTGAAAAGCAGGCTAAGAGGAATTCAACATTTGATTGAAAATACACGAGTAATTTTGTTAATATTTCAATGTTCATTCACATCATCTTCAGAACACTTATTGCTTGTTAATTAAAAATGGGTCACATATTTTATGAAGTTACTTTCATCTTTTCTTCTCTCTATGCTTTGAAATTTCCTAATGCACAGAAGCTACAGTTAATCTTGCCTAAAGATTTAATTTTACACATTATGAGTATTTAAATGTTGAAGAGGTCTGTGGGCTGGGCAACCAGTCTGACTTGATAAGCTTCCATAAGCTTAAGAGTCCACCCACTTCATTCCACTTTATCATTATGTCATAGAGGTATACAACAGGTCAAGCCAGACAAGTCAGTAATCAGAGTCAGAAGATATTTTAGATCAAAGAGACTTTTAATTCATCACTTATCAGTTCAAAGTTAGGACAACAATAAATCTGCGAGCAAAGAATGGGAGAGAGAACTATAATGAGACACTTAAGCAAGATAAGCACTTTGATGACAACAGATTAGTAGGAACTAAAAGCAGGGTCTTAAGTAATAAGGTCTTACAGAAGAAGGATTATACACAAGATTTTCAATGGATTGTGCATAAAGTATTGTCCCAAAATGAGAATGCCGAATTCAATACAAAAAATCTTTTTTTTGGTGGATGTATTTTGGGATTGAAACACAACTGAGCCAAGTGCATGATTGTAGATGCCTAAATGCTAAATGCAAGAAAATGATCAAACATGCATTTTTGATTTTATATATATATATATTATATATATATATTTATATATAGTACAATAAGACAATAGATGTCACTGTTAGCAACTATATGATTTATAGACTCCTAAACAGTTACACCCTATGAGTTAAAAATTTGTATATAATGGCAACTTGACCCCAGGCTGAACATAGGATAGTGGCATTGATCTCTGGTGACCTGTAGAGGGCATTTTGGAGTTAGGTTAATTTTGGCATTTTCTTATCTGAGGGAAACAGTTGCACCTTACAGAATGCAAATTTGTGTACAAAGGTACTGACAGGATGGACATAGGATAGGTTGGACTGACTTCTGGTTGCCTCTAAATGTCAATTTAGGATCAAGTCAATTGTTTAATATGAATCTTGCAATAAAAACTGAACATGAAAAGCAAAAGTAACAATGGGAAGGAGTGTAATGTCAAGTGGATACAGAGATAGAGTAAAGCAAGTGGAGATTTTTTTCACTGGCGTGAGGTAACGTGACTACAGGATGAATGTAGGATACGTGAGGCTAAAGGTGAATATAGGGTCATGAAAATTTTGATATTTTCAAATCAAAAGGAGATAGGTGCACATATAGGCTGCAACTTGAAGCAAAAAGATTATTGGACGGTAAGAATTTCAAATCTAAGGGATATAAGTAATTTTATGATTTTGGCATTTTCCATTCTAAGGTAGACAAGTATTGTTATGTGTTATATTTACAGTACCTTTCCAGGCAATGCCGTGTGTTTGTGAGTGTGTGTATATGTATATGTGTGCGCATATATATGTATGTGTGTGTATATGTATATATATACACACACACATAGTGAATGCAAAAGTATCAAATACATTGCAAAAAGTTCATTTTAATGGAATTGTAAAGCTTCAAATTAAAGAATCAAAGATCAATATTGACATAGCAAAAACAAAAATCAAAAAATATTTCTAACAAGACTGACCACTGGAAGTTACCTTTATTCTATACTGGAAGGGGTTCCTGATATTGCCTGAGGGAAAAGTAATCAAAGGTCATGTCGTAATTTCTATCACAGAGCTTCTTAAAATAAGAATCACAAGTTCAGATAGGTTGAAAATTCCAAAATCAGCCTTTTTTGAGAATACTGACCTTTAGAGGTCAGCACCACCTATCCTATGTTCATTAGTGAGATTTGAAAATGAAAAAATTGACCTGACCCCGAATTGACCTTCAGAGGTCACTAGATACCAACACCACCACTGCTGTGTTCATCCTGGGATCAAGTTACCCTTATATACAAATTTCTAGCTCATAGACTGTAACCATTTAGGAGTCTACAATACCAAGACAGTTGCGAGCAAAGAAACACCCATCATCTTCATAGCATCAGATATATATATATATATATATATCAAATTAAAAATGCATGTTTAATCATTTTCTCCTATTTTGCGAAGACATCTACAAGAAAATGCAGAGCAACACGATGCTTTTGGTATTTTCAAAGTGCAATCCGATTCCGAAATCATTTTAATACTGCAGCAATATTTGACGGCATGTGTACCATAGTAAGAAAATGAATGGAAATTTTTTGTCCAGAAGTCTCTCATACTTCCTTCAATAAGTCACTGTGACAAAGGTCCTCCCTGACCTTTGTTGAACCAATTCCCATACCAGCCAACAACAGCATCCCCTACCCCAATTACATCGATCTGGAGAAACTGACTAAACTGGACAATCTGGCTTTGGCTATAATAGCCAGACTGATCGACCTGGATAGAACCCACCTTCTCACTTTCAAGCCATTAGTTGACGCTTCAATCATAGAAACACTCTAGCAGAAACAATCAGTCACATGCAAGTGATTAGTGGGTGTTAGGGGTAAAAGGGAGTGAGGTCAGATGAGGACATACAGAAGATAGGCGTGGCCAGACCAGATTTCCAACCAATCACAACAAAAAGAGTCAAAAGAACAAGAGAAGGGGGAGGAGAGAGATCAAAGACCAACAGAGGTAGGCTGGGTACTCAGTGTTACAAGATTCAACAAATTCATTGCCTTTTGTAAATTCAAGAGTGTTTGGTTGTACTGTATAAACACTTGAGAGGACAAGGTGTTCGTTTGGCAAACACAGGCAAGAGAGAAAACCCCGGAGGTTTGCCCAAGTAATTACAGAGTACATATTTATGGAGGTCTTATTGAAGAAAATGACAGCCTCAGTGGACAGGTGTGTGTGTGTGTGTGTGTTAAGCAGTGCAAATGAGAAGGGAAAATAGATGATGGGGAAAAAAGAGTATAAAAAAAGACTGCAGATAGGATTGGTGGTAAGAGAGTGGTGTGGTGGGTGTCAAGAGAAAATAGAACGCGATAGGAGTAAAAAAAAACAATGCAAACAAGCACACAAATAGTGAGTGGATGGATGAATGAAAAACTGTAGCAAAACAAATAGTGAGTGAGTGAGTGCCTGTGTGTATATATATCTCATCATCATCATCATCATCATCCTTTTAGCATCCGTAGTTGGACAGAGCCCTTCCTCAAAATTTGCCAGACCTCTCTATCTGGGCGTCACGGAGCCAGTACTTTCTGCTTGTTCATCTTGACATCTTACATTTTGTCGGCCTCAGTTGCGCATGATGTGGTCTCTGGGGATCCACATTGTAAGTTGTGATGTCCATTCTCACATGACCAGTTCATTGCCATTCAAATTTTCTCATGGATTCTATATCTTGGACTCCTGTCTTTTATAATTTGCATTATATCATATTGAAACTATTTGGGAAATGATCTCTTGTTATTACATGGTGAATATATCATTTGGCCAAGAGACCATAAATACAATAGTAAAAGAAATGGAGCCATTGCTGGAATCAAACCTGTAACTGATAGAGTAGCCGCCTCAATGTCATGTTGCTCTTACCATTGAGCTAAAAAGCACCGGTAATGCAAAAGCCCAAATAACTGTTTTAAAGCCAAATTCTCATTTTGTTCATTAACAATCCATATCTTCTCTATTCGTTTCTTTCAACGTGACAATTATGTTAACAATTATGTTAAGAGATTGATATCTGATCTGACAGAGTGATTATAAATTGTGTTATGTTATATCGAAACTATTAGGAATGATCTCCCATTATTACATGGTGAACGTATCATTTGGCCTGGACAATGTAAACAGAATCAGCAGGTGGCAGCCCCATTTTCTCTAATTGTTTATAAAAGACAGATATATTTACAACATGTAGTTATCACAGATTTACAAGTGCACAAGTATACAGGTTATGGTGTTATAAAAAGTGTGTTTCACTAATCTTCACAAATGGCCAACAAGATGGCCTGCTTTGGAAATTAGGACTTGAATTCTCACTGAGGTAGGAGAGGATGGAATGAAAAAAAATCAGTGTGACTTGATAAGGGAAGAAGAAAAGGACTGAAGAGATTAGAGAGGAAATACAAAAAAGGGACAGGAATATCATCATTACAGAGAGAAAAAAAATTAAAGGAAAATATACGTTGTATCCACCAAATGATACATTCATCATGTTATGACGGGAGATTTCAAATGAGTTTTTATATAATATAACGCAATTTATAATCATTTTGTCGGAACATATATTCATATATCCATTCCTTGATAACATGATTGTCACATTGAAAGAAACAAATAGAGCAGATAGAGACCATGTACGAACAAAAATAAGAATTTGGAGTCAAGAGTTATTTGGGCCTTCACATTACTAGCGACTGTTTAGCTCAATGGTAAGAGCAATGCTACATACATATCACATACATCGAGAGAGTGAGTAAATGACTGACAAGAAGAGAGAAGAAAAGGACCCAAAAGTGGAGAAAAACAGTTGGAAATAAACTAAACAAATGGAGAGAAAGAAAAACAATGTTGCAGACGGAAAACAAGAGTATCAATTCTAAGTGAACCTGCTTCTAATCCCCAACATAGCTGGAATGAATAAGGTCATGAAAACCTATTTTCCTCTTGGATTTAAGATAAAACTAAAAAACTAAAAATGTCCACACAAGTTTTGTTGATGAAGTAGGAAATTTCTCAATGAACAACCTAGAAACATGGTGGAGGGCGTAAACGCCATCCAATGGAAGGGGACTCCTAAAGCTTTATGGATAGTAGTTCACTTACTGCATTTCTACAGACATTATATAATAACAAGGATATATGTGTTCATATATATATTGCATAAATATAAATTAAGTCTTTGGTGTAGTTTTTCACCAATTAAGTGATAGTGCATGTCCATTGATTGCAAAATTCCCCCTTAAACTAAATCACAAATGCTGGACAGGGGGCTCCACAGTGAGCCAAGACCTTCTCCATCCCTAGCTATGCCTCTGAAACCACCACTTTTCAGTTTGCATTTTATACATTTTTATGGGTTAACTGATTGCTTTTTGCTTAGTTGATTATACAATTCTATAATAACACTGACAGTGGTGTAATTTTAGTGGTTAATAAAAAATACTAGTCCCACTTATCCAGAAATTTAAAAAAGTTATGTCTTCAAGAATAATCAATGTAAAAACAAAACAAAGCCACTTACTATTTGCCAACAAAAGCAGCTCTAATGTACAAAAATATTTAGCACCGAAAGAAGCAATTATCCTAGAATAAGAATATTTTGAAAAATAGTCAGAGAAACATACCTCAGTGGTGACTTTTATATTATACGTGACTTTGTTTTGGATTAAATTATGCTGAAAGCATTGGTTATTGCCTTGTTATGTTGAACCTGATAGGTACAGATGGATGACTACTTAGGAACACTAGGTACTGTGGGCAACTTGTAACATTGTGCAAAATTGAGAAAACCTTACTGAATAACTATATCATATGATTACTTCTCATTGAAGGGAAAGTCCTTGACAAAGCTTTAAAAAATGAAATGGACATTCTATATTCTAATCAAATGGAATTTCAAGTGAAACCATGTCCTGATATCAAAAAATGCATATATTGAACAACGGTCAAGGTGGACACTTGAGTTTTATTATACACAAGATTATTCAGGTGTTATTCCAGCTTTCATCTTTCAGTTGAGAATATTAATGGTTAGAATTTCTATTAAATGTTACATATCTGAGTGTATTCATTTCACCTTGATGAGCCATTTCTCCTCTTCAATTTTTAATTTTGTTTTTCCTCATCATCAGACTATTCCATCAGGTCATCTTGCCAGAGCTTTGAGCAGATTTATTTTACCTGAACTAAGTTATCTTTCTCTTTCCTCCACCCAGAAATATACATTATTACTAAAAGCTTTAATGAAAACTAGCTGGTCTTGTGGAATTCAACATAGGATCATTACAATTAAATAGCAAATCAGAAATCATTATATACTAATTAGCAGAGTAAAATTGCATCATTAACACTTTTAAATAGTGGTTTGTCCATTCACAAGTATGTACAGATTTCATGCAAAAAAAAAACATTACCTTTTATGTTGAAGTCTATTGCAAAACATTTCCTGTAATAAATATTCGTTTTCTTTTGTTTTTTTGTTCTTATCGGATATTATCACTCATCTTTTAAACTAGTGCTTTTGCACTTAAATTTTGCAATACACTGGCAGAGAAAAGATAGCAACGTAGATTTGTCTATGGCAAGCTAATATCTCAAATATGATCTTTTGAAAAAAAAGTTATATACAATACTACATAAAATCATTATTTTTTTACTTTTTCCCCCTAAAAATCCATTTGAGGTACCAATGTTAATGATTTCTTACAGGAAATCAAGAATTATTAATGCAATACATGTAGGCATACAGGAATACCTTGAATACAGCATTTTTCAAGTAATATGGTTCGGGTATCACTGTCACAATTATTCTGATTGAATATAAGCTGGAAAAAACATTACAATATAACAACAGTGTAGTTTTGAAGAGTACGGAAAATTTTGGAACAAATTAACCACACTAATCAAAGTATACCTGTATAGTGAATTTAATTTTGTTATTACAGGGAGATTTTTGAAAGGACTGACCTCCATATCATGATCATCATATCTGAGCAGGAAAAAGTGTTTTATTTTAAAATGTAAATGCGAATACTCATGTATACATAGCTTAAAAGTTATACAGCAAGTTCAATTTTGGCAATCAAGTGGGACCAGCATTACGAACATGTTACAATCATGAAATAATGGAGTTGGAGGGTAAAAAAATGACAAATAAGAATGAGATTTTGGAGTAAAGAGAAAGTGTGAAGAATTGTTGGGTCAGGGATGATGGAGGTGCTGAAGACAAAATGAAACACTCAGGAAGAAAGTTCTGGCAACATGACATGATGGAGTAGAGTCTAGTGATGAGAAGGAAGAACAAAATTAAAAATTGAAGAGGGAAAATAGCTCATCAGGGCGAAACTCATCAAGGCTCAAAAGCAAAGTTAACAAGTACGTTACACAGGGACCTGGACAATTGTCTCTTGATTTTGAAGGACCTCTTCAAGTTACTATTAGTCGCAAAAGTGAAAAAGAGGGAGCAGCAGCTGTAGGTGCTGCCAAATGAAGGAGGGATGGACCCAGAGAGATGGACATTTCAGGTGTAAGCCTGAGGCAACAGTGGTACTTCTCTTGTGCTGCATCACAAATAGGCCAAGAATTTGAAGAGCCACGCTTTTGTTCCACTCAACTTTTCCCTGTGAAAACAATACATTTTAGGGGGAAGCTGTCTGCTTCTCCTAATTCTTTAGCATGTGCTTAGCAATAATGATAGTAATTAGTTACCACACATTTAGTGATGGAGACACTGATGTATTGTGCAAGGAGGGCACTTTTCTGTCTCTGCAGTGATTGGATGGCTGTAAAAACTATTGCCAAGAAACCTAGTGGATGGACGGAGGGAAGGATGGTATGACTTCCCTTTTTCTGTCCATGCACGTGTGTATGTGTGTGTGTCTCTCTCATGACATACTCATCATCTCAATCACATGTGAAAGTGTGGACATTTAAAGGCAGTGTTTAGATTCATTGGATGTTTAAAGTGAATGGTGAAGTGGACACTGGAGAGATAAATTAAGGTAAAAAAAAAAAATCCCAAGGAAAAAGAAATGAAAAGAAAGGACAGTAAAGATAAAAAAAAAAAAAAAAAGAAATGATTGGGAGAAAGAGAGGAACTTTCAAAAGAAAAGGGAAGAAAGAAGAGGAAGGAAGCACCAAAGCAAAAAAAAAAAAAAAAAAATGGGAAAAAAAAGGAAAAGTGAATGAAACCTAAAACATAAATTTAAGCTGAAGGAAATTTAAATTGAGACAAAAAAAAAAGGAGCCTGTTTTACAGTGTGTTAGTTCAGTGGTTAGAGCATTGAATTTGATGCAGCAGTATCACTAGTACAATCCCTTCCCAATGCTATTTTCTATCTTTATTACAAATTATGAAGAAAAAGACTTGCACTCAGCTTATGCTTCACTCACAACGTATATCTCCCTCTCCCTGTTTTCACTTTATTTAAAGACAGCACAGTTAATGATTATTAATTTGCCAACTCTAGATAATAGAATATAAGTACACCATTCATGTTTTGCAAAGTCAATTCTATATCACTATATTAAGTCAGAATATCTCGCCATGGAGTAATGGTTAGCAAGCTTATTTAGTAAACCATTACTATACAGTGAGTTCAATCCTCACTGGATACTCTACAATTATGGCCTTGTTCAAAACTAATTTAAGCTCAGTAAATGCCTTGAGGATAAAGTCGATAATATATACAAGACTAATTGGCTTATAAAAAGGAAAATTTGACAAACTGAAGATATTTTCTGCCTAGAAAAAAGATTTCAGAACCAATTTTAGACATAAAGAACACTAAAAATTTGTACATCATACCCATTGATATGCAAGACAGTTGCTGTTTGTAACTAATAAATTTGATTAATTTCCTGACAGTGAGCAGTCTTTGAGAATATTTGAGCAAATGTGAGAGGAAAGATGGAAGAAATCATCCTTTGATAACTAATTGCTTCAAGAGATCACATTTGTCTCTTTTGAAATTTATTAATGAATCTCTTCTTGCTATAGAGTATTGAACAACCATTCATAGAGCAACTAACCTTAACATCAAAATATTGAGCAATCTTTTGAATAGATAGATAATATGTCAAGGTACAAACACAGAAAAAGTAGTATATATGTTGTGGCTTCTCTGATGGAAATTCTGATTCTTCATTTGGTCATGTTGGCATGAAAAGTGGTTGACAAATCCAAGGCATGTGATCTTCAAGCAAGCCTTTCACCTATGACATCCATTGAAACATTTAGAGTTTAGTTTTGCGAAGATTACCTCTACAAAATTGGTCTAGTTGAATAACAAGAGCTGAAGCCTAACCAAGCCCAATACAGCAAGGAATAAGTCAGGAGCACTTAGGAGTAGTTTAGCTGGAGATTTTGTACAAATCTCAAGCAAGTCTTTTTTTGGTTTTTAAACAGAAAGCAGTTCCTATCATCAATTATTAAATGGGATGCTATGTTCAGAAGTGAATTAAACAAAAACATTGAAGTGACAGAAAATATTTAAAAAAATGATAAATATATATATATATATATATATATATATATATATATATATATATATATATACACGTGTGTGTGTGTGTGTGCATGTACGTATGTATGTATGTATGTATGTATGTGGTGGGCCGGAAGTAAAAGAGCTTTCATTACTTCTGGCCTTAATGTTTAGAATAAGTCAACACCATTAGAAATTTAGGGTAACAAGATTTATTAATGCAGTAGCCAGTCTTTGACTGCTCTATTACTTCTTCACCCACCCCCATCCCTGTAAAAAGTAGCAAAGAAGAAAAATGAAGAGAGAAAACATTGTGGAGTATCGTAATAAAAAATATAAAACCTAATGATAAGTAAAATGAATAAGTAAATTAAAAAATGAATAAATAAAAGAAAAAAAAATCAACATAAACGAAGATAAAAAAACTAATACAAATATTAGGCTAATAAGAAAAGAAAAGAAAAAAATGAAGATAATCAAATAGGAAAATAATGGGAAAAAAAGCAATAAAATGATGGAAAAAAATTAACTGTAGGTTAAATGACAAAAAAAACTTTTGAAGCAACAAAGTATAAAAAATCA
Source organism: Thysanoteuthis rhombus (assembly GCA_963457665.1). Taxonomy (NCBI): domain Eukaryota; kingdom Metazoa; phylum Mollusca; class Cephalopoda; order Oegopsida; family Thysanoteuthidae; genus Thysanoteuthis; species Thysanoteuthis major. The sequence continues at coordinate 46,244,318 of OY735205.1, read as the reverse complement.
TTATAAAACAAAAACAAACCAAAAGATAATGGTAAGAGTAAAGGAAAAAACCAAAAGTAAGCAACAAAAAATCCTTGTCCTGAAAGAAGTCACCAGGAAACGATAAACAACAGACCACAAAAGCATTTTATCTTTGCATGCATGAATTGCAACTTCATACTGCACGCTCGATTGGACAAGAAGTTGTTGGGAGGTGCTTTAAAGAGGGGGTTTAATCAGCGTGAAACTAGATTGGATGGAAACTTTGTATAGGTCACATGGTGGTGGGAGTTGAGGGCACTGGAATAAATGAATAAATGGGTTAATATATAGAGCACAGGGAGATGCATCTGACTGTTTGGTGTTGCTGCCATCTTCATCTCCAAGAGAATGAGTAAGGAGCATGGCAGTTGTGGTAAATCAATGTCAGGAATCGGCCAGTCATATTGCAATTATTAGGGGAGTTGTAAGTTGGGGAGACAAAATATCCAGAAAGATAAAACCTTTGAAATATGTAAAGAAAGATGATAAAGACAAGAGACTTAAATGAAGGAGAGAGAGAGAGAGAGAGAGACGATAAAAAAAATGAAACAGAGGGGAAAGAGAGATAAGGCAAGTAGAAAAAGAAGAGACAATCAGAAAGGAGATGTAGTAAGGAAAAGAGATGAAGGTTGACAGAGCCAGAAGAAGAGAGATTGGTGTTAAAAGAGAGAGGAAGATGAGGCAAGCCAAATGAGAGATAGAGAAGGAATAGGCATCCAAAATGAGGAGATAAGGATTCAAAGAAACAGGTTGAAAGAGGAGGAAAAAATGGAACAATAAAGAGAAGAGATGCCTTAAAATAGAGAGAAACAGAATCAGAAAGAAAATCATAATGAAGAAAGACACTTTCAGAGAACGAGTGTTAGGACAACATAGCATCCATTCCAAATAAATGCAGTAAAATTATTCATCTTGGTCATTCCAGCACCCAATACATAAAGTGATATGATGCAGCAAATATTTGAAAACTTGTCTAGATAGTTTAGAAAAAAAAAGCACATCCTATAATGCATTCTCAATTATAATTGAAGTGTGGATGAATCAGATCAGTTTTTCTGTTTTTACCCATGATAAACATAATATTACTTAGATAAAAAAGTAGACATAAATTATATAAATAAAATGAACAGTACTCATAACATGTTTATTATATTACATTCATAAAGATGGTTATGGACTGCTACATGTCATTTGGCCTTCTTGTGAAACAAAGTTGCTAACTTCACAATGTATATTGTCAATTTGACATGAAAATCAGCTCAAATTACAGAAACCATCTCGACATTCAAAATCACAACAAATAAAAGCAAGTTTAAATTTACAGCTCTTAAAATTTCAATTAGGTTTTTTAGTTTCGGTTACAAAGAAAATAAAAATAAAAAATAAAAACCACTGAAAAACTAACAGATTCAGGTATATCTTGATTAGTGCAGTTAATTCATTCCAAAATTTTCTGCACAGTCCAAAACCAAATGGTTCAAGGTCTTATCATAATTTAATGTGGTTTTTTTTCAGCTTAGATTCAGTTGCATTAATTTGAGTAACAATAACTTGACCTTACAACTTAAAAAAAATAGCAAGTTTCAAAATAGCACACTTCAATTACTCATTACACCATGGTTGTAGACATTAACACTTACAAATCAAAAGCGCTGTTAGCTCAGTTGGTAGAGCAGAGTCAGATTAAGACTGCTTCCTGGTGGACTTGAGTTAGAATCCACAATTTGGTTGAGTGTTCAATTTGCTACTTGGTTGATCCCGGTGCCAAACAAAACATGTTTTTAAATAAACTGTCTCTACAATTATCACATTCTGTCAGACATACACCGTTTAATCTAATGATATATATGTATAAATATCATACGTTGCTCCTTTTTACAGAGACATTGTATAAAGTTATCTGGCTTTGGGACGGGGCTACAGTTTCTTCTCTAATTGAGATTGACTATTTCCAGCATAGAATGTCAAACCTCAAAATTAACAGTCCAATGATCTAACCAGTGCACTACTTTCTGGTAATATAAGAGACATGCAGAGTACAAATGATATGACCCAGTTTACCAACACAGAAACTACACTAACACCAAGATGGATTGACAACCTGTCTTTTTTTCTCTTTCAATCCAAGACCAAAGCAATGATGTCGATCTGTGATTGAGATTTAAACTAAGATAGACACCTGCCAGTTTCCTGGCTCTCAGGAAGACCAGCAATAACACAGTTCAATACAATGATGCATCAAAAGGTTCATGTAGAGGAATGAGAAAAGAGGAAATTGCAAAAACTGATTGAAGAAATCTGGGAAATCAGAGCATTTATTAGCCTCAAGACGATAGAAATAAAAGAACTAGAAAGCACTGACTGCATGTCTCTGCCAACGCCATAAACTGAATGGAAATGAAAAATTATTATTTCAAAAAGGGTGATAGGCAATTCTCACAATATGTGCATATATTGAGTTACTCCCCAAGAAATTTAAATTTGACATTTTTTCTTAGTTCATTTTTAGCCTCATTTCATGCAGAATAAAAAAAATTTCCCATTCAAAATCAAATTAGTGGATCCATCCTGAGATTCAATCACTTTTCTCTTAGCCAATGACGGTTTTCACAAAAATTTCTTGAGATATTGTATGGACAGCAACCATACAGGAATGGGTAGCTGTAAACAAAATCCTGGATCTGCCCTAAATTTTAATCACTTCTTCTGTAACCCATGGTCTACCCTTCCACAAAATTTCATTGAAATTCATCGAGAATCTTTTGAAGGTATTGTGTGGACAGACAGACGGAGAGACAGCAGAATATATATATACCTCTCCCACTGGCTGAGGTGAATAAGAACAGCTAAAGGAATTTAATATGAATAATGGAAACAATATTTTTCAAATACTGGAAATGACTTACTTGCATAAAATAAGCAAAAATATTTGAACAGGTTCCCAAGACAAAGCACTTACCTGAAAAATAAAGGAAAGAGAAATTAGAAGAATGGTATTAGAAAAAATACAACAGACGTTTCAGATAATTGGAAGTTTATAATTAGTCATACTAGTAAATTATGCATTTTGTATTCATTGCAGCATCAGCTTTAAGTTCATTCCCTGAGTCAAGGGAACATGATTTGTTGTATTGCAATATTCTTCAACATGAATCACTTGTTGCTGTAGAGTAATGGTTATCAAGCTAGTCTCGCAGACATTTACTACTGGATATCCTACAATTGTAACTTCATGTGAGATTACACATAAAATACCAAAGACATCTCATTGTGGACTTGCTATTTGGAAGGTAGTATTGGAGACCATTTTCTACTCTGAATTTGATCTTTACTGGATTACTGAAAGTTGTGAACTGGAACCAGCCTAAGTTTGGATGATACATAGCTAACTCGTTAAGTAGTCTAGTGAAGTGAGTTACATCCCCCGTGGCAGCTCTAGTAATATGGCCCAGTACCAGACTAGAATAAGCCTAATAACTAAATAAATGGTTGCTATAAAAACAATAAAATACCAGTTACTCCATAGGGCTCAAGGTTAAACCAGGACAGTCAAGTTTGGTAAACAAAACTTGGAGGCTGAGGTAATTGCATGTTTCCTACAGTCATCAGTGTCTAAAGAAAACCAAGATTTCAAATGCTGATTTTTAAGGGAGGAAAACCCTTCCCCCTTGTAAATATAAATCAGTTCCTCAAGACAGAATGAGATTACACGTAGTAATTATGAAAAACATCCAAAGTTGTTGAATGTTCCAGGGTTTTCAGAAAAAGGCTAACAAATCGATGTTGGAAAAAATATGATCAACGACTATGTTTATACACTTTACAAATTGTTTAGCACAATAAGACCATCATAGATGAATTGAAATGTCATGAAAGCCAATCCATTCAATGAAACACATAGATACTAACCAGAAAAAGCTACTGTCAAATAAGACCATTCTTTTCTTGCCTCACACAGACATCCATCAAAATAAATATTTTCTTGAATATTATCCACAATTGTAACCTCTTACAAATAACTTCATACACATCATGGCTTTAGTAATAAGTTCAGGAAGACAAAACCTTACACCTACTTTTAATGATATTTCTGTGTAAGCCTTTTAAATCTAGATTTCAATATTTCAAAGGTAAAAAGATAAGATGAAGCCATGACTGTTAAATATTGAAGCTGTAGTTTCTACTTAACAACTCTTCCTTTTTTCATTTGAAGGCCTTTGAGGAAATTGGAGGCAAATTATCAGTAGCAAGTTTACACTTTATTCTAACCTCTTCCTCTGCCAAACAAATTGGATTTTTTTAATGATAAACAAGAAAAAGGAAAATCTCTACAAACAGAACAGAGGAAGTGTTAAAAAAATGAAATTATAGCAAATAGAAACCAAAAAAAATAATATACAAAAAAAAGCAAACAGGAAAAGTTAAAAAAAAATTAGACAAAAACATTTTTTTAAAAGTATGATTAAAAAAATTTAAAAGCACAAGACCCAATCCTTAGCAGGAAAGAGAGTAACACATTGAAGCAAACAAAGCAGGAAAAATAATATGTTGAAAAAGACGATTTTGTTGAATATCAACAATTTTGATTATTTTTTTTCTCCTATTTACAAATACACAGAAAACAAGTCTGTTAACACTGATTTCTCTATGAACAACAGGACAGAGAGGGCCTACTTTTTTGTAGAGGTTAAAGACATTTCAAAGGGCAAGAGAATTAAATTTAAACTTAAGAAAATAAAGCAAAAACAAACAAAATATTGAACACAAAAACCTTCAGAGCAAACAAAGAGATAATAGATAAAAACAAGAAAGGTTAAAAGTGGTGGTGATGAGAGCAAAATTGTTTTCTGTTAATTTTGATGAAAAGAATTTAAACAGTATCAGTCTCATCGAAATAGTGGAATTAGTTTATAAATAATATAACAGATTCTGTTTTTAACGTCTTGGAAACAGAGTCTGTTCAAACCATTCAGGGAGACATTTTTCTGTCAGTCAAACAAATGTCCGCCTTCCTCTCTATTTAAATGCCTGATTTCTTTCAATCTCATCATTTTCTTCCTTTAATTTCATCAACCTTGAACAAACCCACTTTACACAGCCAAATACAAATCACACTGAAAATGCTCCGGGATCCAGTCAGAGTGTGATTTTCTTAGAGCAAAAGGGGAAGTGAAAAATCCCTACACTTTCACTTTTAGTCATGATTGCCCACAATTCTTTCTTTCTTTCTTTCTTTTTTTTTTCATCATTTGTGTTTAAAATTCCTAATCTTATTCTCCACCTTTTATTTTTATTTTCTTTAAAATATATCCACAGTTGATTGAAATTCCTGAGCAATTTATTGAGTGTGTGCAAACACAAATTAGATTTTTACAAGAAATGATTGTCACATCGAACATTAAATAAAAATCTGACAAATCCAGGAACAGTTCAAGAGGAAGAAATCATTCTAATAAAATCTGACAAACCATTCAAATGATGCAATATGCCTTTGTCATAAAGAGAAGAAATAAAATTCCTCAACTCAAAGATTTACAATTGTTTTAAAACGCATATGCCCTGCAGTGCAAAGTATAAAGCAGCTATTTTGTTTTCTGAGAAATCTTTTTACAAATTACATTTTATTCTTTTTTGTTTCTTTTTATTGCAGTTTATTTGCTCTTTGCTGAAATTTGCTTTGTAATTTTTTTATATGAACAGATTTTTCCCCTAACCTGAACAAATGAATATATTTATATATATATATATATATATATATATATATATATATATATATATATATATATATATATATATATATATATATATGCAATTAATTTTAGTTCAAAATTTCTGTAGACAAATGTTAATTCTAACTTGCTAGAATTAATATTTTCCCAGAGAGTGCAAGCTTAATCTTAAGTAAAGAACATTCTTTCTCCTACAAATATGAGTCACATAGCAAGAAAATGATGAAAAGCAAAGGAAGAATATAGTTATTATTTTAAAGCATCCCTGAATATTGTACATTGATTCAGCTATATGGTTTTCAGAGTAAGAACAGGAAATGATATTGAAGCATGTAAATAGTCAATCCAAACACAATAAAAGTGTGAATTTGTCACTTCTTAAAATAGTTGGACATTAAAAAACAATGTATTCTCAGGGATTTAACAAAGTCTTATGGCAAAGACATAATAGACCATCTTCAAACACACAATAAAAATCTTCACTTTTCAAAAAATCCATCTCAAAACTTCAAGCTTTTTGAAAGAACAAAATCATCTGAATTGATTGTTACCCATTTTCAAAACTAATACAAGTCATCTATATAAACGTTAGCACTTCAAAGTTAATCAAACATTCACTTGATGCTAAGTACACCCAAAAAAAAACATTGCTTTCACTGCTCTAATCTCTAATCACAAATTGTCTGAAATCACTAACTGATTCATTGCCAGAGTAAAGACCCAAAACAAAGAAATTTCTAAGATATCTTGTCAGCCACTCAGAGAATAGAGAAATTTATCGCAAGATATCTTGTCAGCATGAATTTAACACATCAGAATCAAGAAATTTCACAAATATGCAAAATGAACAATCTGATAGACTTTAGATTTAAATGTGTTTAATCCACTGTAGAAATGTCTCCAGACAGAAATTTTTCCAAAATAGAAAAATGATCAATTTTTGGCCCATGGAGAAACTTGTGAGCCCCCTATTATGAGTTCTGATTTACAGCTCTTAGACAGTATCAGAAATTATTATGAATTACTGGAATCAAATGTTTTATAATGGGAATTAAAGACTTGGAGCAGGAAAATTGCAAATAACTGGTATGCTCAAATAAAATGGAGACATAACAATGGTTAGTGGACCAAATTGTTGAACCTGACCGAGAATTCTACAAAAATTTCTATTCCTCCTGATAAGGAACAAAGGACAATGAAAAAATAGCCAGTTTGAAGATTTCCCAGCAGTTACTCAGTGAGAGGTGAAGCAAACCATCAATCCAACCAAAAAAGTAAAGTCCTCCTGAACCAGATAACATCACCATTGACTGACTCAAAAAAGCTGGTAAAGTTATCACTAGGAAACTAGCCATTCTATAAAACTTATGCCTCAAAGTGAAGTCCCAGAAGATTGGAACATTGCAATCATAATGCTAGTACATAAAAAGGAAACCTCAAATCTACAAACTTTCGACCAAAGTGATCACTAAAATGCTAAACAAAAACCAACTGTGGGAACAAGCTGGCTTCAGAAAAAAAATACTCAATCATTGACCACCTCCATTTTGTGAACCAACTAGAAGAGAAAGCAGAATATAAAATGCCACTTACTGTGGCATTTGTTGACTTAGAGAAAGCAATTGACTCAGTGGAAATCCCAAGGTCATTGATGCTATCATACAATAACAATAGTACGCGCTACCGTATCAGTCAGTCTTATCATTTTTACCAATGGCATTCCCCGAATCAAATTACATAAAGACAGAGTCCTTTCAGTACAAAAAAGGGTAAGACAAGGTGATACCAGCTCACCCAAACTTTTTGTAGTCTGCCTCAAGATGATTTTCCAATACCTAGACTGAGAAAACAAAGGAATCAGAATAGACAGTGAATACTTAAGTAGATTTGCTGATGACTTCCTCCTTTTTGCTTATATTTTTAAAAAATACTATGCAAACTGAATGAAGAAAGCAAGAAAGTTAATCTCTGCATGAACTTCAGAAAAACTAATGTTTATACAAATAAGACTAAGACGCAATGATCAAAATCTAAAAAGCAGAGCTGGAGAAAGGAGACCACTATATCCTTCAAGAATAAGAAAATCTCATTAGCCCCAAAAGAAGGTTATACAACCAATGCATCCTCCCAATAGTCACCTATGGAGCTGAAATAGATAAAATAGATCAAGTGATAGAATAGAGAGCCAAACACCAGACCAGAAATTGTCCTTACAGCAAGAATAGAAATGAAAAATAGAGAGTCAAAATGAATTTTCTTTCGTAAATCTAGCTCAAGTCCAGAAAACCTTTCTGGCACAAATACCCACACCAAAAACAAGAACATTGAAAAAAGGAATACCCAATTGAAAACATCCCTGGTTGGTGAAACTCATTGCAAGACCCTTGCACCCAACACAACTGCATCATTGAAAAAAAAAAATGATTTTCTTTCCAGATAATAGAAGTAACACTGTGCAAGCTACATTTCCTTTGGCAGCTTTCAGTCAGATGTGGCCACTTAAGGTCAGTGGATGGACAGTGACTGTTAACTTAGAGAGATCTGTGGTCAGCAGTACAGGAAACCCATTCAGTGGAGGAGACACCTTTTGTAAGAATGTTAATTCACTGCACTACCTGTTGGCAAAACCCATTGAAATCACAATCGATTTAGTGTTCATCAGGTGCACAAACCAAGGATTCATCTGTATTTAATAATGGTGGGAATGGTTACAGCTAACTATATATACATCATGTGTAGGAGTGTGTGTATATAAGGAAATACAAAGACTATATATATATATATATATATATATATATATATATATATATATATATATATATATATATATACACACATATACATATACACATACTAAGACTTTTTTTCATCTATTAGTCTAAACAGGTTAATTGCTGTATAAAATAAGAAAAGAACAAATGAAATAGACAGTCATAGGGAAATCAGAGAGTGTCTAATTTAATTTGCATTCAAAAAGTGATATGTGACTTTTAAAGTTTTTATTCTAAAAAGCCCAGAAAAATACAGCTCAAAAGAAAATAAACCTAAAAATAAGCACAAATTCATATTGGAAATTTAAACCCTGAAAAACATTATTTTTTGGGGGAAGGGGGGCTCTCAGAAACAAATTTGCTAAAAATTTTTCCCAGGGTCACATTTGTATACACAGAAAATTTCATGGGGTCATGTTTCGTTCTTCATGTGAATTTAAAAAGTTTTCTATAATGATCTCTGAAAAATATCTTTCAGCCACTCTCTATTGTAACCACTGTTCTCCTTTTTACTCTCTTATCCTCTCTAAAAATGATACAAAGTAGGTAAATCCGACCTCCTACTAAAAATATTTTGGGGTGTGATCTTGGGGAAAAAAAAAGCTAAAAAGCTTACGAGGGAGGTCACATTGGTACATACAGAAAATTTCATTGGGTTATGTTTAGTGGTTTTTGTGGTAGGCTGACAAATGCAGATATTGTGCATTTTATGACATATCAAGAAGACTGATCAACATAAAGAATTATTTCTTACTCTTCCTCTCACACACACACACATATATATATATATATATATATATATATATATATATATACATACATACATATATACGCACACTCATTACTAACATATGTAATTATCAATCAAGTAAATGAAAAATGTCATATTTCATTCATACTTAAATATTTATACTAACATAAGCAGCATATACTTATGTATGTGTTACAGGTGAAATGAAAAAAATAACTGTGGATAAAGATATTTTCGTCCTAATTACTATTCCTGATTCCATTTGCTACACACAAAATTTAATAAACCAATTCTTAAACCATTAACTTTCCCAAACAATTAAACTGCCTTAAACAAAAACTGCTCAACTGCAGAAATTCGTATTCAACTATTTTAAGGCACAGAGAAATCCAACCCTACCACATTGCTTGGTTCTAATTCACCAGAATGTCATTTCTTTTTCTTTTTTCCATTCTTAAATCTATTCCTGACATAAAAATTGCAAAATATAAAAGGAAACAATTCTGGTTCCATGAATCCAAGATTACCAAAGATGCCACTTAAAACAAGACTCTACTCAAAAATGGCTGAAAATACTGAAGAGCAATCTTCAGACATATTCAATTAAGAAAAAAAGTTACAATTCATTTCTATCACTTGTTCCCCACTTCCATTCTAAATATTTTAATTCTTGTCAAACTTTATTTTATGATACTTCATATTTCAAAACTCAAAATCTTTTCATAAATTCAAGAACATTGATTTGTCTCAATCGACTGCAGGCACTAAAAACAAATAAATAAAATACAAGTTCTTGATTTATTAATAAATGACTACAATTAACACATTCACTTGTTTTTTCATTTCTCACCAAAGAACCATTGACATAGCGATAGACATAACAGCACTTTCCAGTCGCTCTTACATGTCAAGTGTTCTATATAATCACTATTGAAAGCTACTAGAAGTCCAGAGTTATCAAATTAACTTTTTTATTAGCTCAGGGTATCGAATTTGAACATAAAATTAATAAAAGATGTAATACAATCGTGTTTCAAGATTTCAAAATGTGATTTGTTTGAGATATGATAAATAATAGGTATTCTTGTTAAATTCTTTTACTTTATGATTCAAGTGTAGTAAACAATTCTTTCTTTTCTTTTTTGTTTCAATAGGCTTGTCAGTACATCCCATCTCCTATCAAGATGGATAAATGAAAATACAATTATTTCTCAAAAACATCATTTTCTGCTTGTTTACAAACAGATTATCATTAACAAAAGTGCTATGAAATAAAAGCCTGTCCCAGAAGGGAAGTTTTGGTTGTTATCAGGTTAAAAAGGCAAACAAGAATATATATTCTTCTAATGGTTTGATAATATTTAATTGAGTGAGATATAAGTAATAAATGCAGAATAAAAAGCAAGTCTCTTAACACTATTGGGTTACATTTGCCGCAATACAAACTAGCAAGAGTATCTGGTATTGCAAGGGTAGAAATAACTTCAAATATAACAACACAGGGAAAAAATATGTTTTTTGATATATTTCTTCTTACACACCACAACAAATGGAAGTTGAAATTTTACACTATTTACAATTGAAAAAGTAGGTTTTACTAAAAAAAATATTCTGATATGACATTGTCCATTAGTTTGAAAGGGCTCCTGAGTACACAACATTAGTGTTTCTCCCATTGGGTGCAAATATGAAAAGGTTGTTCAGGGATCCAACTTTAGCACGACCTACGTAGAACTGGCCATGGGAAAAGCATAGAGAAGTCTGGTTGAGGTCAATATTGAGAAATTGTCAATTTTTGCCCCAAACCGTTTTTTAGGGTTTCACGACATTTTACAAGCAAAAAAGAAAAAAATTTTTTTCAAACCTTCAAGTTCTCTTGTCTCATTGGGAAAAAAAACTATTTCAATCTAAAATTGACCCCAGATAATCTTCAAGAAACTTGGAAGTCAAAATTATCTAACCTATTTTCTTCTTCTATCCAAGATTACACTCACATACAAATTTACTTCTAATGATATAATTGTTTGATTGCAATACAGATTATAAAAGCATCATTTCTGAGATTAAAAATATTTTTGTAGTTCATAGCAAACTCAATACCCCACTCCATTTTGTTAGAAATTGCTTCAATTGCTAGAAAAGACCTCTAGTGACCTTAAATAACCTCCCAGGCCAACCTCACAAGGGCTATGTCACAACTGGATGTTTTTCATACCAAATATCAGGTCAATGGTCCGATTAGTTTTAGAAGGCTATTGGTACAAACACAGAAGTTGAAGATATATCGAATTGAAAAGTAAAGATCTAAAACAAAAGAAATATGCCAAATGCAATAAGATATAAATGTAAAAATATTTGATGCATAGTGATATAATGATAGCCCAGTAAAATTAGTCAGAATCTATACATGGACTTCAAACAAATTTGCATAAAGCTGGAATTCGGTATATAGATAAAACATATCAAAAGTCCCCCAAATCAGAGAATAGGTTTTTGAGAAAATCAAGCTCTTTTTGCCATAATTCAAAGTTATAAATGATAACACAAAACAGAAAGCAATTAAAGGGGGCATATCTCTGCTAATACTATTATCAGGGAAAATAGTTGAGTATCGATCAACCCCCAAATTTTATTACTTCTTCCATGACCTATTGCCCACCCTTCAACAAAGAGGTTATTGAAATTCATTGAGAACTTTTGGAAATAGTATATGGCTGACAGGAACCGATGTATATATATGTGTGTGTGTATAAAAAAAAAAGAATGGAAGAATCTCTCAATCTGGAAAAATTCCTGGCTCTGCCTGCAAAATTTAGCTCTTCTGTAGCCTATTGTCAACTCTTCCAAAAAATTTAATTGAAATTCATCAAGAACTTTTGGAGATAATATGTGGACAGATATGAAATTTAGGCTGCATAAAGTGGTGTGGACTGAGAACTACAATATAGGGGAGGTAACTGTACATGGATTCATCCAAAAATCTTCTTCCAGAGTCCATTGCCAACCCTTATACAAAAGGTCATCAGAATTCATTGAAAACCCTTAGAAATATCATGTGGTGTGGACATATAACTACGATGCAGGGGGGAGTCAATGTTCATGGATTCGCCCCAAATTTCACTCACTTCTTCTCTACCTTATTGACCACCCTTCCACAAAATTACATTGAAATTCATTGAGAACTTTTGTATATATGTAGACAGACATGAGCATATACATAAATGTACAGAAAAAGAATGGAAAAATATCTCCCAATGAAAAAACTATTACTGGATCTGCCCCCAAATGTAATCAACTTTTCTGTAGTCAATTGTCCACTCTTACACAAAATTTTATTGAATGTTTGGAAATATTTTGTGTTCAACAGTCATCTAAGACTCATCTTTTATGCAAATTTATTCAAAGTCTCATCCTAATTCAACTGGAATGTAAATAGATAGCACATTTTGAAGATGCAAGTGACAACATGAAAAGAGGCATTCACAGAATACTGGAGAGTCAAACTTCTAGATTCCAAATCCCCGCTCTTTACACAGACAAGTTAGCCCCATGGATGGAAAATTCAGGATCCTTAAATTCCAACAAGGGAAATAAAATGTAAAAGTCAAGGGAAATAACTCCTGATCAAAATTATCTCCAGTTGACCATTAGGTGGGTTATTTTTATTCATTTCATGAAAGTGTTCCACTATTTTTTATGCTACTCATTAAGGAGTTTTATTGTCAAATCCAAGCGGTTTCAAGCTGTTTAAGAATGTATAAGTTGAACAGAGCAACCATCTTTTTTTAAATTTTATTTTCAACTTTTACTGATTCAGAAGCCAGAAGAATTGGCATACAAGAAAGAAGACCAGGGTAACAAGTAGATTTTCCGGAATTTATGCTATATTTTTCTTTTTCCTTTTAAATGTTGTCAAATTTATACTGTTGGACAAAACATTAAGCAGACCTGAACTGTAAATACATAAGACAAACAGATGTCGACAAGAATGTTTCAGTTTCCTCATGGCTACAACTAAACAAACAAACAAAAGAAAGAGTGGGCGAAAATACAATATCAACAAAAATATAAACAGATAGTATGATATTGAAAATAATACGGAGCCTCCAGGAAGAGAGACAGAAGAGCAAGTTTTCAGAAAATTTTTTAAAAATATTTTACATATGTAGTTCATCTTTCAAGTGCATATAGATGCCAAAACCTACTTGTAAAAATACATTCAAGGCTAACAATTTCAACAATATGTACACAGCTAGGCAGAACACAAATGTGTCAACTGAAGTACATATACATATAAACTGAAAAAAAAAAAAAAAGAAAATTCACTCATTCTTATCATAAGCACAAGCATAATCATTTGAAATATTCAACACATACAAAAACATTCATCATAGAGACAGGTGCATGTAGAGAGATAGATATTTGCATCCTTATATAATACGAAATTCAACATGATTTATCCACATGTATGTATGCATAGTAGCATTGAATACCAATATAGCCAAAAAAACCTTTAAAAAATTTGGAACACCTTTTTGTTAACACATTTTCCTATATGTATAGGCATATTTGAAAGCTAATCACAGATGCAGTAGCATTCAAGATATACACTCATAAATATTTTCTATAGGTTTCAACAAATATATGATATACAGATTTAGACAAAAAGTTTTAAAATGTATCCTCCTTCCCAGTATGTGCACATATAAGTGTACACACATATCTCAGGAGAGAAATAAAAACAGAGAACTGATAAAAGAATTGAAAAAACGTTGGAGGAAAGAGACCTGTAGAAGAAGGCAGAAAGTAGGGGCAGTGCATAAGCTGACACAGGAGATATAAAAGAAAACAAGAACCACAAGTTCAACAATGTGTCCACTATTCTTACATCTATATCTGTCCAAGTAGTGGCCTTAGTTATAATTAAAAAAAAGATAAAGTGTAGGGTAGCATTAAGGTATACAGGAAAGCTTGAAGATTTATAATCAGAGAAGAAAAGTGAGTGAATAAATGATAAACTTAAAATAGCAATTATATCTCGGAATTTTTGAGATGAGGTATTATTATTTCCATTATTATTCGGACCATCCTCATCTTTGTTGTTTTTTATACAACGTTTCGGCCACATGGACACATAGCGCAGTGGTTACAGCATCAGACAAATTACTGTTAAGTAATCTGATGGTACTAGGTTCGATCCTAGTGTGAGGCAGTATAACAATACTACTAACGCTGAAAGAGGGGAGTACGGTCGATATACCCCCGTCGGATAAATAAAGGGTTCGGTTCGTTACTTCCCAAAAATCTCCCAGATGATACCTGACGAAGGCCGTAGAGTGCAACGGCCGAAACGTTGTATAAAAAACAACAAAGATGAGGATGGTCCGAATAATAATGGAAATTAAAATAGCAATGAGAATAAAATTTCACAGAAAAAGAAAATGCAAAGAAGATCAAAGATTCATCAGGAGGTAAAATAAACAGGAGAACAAGTAAATAAAGAAGTAAGAACTTAGAGCCATAGGAAAAAAGTTATTTAAGAAATTTTGAGAACAAAATTGCTTAACAGAAAATTTGTAAGCCTAATTCATTGGAATTTTACTGATTAGATATGGACATTATCATCCACAGTAGACTTAGAATCTTAATTCTCACATCTTCTGCATTAAATGTACACAATCATCAAATCAATGATAAAAATGAAAATCCAACCACTACAAATTAATAACCTGACCATGTAAAGACATTTACTTCATGAACCATTCTGCCCATGTTCATCCTAAACTGTCAGACTATTCTTGAGTTAGCTTGTGCATGCACACTCGATGATAGATACATGGAAAGAACCAGTGATGATAATTTTATTCTGACACAGGATTTAAAAACAAAGGCAATGACTTGAGAGAACAAGCATTGGTAAAGATTGCATATACAAATATTGAGCTCAATGAAGGGTGATGGGGGAGAATTTAGCAATCAGTTAAGCTCTCTCCACAGCTGATAGGGCATGCAGATTAAGAGCCATGGCCAAATCTGCAAGCAACACACTCAACAGGACTGCACTTGATCGAAAGAGGCAGCAGCGGCCACTTACTTGAGCTCACAAAATAAAACTAAGTGCCGACAAGCCTAATCAGGCAGCTGACACAAGCACATGTCAGATGAGATGTAATATACAAGGGAATTGATTGGTCAGGGTGGAGTGGGAGGGTTTGGATGGAAGTGGGAAAATCCGACTGGCCACTGCCACTGTCTGATAGTTGCAAAGGTGCAAATGTCTAACTGCAGTTGTCTGGGGGGCAGCATGGCTTTGCAACTGGGAGCATTTAATTTACAGACTAAAATACAGGGCAATAATGTCAGACAGCAGTTAAGTCTATAATAGTAAAGGTACAAACGGTGGCTGATCAGACTACAGAGTGGATGAATGAAATAGAGGGAGGACTAGTAGTAGTGACAACCCTACCCTATCCATTTTAGCAAATCCTTAGATGGTCACAGTATGGTAGTTGTGATGACCAGCAGGTAATGTTCAGGTAATAAGAGTGGTGGGTTGCTATCATGATTAAATGAGGTGGTTCTAATGACTGATGGGCAGAAGTGGTAATTGGTTGTAATGGTAGAAAAAGAGTGGATAGGGTGGGAAATGTTAACCAAGGATGGCCGTAAGAATGGCCAGGGGGGTATTATGCATGGGGTGTGGCAGGGGGTCAAAAGCACTGTTAATAACTATTGAAAAGAGAGCATTGTTTGTAGGTGTAGACAGCAGGAGAGGGTAAAGCCAGAAACGTTTAGAAAAGGAGAGAGTAAATATTAGAGAAAGGATAGAAGGAAAAATCATGAAGGAAAGGGTGGTTTTGATGGTTCAAGTAGAGATTATCTAAGACAGCAAGAGAGAAACTGATGGTGAGATATGGACAGAATAAGTTAAGGTGAAAAGAAGCAGCGGGGAAAAAAAGAATGAAATGATTGTCAGGGGGTAATGGTAATGGGTTGAGACCTGAGATGGTCAAGTGAAGGGTAGCACTGTAGAGTGGATGTGGTACTAAGGGTGAATGACAACACTTAATGGCTGTAGAAAGAACCACAGTTAGGCAACAACTAAAACTTGAAGAGAAAAGTGGAATGGAGAGGCTGGTCAGTCAAGAAGCTAGAGGCCGAGTACAGACAAGAGTAGCAATGGCGGTTGCAGTGCTGGAAGAGAGAGATTGGACACTTGCGGTGGCCAGGGGCAAAATAAAGAAGCTAAGGTATTAGAGTTGAGAGGCCAGTGGAGACCACAAGACCACCAGTATTCAAAATTCTACAGACCCTCCTCTGCTGCCCAAGGCTCACTCTAGAGAACCCTACCAAAGCTTCCTCCTCCTCCACTTCTTACCCTTTAGGCAATCATAGGAAAGCACTTCATGGAATAGACAATATTGGCCAGCAGTCAACATGGCACTGTTACAGCCTCTCTAACACCTTATAAAAATGGTTTTGGACCAATTCCCAGGTGAGCTAATCAGGGCCACTACATAAGGTGGCACGTAGAAATTATCTAGTGAGTAAAAGACCGAGCAAAAGTTGTTCACCTAGTTTACGATCAGTCTACTTGTAAAGGAACGGAAAAGAAGAAGAGAGAATTGCTACTCTTCTTCCTTTATCTCCGTTACATTTCAAAAGACTAGGAAACATATTCAAGAATAAATTCATCAATACATTTCCGGGCAAGGACTGCCCTTTTGGCCATATTATGGCCAAATTCGACAAATCGGACGTTTTTGAAAAGCATTAGGCCATGAACTCTTCAGTTCGGCCGTAATTAAATTTTTTACCATTTTGACTTTGGGGCTGAAGTATTTCTAATAAACTCTTATTTTTCGCATCTCTTTCAGTATTACGATGTTTTATAAACAGTTTTATCCATTTTTTTTATATTACTATTTTACCTTCATCATCATGAAGTTGTGATAAAAAAGCAACTGAAAGATGAAGATCAATACTAGTATAATTTTTTTTTGTGAATTAATGATGATGATCTAATGTATTAAAATAAAACGTATTTAGAAACCATTTTGACATTTGGCTACTTTTGACTATTTTCTTGTGTTTTGGGCTAGAAACATCTTCAACTATCTGATAACCCTGTTCTGGATAGAGGCTTTATATCACTGAAGCATGTCATTAAAAGGAGCCAAATTTTAGGAATGGGTGGGAGTGAGCCAATGTGAAGAGGTGACACACACACATATATATATGTATATCAAGAAAGAGAGAGAGTCTAGTGTCCATTATTACAAGGGAATAAATTATGTTCTGTGTATGAATGAGTCCAAGACTTTAGAGGATATTGGGTCCAGTCAGGAGTAGGTGAGTCAATGGGCCAGTAAGGATGATGTAAGATGGGTGAAGGGTTGGAAGTCTTCAAGAGAAATGCAACAATTGGACTTCTTGCAATAGAATTTCAAGATTTATCTTTCATGGATTGATGGAATAAAAGGAAAAGCATTTGATATTTGTTTGGAGCCAGACAGAAGGAAAGAGGTTCTATGAAGACAGGAAGGAGGAAGAGAGGAGGATAAGGAAGAAAGAATGAGGAGAGACATGGAGGGGAAGCAACTAGTCATAGTAGAGAGAAGTCATTGGGGGGAAGCAACTAGTCATGACTGATGGAGGGGGTTGGGAGGAAGCAACTAGTCATGACTGATGGAGGGGGTTGGGAGGAAGCAACTAGTCATGACTGATGGAGGGGGTTGGGAGGAAGCAACTAGTCATGACTGATGGAAGGAGTTAGGGGAAGCAACTAGTCATGGCAGAGAGAGTTTTTTTTTTGGGGGGGAAACAACTAAGACATGACTGATGGGGGTAGGCTGGGGGAAATAACCAGACATTACTGTTACAACAGGATTGGGGGGCGGGGGTGAGTAACCAGACCTGACTGATATGGCTGGATTTGTGAAGGGAAGGTGGGTAGAGAAATCAAATATCACTTATGGCTCTAGATTGGGGGGGGGGAGTAAATCAAAAAACCAATAATGATATTTTCTAGAAAGTTGGTCGAAAAATAGCAAGTGACATAAATAAAAACAATGAACTACAGAGAGAATGATATAAAGTGAAATACTCGACAAAATCTCAAATAGAAATGGTAAAAATGTTAAGGGGAGATCAAAGTTTACATATGAAAGAGAGAGAGAGAAGTTATGTTGACAAGATCGAAATAGGTGGCAGGAGGAGTTAGGCAAATAGGGAGGGGATGTCCACAGTTTTAACAGGTACACCAGAATAAGACTCTCCTCTCTCTCTGTATTTCTAATGACATTCTTTGCATTTGCTATCTTTGCAGTACATACAAAAGCATCAATATGGAGATGAGAAGAGAAACTAGTATTAGGGAAAATGAATTCAATGCAGTTGACCAATCAAGCAAGAAAGTGGTTCTAGCAGGATGCATTCGTAATTGATGCTCTGTCCATGAATTTTGACAAGTCCAAATGTGACCAATCAGCCAACATGACCAATACACATAATGTAAGTAGAACATAAATGAAAGTGAAAGTAGAAGGAGGAAAAGTGAAAAGAAAAAAATGAGAAATAGAGAGGGAAGACGAGGCAAAATGAAGGTGAGAGAAGAAGACGAGGCAAAATGAAGGTGAGAGAAGAAGACGAGGCAAAATGAAGGTGAGAGAAGAAGACGAGGCAAAATGAAGGTGATTGGAGAAGGAGAAAGAAAGTGAGGGAAGAGGGAGAATGAAAGTGAGGGAAGAGGGATAAGGAAAATGAAGGCGAGAGGGATAAGGAAAATGAAGGCGAGAGGGATAAGGAAAATGAAGGCGAGAGGGATAAGGAAAATGAAGGCGAGAGGGATAAGGAAAATGAAGGCGAGAGGGATAAGGAAAATGAAGGCGAGAGGGATAAGGAAAATGAAGGCGAGAGGGATAAGGAAAATGAAGGCGAGAGGGATAAGGAAAATGAAGGCGAGAGGGATAAGGAAAATGAAGGCGAGAGGGATAAGGAAAATGAAGGCGAGAGGGATAAGGAAAATGAAGGCGAGAGGGATAAGGAAAATGAAGGCGAGAGGGATAAGGAAAATGAAGGCGAGAGGGATAAGGAAAATGAAGGCGAGAGGGATAAGGAAAATGAAGGCGAGAGGGATAAGGAAAATGAAGGCGAGAGGGATAAGGAAAATGAAGGCGAGAGAAGGTAAATGATTGTGAAAGAAGGAAAATGATAGTGGAAGATGGAATGTGAAAGAAAAAAAGAAAGTGAAAAAAAGGAAAGCAATTGTAGGCAAATGAAAAGTGAAAAATGAAAGTACTAGAAAAAAAGGATCAAAGGAAAAGGCACTGCACTAGTGGGTAAGGAAGCTCAAAAGGAAAAAAAAGGAGGGTGGGAATAGGCAATAACAAAAATGGGAAAAAATCTTTCAAAATTATACAAAAGATTTTTGTTTTTTAATGCTCCTTTTCCCAATTCTTCAGAATGTTAAGCAGTTGCACACTTAATTCAATTTCCTGGACCTTATAAATAAATTATTTATCACTGCAATGATGAATACTATTTTTGAAACCAAAATAAAGAAAGATAATGTAGAACAGAACCAAAGAGCGCTCACACATTCATGTAAACAAATTCTGGTTGTTCTAATAATATCACTATTCCATGAGGAGAATCAAAGCTAACATTGGAGGTTACTGCCCATGTCCTTCAAGGCAAATTGTAACCTTGTAATATTCTTTGCAGCATTGTGTCAGAGTTCAAGAGATCCTCCGAATAAATATATTCAGCCATTTGTGCCAATCAATTCTTGCAGATCATAGATGATATCATAATATATAATGGATAATTATGTACAATTGCCGCAAAAAACTTTCAATTGGTCAAATCACTGAAAATTTGTCAAGCAATATTTACACATTCATTTGAAGCCATCATATGTAATTGAAATTGCTCATTATACGCAAGTTTAATAGAATACAATACTATAATATTAGTGTATTGATGATAAAGTTCAAATTGATCTGACTTTGTCTTTAAAGACTGAGTACAATCAATGTGATACAATTTTTTTTCGCTCTGAAATAGAAAATATTTAATACAATGAGACAGAAAGTGTGTGTGTGTAACCAGTATCATGTGAACTGAAATATTCCACATTCGTATCAGATAGATAAACCATTAAATATACACCAAGATGGGGGAGAAAGAGATGATATCACCATAAAGTGAAGAGCAGGAGCTTGAGATAATGGACAATCTTAGGTCTAACACCTTTGGAATTTCCATTGGTCCAGCTAGTTTTATTTATCATGAAATATAAACACTCATAGTATATTTATAACAAATGAGATATACTAATTCTAATACAAATATATAAACAGTACAATTCAGGAATCATTTAAAACAAGGGTTCTTAGAGGAAGTTCTTTTAAAGATAAAATTGCTCCCTAGCATGAATGCAAGTAAATAAGAACTTTACTTCTTGAGGCAGGAAATAAATGTTTAGATGCAAAGTTGTCACACCCTATTGAAAACTATATTTAAACGATTAACAGCAAAGAAATTCAAACAGTTTAACACCATTATTTGCATACAGCACAACACATTTTCAGCAACAGAATATATATACACAGTGTCAAAGTTTTTATTCACTTAACACCCATCCAAACTGCGAGGATACACTTGCACTTAACCGCTGAACATTACTAGGCTAACAAGAAACCCTGGTACAGTTTTACCAAGAACACGTACAGGTGTCAGTGCTTTGCTGACTTAGTGTACAATAGACAGAGACAAAATAAACATGAAGATTAAAGAGTTGAGCTCTCTGCAAGAATAGAGATATTCCAAGGGGATAGGCGATGAAGATGGACCAATAATAATGAGAGTTGAAGGTATAAGGAAATGCAAGGATATTACGCAAGAGAAAATATGTGTGCCTAGGGCTGAATGCAGAGACTAAGTCAAGAAATCCTAAATAAAGAGATAAAGCTGATATGGAAATGGAGCAAAGCAAAAATGAAAAATGAAAAGGAGAATTCAAGAGGAACTAGCATTCTAAAGGAAACTGAGTATCATCAGCACCTAAATATGCTGATGGTGATCAATTAAAAAGTTGGACAGGGACAATCAATGGATGAATTACTTCTCACACTTTTTGTTGGGTCATGATCACTAAAAAAGAGTCTGAATTTTTTTTAAAATTTGCAACGCATATTGACCCCCCCCCATACACACAAACACACACACTAAAAACCAATTTTGGAATGGAATTTAAAGAAAAAAAAAATTTCCGTACTCATTGAAAGGAGTGTCAAACAACATTGGAAGTTTCTGCCATGAGCAGTAAAGGCGGGCCTAAGTCCGGATATATACATACATATAAATGTCAGAACATATAAATAATCTCAACCCCAACGACAGTGATTAAACCACTCTGCTGATGGTAGCAGTGATTACAAAAAGAAAATAAGAAAGAAAGGGAAGAAAAACAAACAAAAGACCAAGTGTGAAAGGCGGAGCCAGAAGGAATGGTAAAGGTGAGCGGCATGAAAGGAGAGGGTAAACAAAAAGCAGGAGCGAGGCAAGAGAGAAAAGCTCAAAAAGGCAGCTGAGAGTAAGATAGCGTACCTGGCCACAAAAAGACCAGAAAGGGGCAATGGAAGAGTATGCAGCACAAGAGCAATTATATAATGACCTATCATATAACTTATATTGATTATAAAGCTAACTGAGCCAAGCTAAAACAAGATATCAAGAGAATATATTTGCTGGGTAAGGGCCAATTGTCAACATTCAATCTGTTAGTTTACCGAACACCAGCCTATGCTCTGAGCAGTAAACATACAGAGCATTAGATTCTGAAGTGACCAATAGTGATCCTCATGTTAATTCTCTATCTTGGCTTCAATTTACTGACAACCGGTGAAAAATCTTCAGTTTTCTTTAGATTATTGAAATTTCATCAAAAGTTTGAATTTTATGGGAATCCTAATCTCTGAAAGAAAGCATGAGTAATGCAATTCTTTTAGGTTATTTCATATTAATTCTGTCTTGGGACTTCTACAGTATTCTTTTTCCTTGACTGGAAAAAATCTTCACATAAGGATAAGGGTGTATCCTTCTATCATTATTTTATAAATTATTTGAATTAAAACCTTCATCTTGGTTTCAGCCTCTTCTAGCCCCCTTCATGTGCATGTTGCATCTGATAATATCTCAATCTCATCTATAAGTTCTCCTCCACTACAATTAGAACAATTCACAGATCTGAACATTAAAGATTAGTTATGCACTTGAAATTTCTTAGAATAAATTTCTGAAGCACAAGTCTTTGAATTGTTCCAATTAGAGTGGAGGCAAAAATTAGCAAAAAGGAAAGAGAAAAAACAAACAAACAAAAAAAAAAACAGGTCCTGTTAGTCACTTAATAGAAACCACCATGTGACCAAGATCTTTTGGCAGCATGCCATGGTTGGGTGGAGGTGATCAATTGAAAAATAAGTAAAAAGGGTGATCAATGAATAAATTGCTCGACACTAACTAAGAAAACAATTCAGCAATAACTTTGTTGCTAATTGACCTACCACACACACTAAAAACCTATGTGGGGAAAATCTTAAAAATCTGAATAACATTTTTATAGGTATAATAAAGAGTAAATGTTGAAATTTTCAGCCCTCTAGATCCATTGGTGTAGCTTGTAAGCACAATAAATAGATAACCAGCCAGCCCAACTTGAAAACTGAAGAGGACTTGCTGACGGTTTCGGCTGATGTTTCTAATGATGGACAAAATTCAAAGATTATAGGATGGGACACACGAGAAAAGGTGCCTAGAAAATGCATTAACCAATACAACAGATAGAGATACTAGTCCAAACAATTTATAAAATCAAGACAATATTTATCTAAGAACTTCACCTCCGCTTTACTGACCGATTTTTCAATAGGCAAAATAAATATATCAATATGTACATTCTTGTAACAATACAGGTCACTCTTCTATAATTCCAGTTAGCAACATGCCAGAGCAGACGAAGAGTGAAAAGTTCACTCCCCTAAATTAAGTGAGGATTTTTATTATCCTTACAATAGGAAGTTTGACACAAGTCTGTAAGAAATGAACTCACTATAACTGATAAACAATAAGACATGAACAAGTGCTCCAATACATCAATAAGCTTTCATTTCATTTGAATGACATTTGTTCATCTAATGGTTGACTTAGAACTGATAAAGATTATCATTGTGAATGTTCCTATATTTACCTATTTTAATGTTCCCTCATTCTTTCAAATGAAAAAGAGTAGCAGAGTCAGTAACTATGGGTCAGAATGGTGGTAAGGTCTGTATAACAGGTATAAGAACACACATCTGTCATCTGAGAACAAGCAAAGAACTTGTGAAGGTAAACTTGACCTCAGGTGTGTTCCAATAAAATTTTCTCACCTCACATGGTCACAAAATAGTCAAAAGAAAGAGAATAAGCTCCAAGGAACACATGAAAAACAGAGGTAAAAAAACTGTTCTGCATGGAAGTCTAAATAAAAACTTCACTACAAGGTTACAGAAGAAAGCAAACAGACCTGCTCAGACTGGGAGCCATCATGAGAAAAGAAGCCCCTATTTATCCAATGTCAAAAATATTTATCAATCAAATAATTGCCAACAGTACTTGCTAACAAATAGAATGGGCATACTGTGTGCATGCATATATATATATATATACATACATACAGTATATGTGGTACAAATCAGGCTAGCAGTATAACATAATAAAATAATATATTAGTAATATTCGCCTGATGAGGCCCGAAGAGGGCAGAAACATGAGCTAGTTTGTGTAGCGAATCCACATTCTACTATATATATATATATATATATATATATATATATATATATATAAAATGTACTCAGAGCTAGCTTTGCACATGAGTAATAAAATGAATATGCTAATAAGTGGTATTATATATTCAGTATCATAACTGTCTCATGAGGATTATATCAAAGATACTTTTAAATGACCTAAATTTAATTTCTCATCAATTCAAAATACAGAAAATTGAATAATGGAAGTAATACAATTTACAGACAGTTAAAAAGATAGTTATCTGAAATAATTATTCATAAAAAATTCTTCCCTTTAATTTTGTCAACCTCATCAGGTACGTACGTGAAACTAAACTTCTGAAGTTTTGTTTTTGGAGGTTTCCTCACCTCACTATCAAAGGCTCTGTCTGTTTGTTTGTCTGTGTCATTCAATTGGTCTGTCCATATATTATTTCTCAGCTCACACTTGATAGAAAGATGTTCCTTGATAAGATGCTTTTCACTTAAAATCATCTTCTACTCAGGGTCACGTGATCTGGCAATAATGGCTTTAAACTTCATAGTGGATGCCTCATTGAACTTTTGGTTCTTGTTTTAAAGTACCAGTGATATACTGATGAAAATGGATCTATTGTTAAGGGATAAAAGTAATGCCAAACCTAATTTGTAAGCAAAAGCTGAGAGAAACAGGATTTAGTATTGTTTCTAGTAACATCAAGTATTCTATTCATTTGGAGCTGGACATTAGGCCTTCAAATAAGATCAACATAACTGACAAAATGAAAATAAAGTAACAAAAAGGTTAGAGTGGTAGATATTTATACTTTTACTTGTGGCACTTTTTAAAACTACTTTATTCACCTGAAACATCAGACTTGGATTGCCACACCCTTTCAAACTACTGTGATATGTTCAATTCTATGCATTTTTGCAGATTTTGGTGAGGTTCAGAATTTACCATTCATTACAGAGAATAGGAAGTGGGATGAAGTCAATGATAAATATTTCTGGGTGGTGAATCAGTGGTGGGTATATCGAATGAGAAGTAATAAGACATAGGGTACAATTCTAAATACAAGGCAGCCAACCAATTGTATCAAGAGGAAATTTATATGGTTCTTGGATTGCTTCCTCATGACAGAGCATTCGCAATAACAACTTGAAGGATAAATGTGTGGTTTTTGGCACTCTTAGGAACAGCAAGTTAACTAGAATGAAGCATATGTGCCTTAATAAAAACCATCTTTCAACTCACAATAGACATTGGTGAACTGTTTAAGTTTGTGGTATGCAGATGAATGCTGCTTGTTTGTGAGGGTCTGCATGTATCACATAATGAACAAACAATATTATTGACTAATAATCAAGGGTGTCCGGCTCACTCAACTATATCTGATATTCAATAACATCAGTAAATCAATGTTTGAACAAGGAACAAACTTGAAAGAATTAGTTGAACACATTTCAAAGAGACCTTTCATGAAACTGGAGAGAACTGATCAGCTGGAGGAAAATGCTGATTTCCAAGTATTAACAGAAGCTTAAACAACCTTGATTCCATAAAATCTTCATGATGTTCTTCTCAAAAAAAAAAAAAAGTGACAAAGTATTTAAATCAAATCACCTGAAGCTAAGAGCAAAGGTCCCCACCCACAATTTTTAGTTAAATGAAGAGGGAAAGCATGAAAGAAAAAAAAAAAAAAGGATACTTTTAAAAATATGCATGTGCCTGTACGTGCTCTGCTCTATCAGTATGAAGCAACTTTAGTTACACAATCTGTTCATTACGTTAATTGTTTACTCCTACTTCACTACAGTTCAAGAAGTCTTTTGAAATATTTGCTTTAAGCAGTGAGCGAGTGGGTGGTGAGGAGAAGAGAGAGTGGCCCCATCTTGGGTTGAGAAACCTGAATACACAGACACAAGTTTACAGGTATAATTATGTACCTTTGGAAACGCACATCTTTGAATATATACATGCATTAGGCTATTTGCTTTTAAACACAGACTACACAAGATTCTGTACACATTCACTAACAAATAATATCACACAAACATCAGATACTCACATTCGTATACCAATACATAGATATGTTTACTGATGAACATAACTAAACAAACACACACACACATGAATGAGTGTGTATATAAGCAAAGATGTATTCAACCATGTGTGTATTTATGTAGCTTCATATGCATTAATGAACACACACAGCCTTGCGTAAATCAATATATGAACACAGAATGTTACAATATACACCAGTATCTATATATAAAGATGTATACACATCTTTATATGGACTCACAGCTCCAATGTCAAACACAAATTCTTTCATGTAAAGGTATGTGCACAAACATTTTAAAATAAAGTACAAAAAAAAACCCCAAACAATTTTTTACATGTGTTACATGTGTAGATAATAATGTCCTCAAGCATATACACACACACTTTCATCTGAATATGCACACACACACACACACACACACACACACAAAATCGACCAGTGGTGTACAGAAAACATCCACTGCCACCATGACATTCCATCTACAAAAGAAAATTTCACCTGATTCGTATCAATAGAAATACTCATCCACCCTAAGGCTATCGTTACTAAATGATGGGAGCAGCTCGGCTGACCTTTTGATGACAAAATTTCCATAGCAAACTGTCTCCACTCCTTCATTACATTTACAAATACCTGCACCAAAAACTATTACATAAATATGGACATGTATTTTTTTCTAAATGATATTAATTATTTGGGTTGGCATTAGCAGACTTTATCCATGAACACCCCTATTTTATTTGATGTGTTTTTGCTAGCATTAACTGATAGATACATCTTAACACTTTTGAGAGAGAGAGAAAGAGAGAGAGTGAGAGAGACGGACGGACAGAAAGAGAGAGAGACGGATAGAAAGAGAGAGAGACAGACGGAAAGAGGAAGGGAAAAAGGAGAGAAAGAGGAAAGGAAAAAGGAGAGAAAGAGGAAGGGAAAAAGGAGAGAAAGAGGAAGGGAAAAAGGAGATAAAGAGGAAGGGAAAAAGGAGAGAAAGAGGAAGGGAAAAAGGAGAGAAAGAGGAAGGGAAAAAGGAGAGAAAGAGGAAGGGAAAAAGGAGAGAAAGAGGAAGGGAAAAAGGAGAGAAAGAGGAAGGGAAAAAGGAGAGAAAGAGGAAGGGAAAAAGGAGAGAAAGAGGAAGGGAAAAAGGAGAGAAAGAGGAAGGGAAAAAGGAGAGAAAGAGGAAGGGAAAAAGGAGAGAAAGAGGAAGGGAAAAAGGAGAGAAAGAGGAAGGGAAAAAGGAGAGAAAGAGGAAGGGAAAAAGGAGAGAAAGAGGAAGGGAAAAAGGAGAGAAAGAGGAAGGGAAAAAGGAGAGAAAGAGGAAGGGAAAGGAAAGAAAGAGGAAGGGAAAGGAGAGAAAGAGGAAGGGAAAGGAGAGAAAGAGGAAGGGAAAGGAGAGAAAGAGGAAGGGAAAGGAGAGAAAGAGGAAGGGAAAGGAGAGAAAGAGGAAGGGAAAGGAGAGAAAGAGGGAGGGGAAGAGAGAGAAAGAGGGAGGGGAAGAGAGGGAGAACAAAGCGAAGAGAGGGAGAACAAAGCGAAGAGAGGGAGAACAAAGCGAAGAGAGGGAGAACAAAGCGAAGAGAGGGAGAACAAAGCGAAGAGAGGGAGAACAAAGCGAAGAGAGGGAGAACAAAGAAGACAAGGAAAGAGAGGGAGAACAAAGAAGACAAGGAAAGAGAGGGAGAACAAAGAAGACAAGGAAAGAGAGGGAGAACAAAGAAGACAAGGAAAGAGAGGGAGAACAAAGAAGACAAGGAAAGAGAGGGAGAACAAAGAAGACAAGGAAAGAGAGGGAGAACAAAGGAGAGATAGGGAGATACAGAAAGAGATAGGTAGAGAAAGATGGAGACAGACAGCAAGAAAGAGTAAGAGGGAAAGATGAAAATAGAAGGGGAGAAGAGGGCTGAGGAGGGATAGGGAAAGGACTGGGGTAGAGTAGTAGGCACAGAGGAAAGGGTAGAGGAAGGCAGTGGAAGAAAGAGGAGGTGGGATGCAGTGGAAGAAAGAGGAAGTGGGAAGGAAAAAGAGAGGAAGAGAGAGGGATAGAGACAGAAGCAATGCTGTATTCCTCGTCCAAATTTAACATTTGTGGACTTGCAGATTCACACAATAATCCACAAAGTGATGGAGAATAAAATTTTGATTTAACCCTTTGCCTGTACCAATAATTTCCTTGGTTTAGACTCAAAGCAGTTTCCTACAGAGAGAAATAATAAATGCAATAATTTTTGTGCCACAGAAATTCTATGGTGCCTTGAGATGAAAAACAGAAAACTAAAGTAAACTTGATTCAATCAGAAATTATTGTCTATATGCTCAATGCATCAGAATTGTATATGCTAAACACTATCCATCCACCAAAATTATTATGTATATACATCTTTGTAGATATGATTATCTGCAAGTGTGCATATCCATGAAATCATATCTAAATCCTCAATATTAGGTTGACAAACAGAAAATGTGTTGCTAACTTAGTAAATATTTTGATGTTTATTCGAATAATCTTCAAAGTATTACCTTCTACAAGCATATTTTCCAGTGTTATCTTTATCCTTTAAACTTTTCTAATACACAAGGTATATATGTGAGTGTGTTGTAAAGTTGTCTTGAGTTGAAAACCGACTCATTATATTCCAAATTTGGCAAATGGATTTCTTTATTATCAATGAATAGTATATATACATCCAGATAGTAACATTAATGAATCACAGAGTGATTTGTTGAGCGACTGATTTTGAAGACGACAACTAGGTACAGCATCACACCCTTAGCAGGTATAAAAATGTTTCAGTGTCGGGACTTAATCTGATTTTTTCAAAATTAACTAATCATTAATATTTCTCTTCATCTGATTTCCAAGCACCTCAAGTTTTGCTATATTCACTTTTTTTTGTTTTTCTTTCATAGGAACAATCACAATACTTTAATGATATCAGTACCTTGTATAAATGAATCACTGAGGCCTGCAATTGTACCAGAACAAATTATCTTTTTTAAATTTCTTAAATAGATCTTTGTTCTAAAATCGTCTGAAAAAATACCAGCACAAGATTTGGGGGGCATTGTTCATCACAAAATTACTGTACAGATCCAAAAAGGCACTGTTTTAAAAAAGGAAATTTTAAAAAAAATGAAAGTTTTTAGATAGTACCTAGTAGCGTTATCATGCAAATTTTCAAGGTTGCAGCCCCAAAGATGTGACCAAAAACATCCAGAGACACATAATACATAAACACTCAAAGAGAAGAATCTGCAGCCAACTCGGATGATTGGTCAGACACCACTGGGGCAACAGGGATTCGATATATCTCCAACAACATCTGCTCAAGGCTCCTAAAATGTTACATGGAAAAAATTTCAATCACATAAGCTCCTTGATAAACCAATCTTTATCATGTCTCATAACTTATGCATTAAGGCACCACTAAAAAATTTCTATCAGTTGAGCTTTTTCCTGGATTGGAATAAACTCCCATCTATACCATTGATACCACCATAGTTCTGCATTTGTGTGAATTTCAAATGCACCATTACTACTGTGTTTAGACCAAAAGAAATGTAACTGCATCTATATATTTTCCCTTCTTTTAAGTAATTCAAATGCTCTTCAAAATTCTAGATAGGAAGGGGGTTCTACTGTGATATTATACATGTAATCTTTTATGTAAGAAGCTTTACATAGTGTATACTAAACTGTTTGTTCAGTCCTCTAATTTAAAATGAGGAAATATTTCCTAATGTAAAAAGTTATTTCAAACATGAAAACATTGCTAATTCAAAATGATTATCTGTTTTTACTTTTAAAATATATGTACCAGCTGTAACTCTCTGCTAGGTGTTTCTGAACATTCATACATTGTCTCAATATCAAATGCCTACCACAGTGATGGTTAACAAGCTCATCACACAAACAATTGCTAATGAGCTTGATCCTCACTCAGTGTGACGTAAATTTGCCCTTGTACCAAGGTTGACATCAACCAAATTTCAAGAGTACATACAAGTGATTTAAAGACTGATTTTGATGCTTACTGATTTGGCTTAATCCAACAAATATTTATTTGAGCACCAATTGTTAAGTGATGAATAGAAAGTTGATCTTCTAAGCCATTGCCAATTAGTTCAATTATTACTGAGTACTGAATGAATGAGGTTTTGTACTAAAGCTAGTTTAATCCAACAAATAAATACATTGGTTTCAATGATATACCATTATATATGTATATATATATATATATATATATATATATATATATATATACACTTCCAAATATGCTTCTATTCCAACTTCATTTTTTTTTTCCTTTCGAATAGCAGTATTCTTCGTTTTTTGAAGTGTTAGGATATATCTTCAATGAAATCTAGTGTAAAGAATTCAAGTAGAAAACTTTGAATGCATCATCTATCAACTCTTATCCTCTAATGGTTAAAAATTACGCATTCACATCCTTCAAATTTAAGAAAGAAAAAAAAATTAATTACATACTCCAACTGGAATGGAATTTTTTCCAAAATAGATGAAAAAAAAATGAAATAAAATAAAAAATTTTAAATTCAACTGAATTTTTTGTCATATTTTATCAAGATATTTCTCTCTTCTGGTGGAAATGTGCAAATCTTTATTTGCCTAACATCAAATTATTTATCTTCTTTAGTTTTTCTGCATCACTTTCAGATTCTTTTTTATCTTTTCCGTTGTATCTCATCACAGGTGCAGGTTTCCTAAGTAGATTTTTTAAAAATATATTACCCATCTCAGATAGATAAGCACTGGCTAACCTCTACAACACTGCCCTCAAGTACTTAGATTTACTTATACAGTTATTTATATGATTATTTGAAATGGATCTGCAGAAAGGGTGTGTGAATGTACAAGTAAGAAAAATATATACAATATACATTAACTCACCACAGCAAATAAAGATAATGGTTTTTTTTCTTAGAGAAACACACACACACACACACAAAATAAATTCAATTTTGAGGGCATAGTTATCTGTTAGACCACCAGCAACATTGAGCCATCCTTTATCCCACGTCACACTACACTACCAAAACCCATCGCAGCAGGATGACTTGCACATGACAAATGAAGCAAGATCTTTCCGAAGAAAGTTTCAGGAATTTAGTGAGAGGGAGACAGACCTGTTCGTTTTATTTTTCCCCTAAGATAATCCAAGTGCAGTTTTAAAAAATCCGTTTTTCTAGTCTTAAATACTCAGTTACCTTTGAGCTATTGTTTGTTTTTTTTCTCAACTAAAAGAAATATGCAAGACTTTATGAACCCATAGTGAAAGTATATTCCTATATAAGTTAAGACTACTTTAAATATTCAGCTAAATAAAGAGTCCACATAAAAAAGTGCTTAAATGGACAAGATAAGTTCAAATAGACATCTTCAGGAACTCGGTAAGATTGCCCTATGTTCCTTGTTTCTCACTTCTATTACTTTGAATGCTTTGGCCCATAATAAAAGACTTGTACAGCTTTTTATTTATGTACAAGAAACAAAAAAAGTCTTCCAGATAGCTATATGGGTGAATGGTGTAAATTAAAGATGTAGCCATCTCCAACTTACTCTCAATTAAACCATTTACTCATTCTTCAGAGAGTGTGAGAGAAAAAGAATAGGATTACATGGCAGACAGAGCTTCATAAAGTTCACTGCATTGTTAAGAATTTATTTATTGAATCAAAAATATAAAGTGAACAAATTTGTCTTCTGAATGTACTTTTGTAAAAGATGGCATGATTTGCAAAGATTCTCACTTGCATTTTTGGAGTATGAAAGAGAGATAAATAGTTACAAAGGAATGAAGACAAAAAATAATGAGAGAAAAGCAAAGCAGAAAGAGTGAGAAAAAGCACAACTGCTGCAGGGTCAAACCTCATTCCTACTGAAGATGTTTACAGCAACTTTTGTATTGCACATATGATGAATAAAAATTATGAAAGTATATTTTTTCATTTCTTAGTATAAATGTATTTATTTATTAGAACTAAATAAGTATTATGTAAATCTAACATGAATTTTTGAAGATAAGTGAGACCAATTGGTAAAAGAGTTGCCAAACAATAACTTGGTTGCGATTTCAAATCACGGTAAGGAAATACTAATTTTATTTATCAGTTTGGTTTAATGTGCCAGGACTGACAGACAGTGGAGAGCTTCCTCCTCTGAATTACGAGAGAATTATTCCCCGATCTACTTGTTCATGTTATGATAGAAAAACAAAGTCAACTCCAGATTTGTACTGAAGTTTGACAATGAAAAAAATCAAAGAGTACTAAAGAGTAGACAGAGATAGTGGGAGAAAAATTGGGAAATAGAAGGAGAGGAGAAAAGAGTAAAGATGAGAGAAAGCAGGAGAGGAGAGTGTGAGAAAATAAAATAAAAAGGAAACTATTGATATACAAATAAAGCCAAGATAGAGAAAGACAGACAATGGGGAGACAATAACAAAATAGGGAGGCAGAGAATTATTTTAAAGATTTATATGAAGTTGAAAATTAAATTGAAAATCTTTAAGGAAAGAGGAAAAATATTAAATAAAATAATAAAACTAAATGTTTAAAAGAGAAAATACTTCTTTCGAGGCATCTGAATTATCAAAGGGGAAGATCATTTCTTTACAAACCAAGACTTTGCTGCCATTCTGATTATTCAAAAATATTCCATTTTTTTCAGTGATTTTTTTTTCTAACTTGATCAAAACCAAAATGACCACGAGTAGCAAAGAAACAAATCAGGTGAAAAAAAAAAAATTTATTTTCTCGTCTCTTCATAGGACATCTGGTAATCATTCAACAAAGCTACCAAGAACATTTCCCACCTGTCTATCTGGTGCATATGCATTACCAACGTAATTATTCATACAACATTAATTTTAGAATGTTGATGATTAGGAGAAAAGAAACTGTTAATATTTCAAGTGGCAGGTTTGAAGATTTTCTTGTACGAGATGGATTCTGAGAGTTCATTTCTTTTCCAAGGGTATTTGCATCAAAAACTGCAATTATTCTAGTACTCCTCACCATAGTCTTAAGCACTAAGCTATCATATGAGCCCAGCAGTTATTTAATATGATTTCAGACTTTTTTGCCTCCTAGATGAGTCCATGATAATCAGAATTTGCACTTGTCTCTGAAATGGATTTTAAAATCCTTCGACGAAAACAAATATGCTTATTCCTCAAAAACCTTTGCAAGTGTTCATTTCTTTCAGATAAAATTTAGAAAATGCATGATAGATCTTTTGTTACAGTTCACATCTAGCCTTTCTTCTATTTAATGATGACAGGCTTGTTCCACAAAATGTCAAGAAAAAAAAATCTATTTTTTTTTTCTCAGAGAAAAAAATATATGTTCACAGTGTTACAATATTACATTACACATTTAAAAGCTAAAACCAAATTTAGACACAGAATTAATGAGAGAGTGAATGGAAATTCAGTCCATCCCGATGCCCAATGTACATCTTCTGAAGCGAAACCATGGAGACCTGTCAAGCAAATCAGAGAAAAATACTTTTCATCTAAGTTAAAAATTATGCTTACTCTCTGGATTTACTTATGTAGATATTTTTGAAAATCAGTCCAAGAGAAAATTTTGATGAATTTTCCTGAATGCTCGTTTCAGTCTTCATGTTCATGAATAACATCAAAACAGAGGAATTCAACTGATGAACATCACAACTCACAATGTGGATCCTCAGAGATCATATGAGAAACTATGACCAGCAGAATATAAGTTGGCATGATGAACTAAACAAGTTCGGATACTATTGGCTCCACATCGACCATGATAGAAACATCCCGCAAATCCTGGGGAAAGTCCGGGTCCGATGATGATGATGATGATGATGAATGCAAAAAAATTAGCAAGCTACAAAACAAGCTCCCTAACCACAATTCTACAAGAGAATATCAGCATGAACGTGAATAAGTAACTTTTCCTTTCTCTCATCTTCGTTAGTCAACAGAAACACCATTTTTTATTTTTTATACTCTTGAATTCATAAAATTCATTAAAATGAAGGGAAATAACTCCAGATTCAAATAACCCCCTTTGACCTTTCAGGGAATTATTCACTGTCAATACTGGCATTTACAAGGCGCCCATGAATTTAAGTGTTAAATACTAGGAGAAAATTGATTAACAATTGTCTCTTGTAACCAACAGAAATACAGATAGGTAGAACCAGCATGACCAAATATTTAAAAATAAGTTCACACAGTCTGCAACATTGCAGCCAAAGAAAAAGAGAAAAGAAAAAAAGAAAAATCAAATTAGATGAGCAATATCTGGAGTTAGTGCAGTATTAAAACGCACCTCATAAACATTCACGATATCAGCATGAAATGAATCTAGATATGAAAGACAGGACTTGGCTATCAGAGATGCTTTATCTATACTTTTTTTCCTAGTTCTTTTTATTTTCAGCAAAAACTGCAATGCAAGTATACACTAACTGAATAAGTTTGGCAAAGATAACACATGCACCCAGGCACACCTGCATAGGTACAATGGAATGCATCGAACAGATTTAAGAGGAGGGGGGGACCTTAAGTCAATGTGATATATTACAGGTAGTTTATGCCCAGATATGCTTACCTTATATGAGAAAAATGGCAGAGGAAATATAAATATATAATAGGCTTTAATGTTGAACTTACATTCTATATATCAAATAAATGATATGATTTATTTAACATCTTCATATACATAGGCATCGATGGTAAAATATCATATGACATACACAGAGGTTTACGAACATAATGTATATGACCTTTATGCACATATGTGTGTTTCATATTAGTAATCAAAAGACCGCAAAAAAAATGCTTCTCAGAAGAGAAACCCACACGGTACTGTGCATAGACATACATTTATATTCACATGTTTGTGTGTATAGACATAATCAACGAACGCAAGAATACATGAAAAATCTCCATACACTTAAAAACATAAGTAGAGTAAGGGACAGACACTCACACACAGAACATTTGAGTTCAAAACAGTAAGATCCAACTGAGTAAGTCAGAGAGACATAAAATTAAACAAGAACGCCTTTCAAAAAAAAGTAGAATTTTGTAATAGGTTTGTATGGACAGAGTTAGACATTTCAGCTCAAAAGATACAACACAATCAAAAATATATATCTTTTATATTTCACACAAAAATACTGGTATGCAGATTTATACATATTCAGACATACACCTACACACATATATATACATAAATTTGACTGTGCATGAATCGACTTATAGATAGATGTCATACATCTACACAGAAAACTGGTTACACACACGATCTCAATCTATCATATATAACACACAGGTGAATATAAATGAATATCAACCCTTCCTATTGCCTTCCACACCCAGACTGTTCCAAAGCAAGTGATTTCCCTCAGGTGTGAGTTGCCATTCACCCAGGCAGTTCTCATAATGCCATTTCTGTAATTCTATGAAAAAATAATTGGTTCTGAACCAGTATTTTATTTATTTAGTTTTTGTCAGTGGGTTGGAGGGATAGAGGAGTCAGCAACGGAAAGGATGGTACCAAATTCTAAGAAGTAATAAGATGACAGTGACTGCCAATGCAGAAAAGGCAGGGAACGACTCCAGGGAGGCAACCACAATCAAAGAATGATTATCATTTTTAGCTTTATATTTTTTGGTGAAAGTCATCTAGTCTGCATTTGATCTACATGTAGATCACACACACACACACACATACATATATATAAATATATATATATATTTATATTATATATATATATATATATATATATATATATATATATATATTTAACAAAAGTTCCAAATTTTTCAAGATACAATAAAAAAAGAATTGAAATATTTTAGAAAATATAATACAAGGGAATAGTTTTGGTAAATTACAATAGGCAAATTAGAAATCACTGAAGGTTATCTGTTAATATGATCTTGCTTACTCAACCACAGTACAGAAAATTTATAAAATATAACACTTTTTGATATTTATTAAACCAAAAAAAGTTGTGAACAAGATGAGGGATTCAACTAAAAAGTCCTAGAAACTCACTGCTTATGACATACACCTGAAGAAAATTGGAAAGAACATGGACCAAAATATTGTGATCAAAACAATACAAGCAGGGATGCTAGTCTGAATAATTCATAGAATAGAAAGTCTATATCACACCATACAAGCTTCTAAAACCAGACAACAGATTGACTTCAAGAGACAAGGCTTTGAAATACTATTATCAGAATTGAATCTAAGGTGATTTACATCCTTTCAACCTTTATTTACAGGCTTATTCCAAACAGAACCTGAGAAGACTTGAGATACTAAATACTCATGTTTTTCAACAATACCAGAAATAATTTGGTACAATAGATTGGCAGAAACCAACTCCTCTTCAAAATAAAACTTGTTTGATCTCTAAAAAAATCCAAAGCTATGAATATCTTCCTGATTCAAATCATGAGGAAAAGTTAATAGGCCATTACTGGCGGTAGCTCACACCCTCTATATCGAATACCCTCAAGGAAAAAAAAAATCATCAAGGTGTATATACATTGCAGTATCACCCATAAATGAGAACATCATACCACTCTTTTTTTTTTTTTTTTTTTTTTACAGAAAGTGGATTTTCTTCAAAACTAAATACAGCAATGCAGTGAAAATGTGTGAGTACTAAAAAGTGGTGTAGAAGTATTGAGGGAGAATAGCAGAGACTAGCAACAAAGTAAATTATAAACTTTCATCATTACAGTTAGGAAGTGATGAGCAACTGCAAACTCCTTTTTTGCAGCTGATAAGTAGATGAAGTATGTATTGTTTTCTGTATTGCTAAAGGGCAATAGTTGAAGTTTTGGAGAAAAAGAAGAAAAAAGGAGTGTGTGGGAAATATAACAACTGACAGAAAAATTATATGCAGTGAGAAAGAAATTAAATTCCTCTTAATTGCGGATAGTAGTGTTTTTTGTTTTTTTTTCTCCAGTCATCTTTCTTGTTTTTCTACTTCAATGAAGATCTGAACTCATTAGTAGAAAATCACACGATGAAAGCTTATTGAAAGAGAAACTCTCTAAGTGATTCCTTCCAGTTTGTCACAATTCTTTTGTTAGATTAATGCCTTCCTTCTTGTTTTTATTTACAAACAAAGAATCTGAAACAAAATGTGAGATCTATACAGATTCTACTGCAATGGTACATTTTGTTGCTGAACCTCTATATTTCATGTGAACAGACAACATAGAAGACATTTTTCAGATAAAATTCTGAAACCATTAGTTTTGATTGTCAAGTCCACAAAACCTGAAGACAAATCAACGTTCTGTTCAGTTACTGAAGTTTTTAAATACCGAAAAGCATACAGTGTTATAAAAAAAATTCATATTATAGTTCTTTTCACAAAATATTGTGTTTGAACATTGACCCATTTCCATAATAAATCTTTTGGAATTCAATAATAGATCAATTCAAATGCATCTCTAAAATCATTCAAAAGGTACTCCTCAGGAAAATAAAATGATGAAAATAGGCTTTCTAGCAAAATCTAACATTTAAACATTGATGTACAACAGTAAATCGTTAGCACTAAAATTCTATAATATATCGAGTCAAATAGAGAATCCTTTTTCATTTTTTATTTTATGCTCTGCAAGACAAAAAAAATGTCATAAAAATTACAAAAACCTCCTTCCCAATATGTCAACATTCAAAGCTGATAATAAATCAATGTAAATATCAAAAGTTTTTGATGCTCAATAAAACTTATGTGGAGCAATATTAACAAAGCAGAAAGATTCCTTTCCTAACAAGGCTCCGCTTTTGTTTAATATGGTCTTATTAGTTTACCCTTACCTTCAAAAATGACAACAGTATTCAAGTATTTTGGCAATTGCATTGTGCTTATAAAATATTTTTTTTCAAGAACATCATAGTGCATAGCATTTTCTTGTTTATAGTCAATATTTTTTCGTGAATATCTAACTAAACTAAGGTTGAATAAGGTAAAGATATTAATAGAAAAAAATTTTTTGAAGAATCCAATACAAAGAGAATGGCAAATTGCCAATTGTCACATTGTTTCTGTAAATATTGAAAAGTGTTACACAAAAATATATAAACGTATTGATACACATGTCAGTTTTTAAGATGAAAAGTTTTGCTAAAAAAATTTGGGAACCATGTTCAGTTCAACATTGAACAATTATGGTGTTTTATTCATCAGGTTAGACATGACATAAAATCTTATTTTTACAACATCAGAACATGAAATTCTATTTTTACTATGTCATCATGTGGAGGCACAAAAAGTGTAACAGAAGACAAATAAATGAATACACATTGTATTTTATTGTCGGCAGAATGTCTTTAATCCTTTAAAGATATTTACATGAAGGACATCATGTATATTTTAGGTGCTTAATTCTGAAAGCAGGGATATGTATGCTCTACCTGAATAGGATAACAATTACATATTTAAACCTGAATTTTTATGTGTAATTCTTATGGACATGACTAATGTAGACACGAGCATTGAAACCTTTGGTTGCGCCTTGTCAATCAAACAATTTTGAAGCATAAAAGATGAAGATGAAATTAAATAATGTTTGTAGAGATATAAAAATTTAACTAATGAATAGAAGTAGTGGGTGATTTTGATTATTTCAATGTTTATGATTATAATTCTCAGGACATTATAAAAGAGATTGACTCGTGTTTGTTTACAGCAATAAATCCACACGAAATAATGTGTGTGCTTGTGCCAATCAAGGTTCCTTGCTATGCAAAAGGACCTGGAACTTGTCCAATGATTCCTTCAAGAGTTTATATGATCATTATATATTCCTTGTATGTCTATATAGAGATGATACAACAATTCCACTTCATTTTTTCATGGGCACATGTATTTTACTCTAAAATCATTTTATTTACCATAGATTGATTTTAATATAAAGTGTTGGCATAAAGAAAAGCATCTGGCTGTGAAACATGCACTTAACCCTATATAACCAAGAAGTATTTGATTAGGAAATATGGCGACATAATTTCTAGAAATGGACAGAGTAATGGCAATGTTTAATATTCCTTTCTAAGTGCTATCAAAATAGACATAAGTATGGATAGACTTGATGACATTTGCATATTGATATTGCAATATTGAATTATAAAGTTTTGTATTTTGTTCAGCAGTTGTGGTATTATTCAATGTAAACATTTAACTAGCTATTGCTGATAATGATCAGGTATGATTATATATATATATATATATATATATATATATATATATATATATATATATATATATACATACATATACATATACATACATATATATATATACATATACATACATATACATACATATACATACATATATATACATATACATATATATACATATATTTATATATATACATATATATATTTATATATATACATATATATATTTATATATATACATATATATATTTATATATATACATATATATATTTATATATATACATATATATATTTATATATATACATATATATATTTATATATATACATATATATATTTATATATATACATATATATATTTATATATATACATATATATATACACATATACATATATATATACACACATATATATATATATATACAAATATACACATATACATATATACACATATACATATATATATACACACATATATATATATATATATACACATATACATATATATATACACACATATATATATATATATATACACACATATACATATATATATACACACATATATATATATATATATACACACATATATATATATATATACACATATACATATATATATACACACATATATATATATATATACACACATATATATATATATATACACACATATATATATATATATACACACATATATATATATATATACACATATACATATATACACATATACATATATACATATATATATATATATATATATATATATATATGCGCACACACTTTTCCAGCACTTCTTTTTGTGTACTACCTCATGACTTATAAAACATTTACAATTCACGTTAGTTTAATTATGAAAAACAAAATCATTTGCATCAAACTATATACTGAAAACATCTAGGACCAATTTCAATAACTATTTTTACAATCAAAAACAAATACTACACCAACACACAACATAAGTTCAAAAGCCTCAAGAAAAATATTCATCTATGAGAACATATTCAGTAACTTATTATGCTCATGTAATAATAGCTCTTATCCACTGTATCTCTTTTAATAGACATACATTATCCTAACTTATTTTACAGTCAGTATTATCAATATCATAATTACAAATTATAGTATTAGTTTACTAAAAACATAGTAATAAGTAAAAATGTATATGAAACTCATCCTATTCCCAATTCATTTTATCTAACAGCAAACTTATAACCAATTTGAGAAAAAGTCCCTCAGTAAAAACATCCAAAACTGAAAGCTCTCAACTGGTCATAAAATCTATGTCTCTGACTAAACTATAGAAGAGTGGTAAAAATAAAGAGAATTCAAAAGTAGTACTAAATCATAAGGACCTAGATTTGGGGTGAAGTGGATAATTATAGGTTTATTTCCTATCTGCTTCATATAAGTATATACCTCTTCGCATTATCTATTATATACCACTTCACACTTTCCATTATCTACTCTTAGTAATTCTTCACACCATCTCACTGTATCTCTTATCCCACGTTTATTTATTTTGTAAAAATATACTCTTATAAAAAAGTGTATCAAATCACTTCATTTATAATGTTCTAGGGATGATGTGAATAAACATTGAAATATCAACAAAATCAAATACAACTGTTAATGGTGAGTGATTACTTGAAGTTACTACCCTCTTTTATGCATTAAAGTTTCCTGATGGATAAGGTTGAGTATACATATATATCTAGGGAAAAGACAAATACATAAAATATAAAGATTGATAAAATCATCAGAGTCAACATAACAAGAGACAAACATTAAAACATCAGTAGAGAGGCAACTATACAAAATAGAAGAACAAGTAACAGATAAACACACAGAACCCAGGTACTGAGAGGTCATAGTAAAAGAAAAATGGTGAAACTTTTAATATATATATATATATATATATATATATATATATATATATATATATATTCCCTTAACATCTCCCAAGAGCCAACTCCAATTGAAGTGATAAAGTCCCAGTTTCCTCTGTGCACATCAGTTTAGTGATCCTTGCAAGTTTCAAGTCTGGCCAGGACCAAGACTTTGTTCTTTGAAGTTTTTATGACCACCCTCTTGGCATCAGAAGGAGCACTCTCCACCCTAATCACTCAGCTTAAAGTGTACTCAATTAGCTGCTGTACACACAGGAAAATTTTCCACACTCTTCACTCATCCTGGAAAATGAACCCACAACCTGTAGGAAAGGTAGATATGCCAACCATTACACTAAGAGTGAACTAAAAATATCTATACACACACACATACATAGATAGAAGGATCATATAATAGCTTTATTCCATTAGCAATGTTTGCATTGATCTTTGTCCATTGACAATCTCTTCATTCTTCATTATTTTTCAATGCATTATATACTTTAAGCACTGATGTCACTATAGTGATTTTCATTCATTCATAGTTCTGAACAACTGTAAACAGCTAGTTTTGATGGAAAGATGTTATGATCACATAATAATAGCATCTCCTCTTTCTTTAAACCATAAATTAATGAGATGCATGCACGGAACCTTGAGGAAGAGAGACAATTTTACAGTGACAGGTTTTTCAAAAATTCAAGCATTTTAAGAAGCTATAATTAAAGCAAAAATATTCAATTTTTTTAGTTAATAATACTATATGATAAGCTACCCAAAAATTCGGGAAATTTAATTGATTAATTTATCTATTAATCTATAAGTAAACTCAAACCAACATGGACATCAATAGGTATATTGAGAACATAAGTACACAAACTACCCCCAAAACACCACACATACATACATACACACATTCATACATACACAAGCTAGAAGTAAATAAGGTGCATGAAAAAGATGATTTTTGACTACTTTGAATAAAACTCCTAGATTTTGAGCTTCGCCAACAAACTGAGCAGGAGACAAAAGCCTTTATCGATTCCCACTCTTTAAGAACAATCCAGTGTCACAGAGCGGATCCAAGCATCACAGATGGGTAACACCAACACCGGCGTTATGTGGAACATTCACAAAAAGGCTACATGTAGACGTGCATTCACACACAAGAATACACGCTGAGAGAGTAGTTTGGAAAGAATGAGTGGGGAAACCAATGGGGTGTTAATTAGAGTGTGTTATTGTTGAGGAGCGGAAGAATATGATGGTCGGTGGTGGGGGGAGGAAAGGTGGGATGCAAAGGAACACCAAGTAAGTTGCAGCAAATCATCTGATATGAAGATCTAATCTAACCAGGCTCACTGGCGACAGCCAAGTCAGCCAGGAGTTTGCTAAGCAAGTTTGGGAAGAAATGGTCATACACATACATTCTCGTGTCCACATTATGCATACATCATTAAAATGTACACATGCATCTACGAGTATGAATCATTATGATTGTACGTATATCCATGCCCATATGCATACATAATTTCAAGAGCGCCTATGTAAGATCAGAAAATAATTCATGTACATAAGCACTCATAAGAATGAACATGCACACATAAACAACACAACCAAATACAAATATTCTCATATATAACACCCCTGTGTGTCTTCATCTACACTGTTTAGGATTTACATGTAGACACACACATCTTACTACTTATATATTCATGTTTTACCCATGTGAATCTATGTAGGCATCTGGGCTTTACTCAATATATATATATATATATATATATATATATATATATATATATATATATATATATATATATATATGCAAGTGTGTGTGTTTATGGATATATATCTTATCTAAGTATGTACATGCATACACATTGTGTGTATATAGAACTGTATATAAATGGAATATGTACTTAAACTGGAAATGTAGAAAGTAGAGTTCACATGTTTTATTCATAGACGCACCTGAAAAATATGCAATAGGCAAAATATCTGTCATTGCACATAAGTATCTTCCTTTTTACTATTACTTCCATGGCATGTTGCAAAATGG
Organism: Thysanoteuthis rhombus; assembly: GCA_963457665.1. Taxonomy (NCBI): domain Eukaryota; kingdom Metazoa; phylum Mollusca; class Cephalopoda; order Oegopsida; family Thysanoteuthidae; genus Thysanoteuthis; species Thysanoteuthis major. The sequence goes on along the minus strand of OY735205.1, from coordinate 46,200,994 downwards.
AATTTGGCAGCTCGAGTGTTCATCCCAGACAATTATTAAACACTTGACTCAAGCACCCAAAATCCTCATTTATTTATACTTAATGAGCATATGACAGTACTGTATATGATAGCATGTAGTTTGTTGCATGGTTACAAAAGAAGCTGTCTCATTTCAGCAGGGAATATTTGGGAAATACTGGAAATTATGCTTTAGGCTGAATATAAGCTTTAAGAAGGGCTAAATATTCATATGTAGTAGCTTTTTACAGTTATTTTGCTGAAAAAAGTGTGTTCTATATGTCATCATATATGATATATTCACGATACGTTTTATATTGGCATTCCTACAAGAACACCATTTACACACAGATATCTACAGGGGTCATGTAGTTCAGTGCGAAACTGCAGGGGTTTTTTTTAGCTTTTTAGGGCCTCCGGATAAGATTTTGAAGACAATATTTTTATTTTTACCTTATCGCTTTTGTTGCCACATTTTCTTCACACTTCATCCCCTAGTGTCATGTTGTCAGTGCAAAACATATACGTAAATACATATCCTCTATTTGCTCATAACTGTGCCTGAACTATTACGTACCCTAAAAAGTTCATTCTGTTTTTGTCACAAGATAGCATTAGAAGTATTAAGTTTTATCTAATTTCAATCTTCTTGAAAATCATTTGTATATCTTGACAGCTGTCATATCAGTCTGCATTTTTTTTTTTTTTTTCAAATTGCCAAAATTGGGATATTTTTGTTCGATTCTAACATTGAAAATGAAACATTGAGTCAACATTGGAGATGGGAGTAAGAGTTCAGATTGTCAGAACAAAATTGGCAAAAAGAATAATTGGTTTTTAAAACCACTTTGTGACTCCACATACAAATTACCAGCTTGACTAGCTTTTTATATCTAAAAAAATGAATAGAGTTTCCATACCTACATTGATTCCAATATAATCCATACTTCCATCACTAAACAAATACATATCTATCAAACATGTTCATATAGTAACTAATTGATATTTGCATACAGCAATAGCAGAGAAACAAACATATATACACACATGCCAAATAGTAAAATCCTCATTGATGGGACCAAGTGGTTACTTAAGAATACTTAAAAGAGATAAGGCTATAAGTTCTCAATTTACATGATATTTTGATAGTCCCACCATAACCCAACAAGAGGAATCAGGGGTCCATTAGCAACAATTTCATGAAAAAATGTACAGCCAGTAGAATTTTATCAGCATTCCACCAAAACACAATTACAAGATCTGTTTTCCACAAGTGAATATATCTATATAGTTTAAGCTTCTCAAGTTTTATTAGGTACCTAATTCTTCTTATATGGTGCATATTTAGAGATACTATTGATAATCCCTGGCTGCTGATGATAAACTGGCGTATCAGATTCTGATTATGTTCCAGAAAAAGATATAAATCATCCTCATTAATTTATAGGCAGAATATAAATCACACATCATGTTTTTATGAAACATGACAATGTTGGCTCACCCATAATCATCCAAATTACATATATACATGAGATTTAAGTGAAAATTGGCTTTCACTGACAAGTTGATATGTGTGTGTGTGTGTGTCTCTGTGTGTGTGCATGAGTGCTTGTGGTGGGCAGGTCACATGTCAAGAAGGGGAGATTATCGGCTACCAAAAGTGCTTCTGTTTGTTGAGTTGTGTCTGGCTGGCAGAAAAAAGGGATGCTATGTAAAAAATACAGGGACTTCTTAAAAAAGAACCACATCTCATGTGGAATCAACTGCTGCCAAGGGAAAACAGGCTGCCAACGATGAGACATGGCAACATTGGAATCCTCCCTATCTGGAGAAAAAATAAAGCAGCAGAGCTGAAACAAAGAAGCCACATCATAAAAATAGTTCTCCTTCTGGATGCCAGACTTTCTCCTGCAACTGCTGTGGAAAAACTTTCAAGTCTTTCCATCAACAGGCCAGCAATGGACATGGAATCCCCTCCTACATCATTGTCTGCAAGTTCAGGCAATGATGATGAGGAGGATAAAATATAAAATGCCAGCAACTAACGAGTGCATGAGTAAATTTTTGAATAGACACCTATTCAATAACATCTTCAAGAAAATATATCAGATTCAAAAAAATCATACAATACAAAATAAATCATGGCTATGTATTTCAATTCAAGTGTCAACTAGTTTATCTCGCATTTGTCAATATACACCCTACTTATAAACTGAAGTTTTTACAGCAAAAGAAACTTGCCAGTATTGACAGCTAAATAATAAATAAGGATATAGAAATAAACATCTGTGTGAATGTATGCATCAGTGTTGATTCCTAAGAATACCTTCATAGATTTCAATGGATATTTTGTCTGATTCAAACACAACTGAGTTTGACAAAAGCCAAATCACTACTACATAAACAAAACGTCGATTATATTTAGACAATAAACAAAATGTAAAACCTGACTTTAGTAAATATAGTAGAGTGAAAAAGTCCTTGAATTTTTTTTGTATGATATTGTCTTTTACTTTATTTTGTTGAATATAAGACCATGTGGGTTTATAGATCAACCAGGAAAGAAAATTTACTGAATACAATCCAATCTTCACTTAATATAAAATTTAGGAAATTTGAGCAATGAACCAATCAGAAATAAGACAACAATAAAATCAGCCCTGACATAATTGAAACAACACACACACATATATATATATATATATATATATATATATATATATATAACAAGCAGAGACAGGATTGTCAAACGTGCCAAAGAATTCTACCAAAGACTTTATTCATCCGAACAAGGACTACAAAACAATGAGCGAGATATGCAAGACGTGAGCAATCAACTCGAGGACTTCCCAAAAGTGACCCCATGGGAGGTGAAAGAAGCCATTAAACAGACGAAGAAAGGAACTGCCCCTGGACCAGACAACGTCACCATCGACCTACTCCGAAAAGCGGGTAAAATCATCACTAGGAAACTGGCTGTCCTCTTCAACTTGAGTCTAAAACACAATAAGATCCCAGACGATTGGAACACTGCTATCATAATGCTTTTATATAAAAAAAGGAAACCCGAAAGACCTCAACAACTATAGGCCTATAAGCTTACTCAACTGTGTATATAAACTTTTCACAGAGATCATCACCAACCGAATCACAAAAACACTTGATGAAAACTAGCCAAGTGAACAAGCTGGCTTTAGAAGAAGCTACTCGACCATGGACCACCTGCATTCGATAAATCAGCTGAAAGAAAAAGCAACTGAGTATAAACTATCACTCGCTGTAGCATTTATCAACTTCAAAAAAGCGTTCGACTCAGTAGAAATCCCTACAGTCATGGAGGCCATCAGTCGACAAGGTGTGGATCCAGTATATGTTGAAGTGTTGAAACATATATACAATCACAGCAGCTCCTTTATTAGGTTACATAAAGACTCGGACCCCTTTCAGCTCCAGAAAGGAGTAAGACAAGGTGATACCAGCTCACCTAAGCTCTTCACAACCTGCCTCGAGATGATCTTCAGAAGACTAGACTTGGAGAGTAAAGGAATTAAAATAGACAGTGAGCATCTGAGCAACCTCAGATTTGCAGACGACATTGCCCTTTTCGCAGAGAACCTACACGACCTCCAACAAATGATAGATGAACTAAATGTAGAGAGCAAAAAGTCGGCCTACACATGAACTTCAGCAAGACGAAGATCATGTGCAACAACCACATCGAGGATAAAAGCACTAAGATCAAAATCGAGGACACAGAACTGGAGGAAGTAGACCACTACATACATATATATATATATATATACTCTTTTCAAAATACATTCATAAACTTGTAAAATCTCAAATATTTAAATGGTATGTAGATTTTATAGATCTCCTCACACAGTTTTAGAAAAATCTTGCTTAAAAAACAGCAGCTTGATCACTCTTTTGCTAATTACTTTTGCTTATGAATATTTAAATGTATTAAAACCAATCAACTAAAATATCATTCACATAAAAGAAAAGGAAAAGTTCAGGATTAAATCAAGAATCTTTCCAACTTCAGTCTTACACTATCAACTGAACTACTTCAGCTTACGATCAACAGTTTTTCTATTACACACATCTTCAAAATTCATGTACTTGTAAATTCTGTACAATCCAGGTGGCGCAGTCACTAATTGCAAGATTAAATCTTTTCAGCAATACTGAATGTCAATAATTTAATGTCATCAAACACATTTGGCATCTATATATATATGTAACTTATATACTTTTTGGTCATAATACAACCAATTACTTGATACCTATAAGTACACCAATTAGTTCCCCATTCAAGCCACGAATTATAATACGAAATGCAGCATGCTACATATACACTTACAGCTTTTTCCATCTCAGCATTCTCCAGAGAGTCCATTATTTCTTTAGTACTCTTTGATATGTTCCTTTTTATTGCTGTCAGAAGTGATTACTAACGGAAGAAAAAGTACTTTTTTGTTTCTTTTTCTCCTTGTTTGAAAGTCAGCATTTGTTTGTTGAGCATTAATAAAAACAATAGCATCAGGAAACACTATAAACATTACAGGCTGTTAGCTTCATTTGCAGAGCCTAAGTTTCATGAATGGAAATTAGTTGGAGTCATTGATGCAAGTTGAGAGAGGAGATGTTAAAAGCCACTGAAATATGAAATATAATTGGAAAGACTGGCCTTTGCCCACTCACACCGCATAAGAAAGTAATCTCTCTTCCAATGCTATAAACATTCTTCAGCAGCATATTTTCACTTCTATCAGTCCATTCTGTTTGAAGCTATTAATGGTAACAAAAGATAGGAATGCTGCAATGTGCAGGATTTGAGTTTCCATCTAAAACACTCTTGATTTCTCAGTTATTATTTATTCATTTTTTTCCAAATATCAAATGAAATTCTGTCATAATTTTTTGTTTTGGTTTCCTTGAAATATCCGGCTTTTTTTAATGTTAAAAAATTAAAAATTTCAAAACTCAATGCTGTTTGTTTCTGCCACTATTGGATTCAGTAATGATGATGTGCTTAAAAGCAAAATTAGCAGAGATCATCAGACAGGGACTATTAATATTTGAGGTTCAATTGATGCCAGGAAAAATGCATTAACTTGGAAATCTCAAGATAGATGAAAGAGATAGAGAAAAAATGGAAAAGTTAAGAAATAACAGAATGAAAGAAAAAAGTATGATTTTTAAAAAAATAAAGCAAGAAACAAGGAATAAGGAAAAAAAAAAAAAAAGAGTAGAGAGGGGAAGGAAAATGAAGCAAGGAAGGAAAATATACAAAAAGAAAAGCAGAATTCAGAGAAAAAAAGACAAAAAGAAGAAAATATAAATATAAAGGTCTGGTTAGTCATTTAATAAGAACCATCACATGACCAATGTCATTAGGCAACATGCCATGTTGAGGGTGATCAATTAAAAAAAGGGGCGATCAATAAATAAATTATTTCTCTTGCTTTCTCTTGGGCAGTGATCACAAAGAGAAAACAAACGGAAATGCCTCTACACAAACTAATGGCTTAATTTAGTATCAACCAAGATAGAAAATCAAACCTATTCATGAAAGGGGATTTTCAAAAAAACAACAACAAAAAAAAATGATTATTTTCCAAACATGAAGAGTAGTTATTTAATTTTTCAGCCCTCTAGCTCCATTGGTGCAACCTGTACGCATGATAGATACATAGCCAGCCAGAACAACTTGAAAACTGTAGAAACTTATGCTAACCGATTTGGTTGACAGTTTCTAGAAACATTAGAGATAAAAATATACAATGAACGATAAAAAAAGAAATCACAAATAAAAGAAACAATTGACAAGGAATAAAAGGAGGAAACGCAATTAAAAACAGAACAATTTAAAAAAAAAAAAAAGATTTTTTGAAAAAACCAACAAGTATCTCATGTGCAGGCACCTGATAATTAAAAGTAAATTGTTCCACTTGATGCCACAAGCCCTACTTAAAGGATGGTGCTTGTTGCCCACTTGAAAATGAGGGATATTGAATCAGGTATTTCTACACCAACAACCAGCAGCATGACACCTATTTATAGACTAAAATACAATTCAATTTATTCAGCTGGAAATCAAACAGGACTAATTCCCTCAGTCACGGCCTCGACAGTTACTCAAATACAAGCAGAGAGAGTCAAGGCTGATTAGTTTTAACAGTCACAGAATTCTAAAGGGTAAAGAATACATTGGACACACAAGCACGCATGACTATATATATATATATATATATATATATATATATATATATAGTATCTATGTTTCTAGGAAATACGTTCTTTAAATGTTGTTTTAGTCTATCTACTTGTACACGCCTATCAGATAACTTTTAAAAACAAGAAAAAAATGTTTGCTGTCTCTGTGTAAATGATGTCAGCATATTTACTATGGAGATAAGATATATAAAACATGGAATTAATTAATGTATATGAATTTTTTCTGGAATATTTGTGTACGCAAACACAGTATACATATATAAAAAAAGTAAATATATATAAAAAATATAGATATAAACACGTACAGTCAGTATACATAGATAGAAAATGCATTTTATAAATGTATTAGTATGTGCATAATAATTTATAGATATGCACACAATATATGAGTGTGTGTGCACATCTGTATATAACATACATGCAAATACTGATGTCAAACTTGAAGTTAAAAAACAACTACAAATAACTGAAAAAGTTCATAATGTGAGATATCTAGCAATAAAAGATTTTGTGTCGATTGATTCTTTTTGATAATTTATAGGCCAAAATATTACTTTTGTCGAAAACTTTACACTTGAATATCAACGCATCACAAGTCAAGCAGAACCTTTGATGTGAAATTTCCCAAAAACTGTAAACGATATTGATTAGATAAGAAATAGCAGTGACATGCCTGAGAGACTAGATATTTTTATGTTGAAATTTTTAGCCAAAAAAAGATTTTTAAAAAAAAAGATAAAGCAATATACAGTATGACTATTTTTGAGCCAGAACAGTGATGGAAAAAGACTACTCCATAATAAAGAGTGGGAATAAAAACAGTGTGTTTGCTATGAGCAAATACACTAATAAAAGAGTTTCTTTAATCTTTTTAAAACACTTCAAGTTTGTTTTGGTTATAATACTTTTGAGCTTCTGAAAAAAAATATTTCTGGCGCATCAGTCAATGGCAAAATAGAACAATTCTTTTGATGAATGCACAAAACAAACACGATAAACACTTAAGTGAAACAATGCGTATAAGTAAGGCAAAATAAAACAAAAATATGACTAATCTCATAAAACTCTCCTGCTTGCTCTTTCGTGCCAAACGTAAAACAAAACCATCATTGCTTTCTTTTACTGTTTTGCATTTTATATTGTTTTTTCCAGTTACAAAAAATACATATATTTAAGTAGTAACTAAAATTTTTTTCAGTACATATAACCAATAAGATAAAATTTATAGGGTAGCACTGTTTTTAAGTATCTAACTTCTTCCCAATGGCTCATCTTTCACAAGATACAGTTTTACCAATCTACATGCCACTAAAACAAATGCTTCTGCACCGTATTAAAATGTATGGACATAAACACATATATTGTACATGAACATATTTCATTTTATTTTTTATATATATAAAAATCTGTCTGTCTGTCTGTTCCACTTTGTAAGCCACAATCTTGCATGAAAGAAACTGAAATTTTGCATGGCGATACATCTTTTTACAGCGTGGGACATTTTAAAGGTTTTACAGGGGAAATCGATTTACAATGAAACTATAAATTTGAAACAGACCCCCCCACCCCGAAGTTACACTTCGAGGCCTTCACTTCAATCAAATCACTCCTGGCTCAGATAGAAGACAACGGTAAACCACCAGTCTAATCAGCAAACGGATGCTCAAGATTTCTATTCAGTAAAGTAAGTTAATCATAGTTTTCATCAAGTTATTACGCATTGTTTTCATCAGAAGAATTTCTTGAATTGTTAATGATCATTAGATTTCAATTCATTTTTTTATATCTGTTTATTTCATTTCAACATTCTGTTTTGCGAACAGTTGTTTTCCTATGGATCATTAGATTGAAAAAAAAAGTTCCTCATTTCAAAACTACGGTCAGTTTAGCATAGTCTAAGAGTACAACATTCCAGCAGAAGCCATTTCATTTTTAGTGTCTTCATTAGTTTTTTTTCCAGATTTGGGAACAGCAGAAATCTGTCGTATTAAGCGCCTGGCAGAAAAACAAAGAAACATGGTACACAAGAGATTACTGTAATAGAAGTTGGAAACTTTTCACATAAATTTCTATATCTTTGGAGAATAAAATTACATTCTACATCCTATATTTGTCTGTTTTCATGATTATTCAGAGAGGCAAAATTGTGCTATTACTATATTATAACAATAATTACTGCAACTATATTGCCAAAACAAATGTACATGGTGCACATCACAAAACAATTTGTTACAATATTGTAGCTAACTCAAAAAATTGCACTTACTAGTGGAACATAAAAGACTGAGGCCAGGTATTTCTGCTGGTCTATATATATATATATATATATATATATATATACATACACACACACATATATTTATATATTATGCACATACAAAAATAATTTTGCATTAATATCATCATTAAAATATGAATTTCTGCATTTGTACCTGTACCTTTGTGTGTAGGTATATATATGCAGGTTTTGTGCACTTACATCTATATACACAGATCAGAACATACACATAAATATTTTACATACAAAGACACCAACTTATGAATATGTGATCATATATATATATATATATATATATATATATATATATATATATATATGTGTAAGTTCATTTTAGCGTATGAATATAAATGACATCAAATAAAAGAAGAGATCAAATCTACATGGCCTCCTTGCTCCCACCAGAAATTCCTGATCATAAACACTAAGCAGAGCATAACCATTTAAATAAATCTGGTAATGCTTGCCTGGCTTGTTAAGCCCCAATACTTCTGAGTCCGGAAACTGACATTAGCAATATGCAGCAGCAGTTTTTAGCCCTTGAATGAAGCTGGGGCGAGATCAACTCAGTTGCCAAACCAAATGGACAAACACAAAATATATCAGTATTAGGACATTAAGTCAATGATGGGTAGCTCTTGGCAAATAAGTATACGAGGTAATGTTTGCAGGTTACTGAGTGTAAAAATACAAATAAATCTGCTAGAGGAATAATGTGCATGTAATTTTGCTCACGGGTGTCAGTGATGAAGCAAACTAAACATATATGCATTAAAAAAAATAGAAAGAAAAGGCGAGCATCAAAAAGAATCAAATGTTTCCTGTGTCTGGGAGAGAAGGAAAGTCTGCAATTGCTTCAAGATGGAGAGGGATAGGGAGGAGGAATTCATGTGTCAGTGTCTGAGGAAGTGACAACAGGTAAGCACCAGGGCATTGGAAGAATGTTTGATTTGGAAATCAAGCGGGTCTGGAGGTGGAGGTTCAATACAAGTCTCTTGATGCAGGCCCGCAATAACCGGACCACAGTTACACGCACACTTAGATACACTCACTAACCTATACACCCATAATGGTTCACAACCACACACAACATACAAACATACCAAATATCCATAAAGAAACATCAACCCTTAACATGACCCTCAAATACACCTACTTGAGACAGACCTACACAACAAACAGATGAAACAGCAGCCACAAGTGATTTACTGTGAGGCTGGACTTTGATTGACGTCTTTTCAAACAACATCCGGGTTTCCACCAGGACATCACTAGCTCTTGGTATCATTTTCTTTTCCCCTTCTAACCCGGGAGAAGTCTATTTTTCATTGATGAAATGCATAGAATCCTTTTGATGAAAAAATCTTTGAGATGCAATGAACTAGTTTTTCTCAATCTTTGTATTTTCATATTGTCAATCATTATTACCAGACAATTCATAATTTACACCATCATTCTGTATGGAACAATAATTCCCTCAGTCATAAGATTCAACAGATACATTGATAGAAATCGCACTACTTTGTTACTAATGTTAGTCATGTTATCATACTATTTCTTTCTTTCTGGCAGAGACAACTGATAATGTGAACAAGACTATTTTGAAGACAGTGAAATGATCTCTGAAACATATAATGTCAATGTTTCTAATGAGCAAAAGTGAATAAGTCATTGGAAGGATGGTCAGCATAGACACCATATTTAGCAAGAAGGTTCATTCATTAGTCACCTCTTAATCTCTAGACAAGATATATACTTCCTTACCTACATGATCACAGCAGTCACTTGGATAAAGATTTTACAAGTACCTAATGGAGGAGTAAAAGAGGTGTGGGATGTTAGATCTAAAGGTCACTAAAGCAATGTGTAACCACTAAGCCATCAGTTGGAAACAAATCTGTGAGAATTGAGTTCAACTAAGTACACAGATGAACAAGGAAACATTACTAGATGGTCTATATAGGAGTAAAAAGTAGTAACACAGCCAGCATCTGGGAAAGTCATCAAAATAACCAAAGAAATAACTCGAGGAAGATAGTTGACTGCAACAAGTGCACTGGATACGGCACAGGAAGTGAAGAGGCTGTGTAATTTTTGTTCTTTTCTCGGATGGAATATTTCAACAAGGTTGTTTTTTTTTTTCTTTTCTTTATTATATGAGGAGGGGATGAGAGCCATTGCTTATTTTTGTAGCATGATGTGAATTGAATAGCAGGGAGGCTGTGTGTGTAGTCAATGAATTAAGAGAAGTATGGCAGGAGGAGGAGGAAGAGAAAATGGAAAGGAGAGGAGAGAGAGAGAGAAGGAAGAGCCAAAAAATAGAAAGGAGAGAGAGAGAAGAAAGAGCCAAAAAATGGAAAGGAGAGAGAGAGAGAGAAGGAAGAGCCAAAAAATGGAAAGGAGAGAGAGAGAGAGAAGGAAGAGCCAAAAAATGGAAAGGAGAGAGAGAGAGAGAAGGAAGAGCCAAAAAATGGAAAGAGAGAGAGAGAGAGAGAGAGAGAGAGAGAGAGAGAGAGAGAGAGAGAGAGAGAGAGAGAGAGAAGAGCCAAAAAATGGAAAGGAGAGAGAGAGAGAGAAGGAAGAGCCAAAAAATGGAAAGGAGAGAGAGAGAGAGAGAAGGAAGAGCCAAAAAATGGAAAGGAGAGAGAGAGAGAAGGAAGAGCCAAAAAATGGAAAGGAGAGAGAGAGAGAGAAGGAAGAGCCAAAAAATGGAGAGAGAGAGAGAGAGAGAGAGAGAATGAAGAGCCAAAAAATGGAAAGGAGAGAGAGAGAGAAAGAAGAGCCAAAAAATGGAAAGGAGAGAGAGAGAGAGAGAAGGAAGAGCCAAAAAATGGAAAGGAGAGAGAGAGAGAAGGAAGAGCCAAAAAATGGAAAGGAGAGAGAGAGAGAGAAGGAAGAGCCAAAAAATGGAAAGGAGAGAGAGAGGGGAGGAAGAGCCTGAAAATGGAGAGGAAGAGCAAGAAAAAGACATGAAAAGCAACAAAAACATTCATAAAGAACAAGAAAGAATGGAAAGAAAAATGTATATGGAGAACAAACAAAAAATAAGAAAGAAAGTTTTTAAAAAACAGTAAAATTTGGGGAATAAGTCTAAGGGTCAAGACAAAAATAGGGGAAGAGAGAAAAAAAGGAAAAAAAGAACAAGTTAAAGACAAATATAGACCATCTGAGTGTATTTCAAGCCACCCTGAGTGTTTATGAGATTGATACCAGATTTAATTTGTGCTGTTTAGTCCCTTGCCAGAACCACACAAGATCCTTTATTCACTCATTTTCTTTGACCCTACCCAACCTCTTCTTACCTTTCATGAAGTACCTTTTCCAAACATTGGACACCCTATCAAGACTTTGAGCCAACCCCCATCCAGTCAACATCTGAATTCTTTGGTATAGTGAGGATTGGAGGATGGAGGAGGGGGGATCAATAGCAGGCATTGGTAGCAAATTGGCTCCTGCATGGTCTCCTGGGTAATAAAACCCTAGAGTAAGATAATGTTCTAACCACCAGTGCATTCTCCAGCACAGTATAGCACAGTCCAAAAGAAATAAAAAGAATGAAGTTGTTGGCAATGAGAAAATTAAAGAATATTAGAAGAATGCTGAATGCATCTTGTCTGCCAATTTCATATGAGAATATTTCACATGGGGGTAGTGGCCAGCGGTCAGTAGATCAATGGACAGGGGATTTTTTTTATCCTCCCTGTTGGAATAACATGACAAGAGAGAGATATCATAATGGGTTCTCTATGGTTGCATGTTCCTAAGATAACAAAAACAATTTGATAGATCTAAACAGACTGGTTCCTATAATGAAGGTCTTGACATATAGCTTTTCTTTCTTTTAACAAATGGGATTCTTCTTTGCACTGAACAAATTAAGCTTTTGTTTCATGGTCCACTTGGCACAAAAATGTAAACAAAAGTGCCCACAAAGAATCAATGCAATAATGTGGGAAAGTAGGTAATTCAAAACAGCCACACTGGTTGTAATTTTTTGTTAAGAGCCAATACACAAGGGACAGAGAGATATTGGAAGTCTTTGAAGCTACCACGAATTACTGAAGAGGCTTAAAGAAATGCTTCTAACTTACAAATTAAAATGCAATTTTCTATAAGTGAAATTCTCAAAATATCTTCCAGCCTGAAAATATAATGCAAGTTTGTAGCCTGGCATGTAATTATTAGCTGAATTTTGATCTGAAATTTTCACTGTATAATGTCTGATCTATGTGATTAATTTTCACCACTGAATCGAGTGCATTGATAAGGAGGAGACTATGTTGGAAAATAAATGTTTTGAGTTGACCAAGGGGTAACCAAACCGAACCAAACCAAACACAGCTGGTGGTTGGTAGTGGGGACACTGTAAGCTTTCCAGGGGGTGTCCAGAGCCAAAGCACTGGAAATTTTTGAATTTTCTTGAATCTCAGGATTCAAACTCCTTTCATTTCAGCAGTCCAAGATGATAAAATGTCATTTTTTCTAATCTGCAAAAAATCCTCGACCAATTAGATTCCAAAATCTAATCATGTGACAATCAGTTAAGAACCAAGCCAGCAAGTTCCTATCAAGCCTCTACTGCCATTTTCAACAGATATGACTAGACATAAGACATTATTCACAATGTGAAACACTAATTACTATTTAATTATCTGCTAATTATGCATTTGTTAATGAACCATGGTGAATTAATATTGAATCAGCACTAGATCAGCAGTCAGCCAGGATATGACCACTTCAATAGCCATTTAACCTCGTTAACCAGTAGACACCCATCTGCCCATTCCACTTATTGATTCTTGTGCTGCTTCCAATCACCCCAACCACCCAATTGCCAAGCCTATCTTTTAGATCTGGTCCGATTTTGTTTATCTATCCATCAAAATGTCCAGTCTAATGAATATATATCATTTATCTGACTGACCACTCTTCATCCACCCACTCAAGTTTTTTTTGTAAACTTATCAACTGAACCAAATCTTTGATCACGAAGTCAATCAATCTAATCTTTTATCAATATATTGATCAACAATCTTATCTCACAATTGTTCTAGCGTGTATATCATCAGTCTAACACCCACAAGTAAGGCTCAATGATGAAACAGAGAATCAAAGTCTGAGATTTTACCAAGTTGGGTTTATATATATATATATATATATATATATATATATATATATATATATATATATATATATATATATATATTGAAGCATATCACCCACCAGTGCCAGTGGTTAATGTTCAAGCCAAGATGAATGACTGAATATTGAATGCTGACTTTTAAAGCAAACAGAACCTCAAATTTTGCATAGCTCTGCATCTAACTAACTTGAGCTTTATAAATGTATATTTCTCATCATATACATATATATATACTCACATACACACACAAGTCTGTAAACTGACGTATGGTCATTAGCTGAATTTTAGTCTGAAATTTTCACTGTATAATGTCTAACTTCGATCTATGTGCTTAACGGAGAAGTATTGGGTTTAACACATTGACAGGGAAGAAAATTATGTTGGAAAATATTTGTTTTGTAAAAGAAATGCTTTTTCCATCATTAGCTTACATACTTATTGAGCCAAATAAAATGTTCTCTTCACTATTTGAATAGAAAAAAGAATAATCAGATATATTAGTCTTGACTGGAAGGTCTAGAAGTGTTTTTTTCAAATGGAACAAACTATTGCACAAAACCCTAACAACAATGATCATGTTTTGGAATACTGAAATCTGTCTTAAAATCCTTCAATATCTATCTTAACCAGTGAAATAATTTCCATGAATAACAATTCACCAAATGTAAATGTGTAAAGTTTTACAAATGAGTTCAAAGTATGATTATGGATCTGTCCAAATCAGTCTTGTTGTGGGAACCATTTCATTTTAGAGAATATAAAAGGATATGAAATTACAAAAAAGAAAAAGTATACATATTTAAATCTTTTCATCTATAGTCGAATTAAAATGCTTCTTAAAAGGTTTTCATATAAGAGTTAGAATTTCAGGCAATACTTTTATTGCCTTGTATTTATAAATCTTAAGTGTAAAATTGTGATGTGTGACATTGTTGATTTGGGGTAATTGTTAAGATCAGTGGTCTTCAATCTTCAACTACTGGGAGAATCAATGATTACGTTTTCAAGGAAACTCCTTCAAAAACAACTTTCCCTCATATATATATATATATATATATATATATATATATATATATATATATATGATTTTTGTCCTTACTCATGAAATAATCCAAATGAGTATAAACCCACACAGAAAATAGACACTGAATATAAAAGTATGCATGACTGAACAGCATCCATGTTACGTAAGTAATCGAGATGTTTTTAATTGAAAGGGCAAAAAGATAATTTTTTTTTTCTCATGTAAAAAGTACTGTTCTTGTTAAAGAAATGAAATAAAGACATGTAAAAGCCAGGAAATAATCATTTATATAATGAAGAATTATGAAGCATATAGTGAAAATGTCACTTTTTTTTTGGCAGAACCTCTAGAAAGGGCGCACGGAACCCTGGGTTTTCACGGAACACAGTTTGAATACTGCTGGTTTACATGAGACAACACTTCAACAGCAAATATATTTAATCAACCTTCACAGTTTGCTAGATTGATGCTTATTTAATAATGGCTTTTTTAGTTTTCTGCTTAAATCAGTTTCAAACATGGAAAAAAGTTTAAAGAAGATAGTATCTTTAGTCATTGGAACAACATTAAAGTTGACATTTTTTTTTTTTCTTTCTTGGGGAAGGGCTGCTCAGTGTAGTCTTGTGCCAAATTTGGTATAGTCCAACAACTATTTACATACATAGTCTGCCTCTCATTGAACAATGGTTACAGCCCTGAGAATGCAGTGGACTTGATCATGCCCCACAATAGTAAGGTTAGCTTAGTGAATATCTGCAAGTCAATTTCGACCAGCCTTTTTAGCCTATCAGTCAATGGGCTCATGATAAACAAGATTTGCATCATGTAGAAGGCCAAAGCCAAGAGATTCCACCTAATTTCTGCAATGTTGAGAAAGTCAAGAATTCCATCATTAAAAGAGGCACCACTATCTTGCAAGGCAATGATAACAATATCTGGATAACCTATTATGCACACAAAAGAGGACCTACATGAGGAAATTGAATATTTTGAGTTTTTATTCAAAATGCAGATAAGTGAATGGTAATGATAAAGGGGGACTGACCGAGTTGATTCTTTATCTACTTTGAATAATGAAGCAATATGAAGTCATCAGAGAATGGTGGGCTTTTGCTGCTCAACTGATTGGGAAAATAGCAAAACACATGCAACATAAATGGAAAAAATTCAACAAAGCTCTCAAGGTATTATTAGAATTAAATAACGTAGACTAATATCCTGATCATTGTGACATTTAAACAAAATTGCTTGATATAATTAAACTAAAACAGGAAAAGATTCTTGGTATGTCATCATAGGCTCAGATTGTGTAATGGTTAGCATATCTAGATCAAACGCAGAAGGCCTGGGGTTCAATTCCCAGGAACGAGCAGAGAGTATGAAAAACTCTCTAATACAACAAATTCCTCTCAGCAGCAAATTGAGTATTCTCTCAGCTGTTTGATTAGGGCGAAGATATCCTTTTGGGGGACTTGCATCCTACTAAGGAGGTGGTCATAAAATTAAATTGAGTCCTGGTCTTGAACAGACTTTAAACTTGCAAGGATCACTAAGCTGATGCATACTAAAGAAATTCATACTCCAATTGGAGTCGTCTACTAAGAGACGGACACAGGGCTTTACCATTTTTATGGGTAAAAATTAAATATTATTATCTGTGTTATTATAGTTCTTTCTTTTTTTCAATATCAGTAAGTTCCATTTCGGAAATAGGTAACATCACGCGAAGCAACTCAGTAATAAATCTGAATGAAAATTGATAACCTTCAAAGAGTAAAGTTTGTTATAAACCTACACAATACAATTATAACACTTGAAAAAAAAAAAAAAAGGATATATATATATATATATATATATATATACACACTGAATATATTCATGTGAAAGTTCATTGCCTACTATGGTGTGATGATTAAATGTGTCAGACAGACAAATGCACAACTGTGGCAACTTTGATCCTCACTGGGTATTCAACTATTGTGGCTCTGTACTAGACTAAGCTTAGCAAATATTTATCAAGGTACTTGGCATAGAGTGACCGTTAGCAAACTTCTCTAGCAAATTATTTGCTTATAAAACAAGTTCAATTTCCACTTTGTGCCAGACTAAGCCAAGTAAATATTTACTTCAAACTATATGAAAGAGTTCAGATCTCTCTCTCTCTCTCTCTCTCTCTCTCTCTCTCTCCTGATTTTGGCAAAAATTTCACTTAAATCATGTGTATAAATCATATTTGACATACATAGTCTTATTTTTCACTCTAAAAGTAGCTGCAAATTTTTTTTGTAACAACCAAAAGACAGTCATTATAGACCATAACAAAAGACAACAGTGAAGGGAATGACTCCAATGAAGAAAACAGTTGTAAGGAAGAAAAACATCTGACGGGTATGCAAACAATGTTATGGTATTAAACAGTGACAGGAGTTATATAATTACTTCAGTGAACTAGTGCATTGAGCATTATAGATACCATTAGCATAGTAATATAGCAAGTTTAAGACCTTTTAGAGCAACATGGATTAATATTCTTCAATAAGATAGGCAATGATAAATTTGATTCACACAAATTTCTTAGAGATAGTACCGAATCGACATAGCCCAAAAATTGGCCTGACAGACCAACCAACCAAGTATACAACAAATTCTTCTCTCTGTGTCTCCGGGTGCTCCTGGTCACATTTTGGGGGCCAAGATCTTGAATCGCTACAAAGCACCATCTGAATAAATTTTTTTTTGTTTTTCAAGAAAGTGCTTTTTTGGATATCTTTCGATATGAGCTGGTATTATTTTTAGATAATTCTAAATACTTTTTTAGAGGAATAGTTCTGATACACATGCATGCTACAGTGATTCATTTATGCGAGGTACAGATATCCATGTGATTATTGCACCTTACACCCAAGTTCAACACTCAAAATACACGGTTATACACTATATTTATAGACACAAGACATGTTTGTTTGCATGCGTGTGAGTGCAGATAGAGAGAATTTCCCAAGTCTTTATCCTATTGAGTTTGATTGATTCAATTTGAACAGGTAAAACGAAGTCAGATGAAGTAAAGCACACTTCAAGCAGATCAAATCACTCAACAATTACTATAATTGCTTTGGTTTTGAGATGATAGTCAATTGCGCCTGTGTGTGTGAGAGTGAGTGAGTGAGAGAGAGAGTTTGAAGCATGAGGGCATAGCAGGATTAATCTCATCCGATCAAGGAAAGGGTTAACCTAAAAGCTCCCAGGCAATAAATCAATAGATCTACATCACAAACTTCAGTAGAAGCTTGTCTGCAATGGTGTGGATATTTGTAAATGTACAGAAAGATATTTACTCTACTTGACTTGGTCCAGCACTGATGAAAAGGGGGCCAATAGAAAGATTCTATGGCATCAATCTTTCCAATAGGGAGAGCCTGTCTTAAAAATCTACACTCAATCTGCATTCAACACCCTGACTTAAGTAGAGCTTGAATGTTACACGCTGGTGGGAAATATACTACCACCTCAACTAACGAGCAGGCCAGATATTCTAACAGGTATGAACAAACATAGATGTATGATATTAGGTCAATTATGCACACTGGGAAGAAAAAAAAGGTGTTAGATATCCTAAAGACCATTAGAAAACTTGAATGACTATGGACAGGCTATGTTGCAAGGATGTCAGATAATTGCTGGACACCATGATTCACGACATGGATCCTTCAACACCATGAGTGAAATAGTGGACGATAAAAAAGAAAAAAAAACTGGCTGACCATGGAGAGGGCCTACATACTACAATGGACTTCAAATAACTAATGATATAAATGTGCACACCAATGTTTTCAACTATATATATAGATAGATGTGTATTCATGTCCGTTTATGTGTGTATGTGGTAGCATGCAGATCAAGATACTTGATGCAGAATCAGTGAAAAGAATAAAAATTCCTTCTCTTTACAAAGACTATATTAATATCACACAGGATATGTGGAAAACTGTATCAATCATAGTGTGTGCACATAAATATCTACACCTGAGCAAGTTAAAAAAGTATCTTGACAGAGAAAGACATAAAAAGAATCGGAGAGATTAGAGATAGGAGAAAGGGAAAAAATGAGAAAGGAGAAATAGAGAAGATGAACAAAACAGAGAAGAGAGTTGCCAGAAATGACCAGTTTCTGGAATGAAACAGCAACAACAAAGAATACGCAAAAAGGAAAGAATCGGAAAAGAATCAATCTGCTTGACCTCTGGCCCCAGGGTATTATCCAGACTAAATGTACTGGAAGAAGCAATTTCAAAATAACAAGTGGTTCTCTGTAGGTGGAACTAAGTCTAACCATCAGCAAGGCCAAGTGGTAGTGACTGTAGAAGATACTAGATTCAACCTTAAGGAGAAGATGCTGGTGGCAGCAGAGATGATGATGAAGAACTGGGTGACCTGATAGGATGGGTCATGTAAATGGAGACTAAATGATGGTAGAGAGTAGGTGTTGCAGGGATTGAAAGAAAACAAGCTTAGCTGTGCTAGGGTCAAACTCCCTGACTTCATTAAAATCTAAAAGGTAAACAGAACAGAATTCATTTCTCCAGAGAATATCAAAACCAAACCTAGGTGTCCCATTTCTAACCCTTTTATTAGTAATTCCTGTAAATAGGATTTGCAAACTTTAGCAAAAGAAATCGACAGCAGTTGAGCTTTTGAAATGGGAGTGAATTCATCATCAGTTTTTGCGCACGTCACAGACTTACGGTTATTCATGGATGACTCCACTGGTTTATGGCCTGGTCATTGTCATCTGACATCATTTTTACAAACGAAAGTCAAGTCAAAACTCAATAGTAAGAGTTTGACAAAGAGGAAAGGTGTGAAAAGATGGTACGGTCCATTCTAGCTGGAGTTGATATAGATGGTTGTGATAGTACTGACTTGTGGGAGTGATATGGTATGGATGAGAGTGGTAGGAAGTAATAGGGAAGTATAGTGGATGAGATTACAATGACAAGGGGGAAGGAGAGTAGATGATATGGTTGGGGTAAGTTATGTAATTGGTTGTTGGGGTGGGAGTGAAATGGTATGGATGATTGTTGTGGTATGTATTAAAAGGAGGTGAATGTAAGATGAAGTTGAGGTAGTGAGAGAAGTGGGGTGTGTACAGGGTTGTCGGAATGGTGGGGGATGATGATGAAGTGTGTAGTTGGGGTAGCAGGAGGAGAGTGATGAAGAATGTACTTGGGTGGTAGGAGGGGATGGAGAGTGTAATCAGGGTGGTAAGGGGAGGGTGATGAAGAGTCTAATTATGATGGCAGAGGGGAGTGATAAAAAATGTGATCAGGATGGGGGATGAGTGATTAGGATGGTGGGCGAGGGTGATGAATAGTGTAATATGGGTGGCAGGGAGGGAAGAGTATATTTAGGGTGGTATGGGGGTGATGAGGAGTATTCAAGTTGGAATGAGGGTGATGTATATTTAGGGTGTATATAGGGTAAAAGGGGGAGGATGATGAGTGCAATCTTGGTGGGATGCGGGGGGTGATGAAGAGAGTAATTGGGGTGGTGGGCGAACGAAACATGGAGTACAGTGGTTGGGGAAACGAAACGTGGAGTAGGGATGGTGGGGGAAACGAAACGTGGAGTACAGTGGTGGGGGAAACGAAACGTGGAGTACAGTGGTGGGGGAAACGAAACGTGGAGTAGGGGTGGTGGGGGAACGAAACGTGGAGTAGGGGTGGTGGGGGAATGAAACGTGGAGTAGGGGTGGTGGGGGGAACGAAACGTGGAGTAGGGGTGGTGGGGGGAACGAAACGTGGAGTAGGGGTGGTGGGGGGAACGAAACGTGGAGTAGGGGTGGTGGGGGGAACGAAACGTGGAGTAAGGGTGGTGGGGGGAACGAAACGTGGAGTAAGGGTGGTGGGGGGAACGAAACGTGGAGTAGGGGTGGTGGGGGGAACGAAACGTGGAGTAGGGGTGGTAGGAGAAAGGGGATGAAGTAAGGGATGTGGGGGGTGATGAAGTATGTAGTAGGGATGGTGACTGAAGTAACGAGGTTATGATGAGGGTTAGTGGTAATGTGATATGGTATGGGTGGTCATAACAGGAACTATTTTCCATTGAATGAAAAATATGTAGCATAACTGTGGTGAATAAAACGAGAGAGAAGTGGTTGGGTCAGTGCTGATTGTATAATAAAGATGAGGGTAGGGATTGTGGAATAGAGTTTGGGTGTTAATATCTATACAAGGAGAAAGAGGAGGATGAAAGGAGAGTAATGGTATTACCAAAACAGAGGAATGGTATGCAAAATAACAGTGGTAATAGCAGAGGAGATGGTGGTTATGATGTTACCAGCAGAGAAATATGATAGAAGAAAATGTCAGAACTGAGAGAAAGAGACTATGCTGGTGAAATAAGCCTATTTTGTTTATACTTATCACATAGTGGTGGTAGTAAATATGGGTGTGGTTAGGGAAGATAGAATTGACAAACTAAAACAACTACGTTTATCATAGCCTCAACAATCAAGGAAGATATCAAAGTCAGACACAAAGATGGTGACCCATAATCATCTAACAATTCTTGGTCCAACCACCGGCACCATCGTTTCCTTCCTTTTTTTAATTCTCACACAATACTACCTTCAACTGTTTTTACCAATGCAAAATTTATTGAAAAGGTAGCCATAAGAGATACAGAACCACTTCAGAAGTCTATGAATATACCTCTATAGACACATATACCCTACTTATATATGTAGGCATTTATGTTTGAATTCTGGATGGAAGGAACAAGCCTGTCTCTGGAATCAATAACAATTAAGTAAACCAGTTATAGAATATATGAGAGAGGGGGAGGGAGAGAGAGAGCAAGCATAAAGATGCCAAGTAAAAGTAATGTCTACAAAAGGACACATTTCAAAGCAGAAAAGGAAAATTGGTAGCTGGTCTCTGAAGAAAATATTAACAAAAGAGATTTTGAGTGCATAAATGTTCTCAAAGATAGACAAGTACAAATTCTACAGCAGGTGTAGGTTTAACAGTTATAGAGTCGCAGGCATCGAGAACAAATGTACAGCTGTTAGATATCGGTAACATGGAAGAAAGAATTTCAAAATTGAGAAAAGAGAAAAAAAATAAATGAAATTATCCAATATATTTTTAAAGAAACAGAAAATTCACATTCTTAAGAATTAATCAAGTGTATTTAAAATGTACTCTGTTTAAAAGCCTTTTTTCAAGATTACAACCAAAGCTATAAAAAAAAAAAACTTCATGTTTCTCTTGTAAGTACATAGATAGATTCCAATAAATTTTTTATCTTTTTTGCCAAATACCTGTCTCTTTTGAAATGTTTCAGACCAAAATAAAAACTCCCAAACAGACAACTATCTTATTATAATAGAAGTCAATGTTTAATGAAGCAAAGTTCACAATACATTTTAATTCATTGCAGCTAATGAATATAAGTATTAAGGAAAGAGCTTCCTTCAAGAGAAAAGGTGAGTTCTCAACTTAACAAGTAAAGAAAAGAAATCTCTTGCTGAGGTTGGTAAGATCTATGGGGAGAACGAATCTATCGGTCGCAAACCTTTTGATACATTATTGTTATTGTTCTTAATCTGTTATTGTGCCTGATTCATCAAAATAAACCCTATCATAGGTATATATTGGCGCACACTGGATCATTATTTTCTTCTATAAATGCGAATACACAACAATACAGCTGCTACTTCATCTCCAGTCGACACACCCATCTTCTTTTGTGGAAGACTTGCCCACTTGAGCATTGCTGTACATGTGCAAGCTAAAGGACCTAATTTTAAGTCCAAAGTTATATTCTGAAGTACTCTTTCATTATAGAGCCATTACTATCCAAAATTTCAAAATTCTACTGTATGATGTGAAATTAAGATTATATTAGGACTATTTATTGTCCCAACTGCAATCTTTGTGCTAGCACTTTAGAGAGATGTAAGGTTATCTCTCTATAGTATCTCTAGGGCACACTGGATCACTACTGTTCACACAATATCTCCAAAAGAACTCAACGGATTTAAATGGAATTCGATTAAAGGACGGACTATAGGGTAAGAAAGAGGTAAATAATTTTGAGGCGTATCCATGAATTTCATCTTGATTGAGAGATATTTTTCCATTTTTTTCATACATTTATATATACGCTCATGTCTGTCCACACAATATCTCCAAAAGTTCTCAAATTTCTATTCAATTTGACAGTAGGGTAGGCAATAGGCTTCAGAAGTTGTGATAAAACTTTAGGAAGGATCCATACACAAATAACCCCCTAAATCATAGTTATATGTCTACACCACAATATATCAACAAAATTTCATGTTGAGATATTGTGTGGACAAGTTCTTGAATAAAATTTTGAGGAAGGGTTGACAATGAGTCATGGAAGATGTGATCGAAACTGGAGACTGATGAACAATTACTATCTAGACAATGGTGATTACAGTGGTATGCACCCTGAGTACTTTTTAATTCCTTAATGCCAATGAATGTTTCAGATATTTTCATGATCACTTTTTGCAATCTAGATCATAATTCAATAATACTTTCATAGAATGTGTGATTGGTTTCACTCAGGGTCCACTTCAAAATCATTCGATCTTATGCTGATTCACTGTGTCCTGGTGTACAGTGGATCAGTAAAAGAAAAGTGACCGCCAGTGACAAACTTGGAGAGATTTTACTTTAAATAACCTATTTCATAGCCAACAGAGTTGATTTTTCAGACATAAATATATCGACAGCTTCTACCTAGGATTGATTTTTTTTTCTGATCCACTATGCCCCAGTTTCCCCGATATACAGGGGAAAAATACAGTATACAGAGGATTCTGTATAATCCACACTTTTAGGCATCTGCTGGGGGTCTTGGAACATATGACACAAGGATGAGGACATGCACAAACCTATGAAAGTATTTATATATATATACACACACACACACACACACATACATATAGAATACATAAAGAGGCTGTCTTCAAGAAGTACAGCTCAATTCATGTCCATTCATGGAATATGCATATATATCTATACATAGCATCTATGCAGCATTGTGTATTTGTCTATTAAGATCACACATATTTCCCTAAACATGAGCATGGTATGTGTGAGTATGAATGCATATTACAAATGCAAATGCCTTCATACATACATACATGCTATGCTCTGTATAGGTAGATATTTAACTATTTCAAAGAAAATTGGCTCAGTAAGGAAAGCTTTAATGCAACATGACAGAAAGACAGAATCTTCCCTGCTTTTTGATCTACCAGCAGGTTCATTGTTGGCATGAACAAATCATAGAAAAGACTCATCTATCAGTCAATGCACGCCCACTCCTTCCATTTACCTCCCAACCCTCACCCTAAAGATAAGTAAATGATAGATGAATCAGCATTTTCTTTTGCACGCTGTGACCGAGTTACATGATTCCGAAAGCAATTTTTCCATGCAGATACTTTCTGCTTCTATTCCTCTGTCAGTTGATATGCATCTTTTATGCTAACCAATCACCCGAATTCCTTTAAAATTTTCAAGTTGTGGCACCTCCCTTCCTTTGGGCACAACAGTTCCATTTCGAATACCCAAAGATTGCGTGTGTGTTTTCTCCAAGTATATCCAACTGAATTGCTCACTAAAATCTATTTTGGTTAATACTCAGATCCATCCATACCGTTCAAAATACTTGTTCAACAGGGCTGTGGAGTAAGAAGCAATTTCCTGCAAATCGAAATCAGCAAAAATGTTCCACTTTTTAAACCAGCCTCATAAAACTTCTGAAAAACAATGATTTCTCTTGACTTTTTCATTGCATACTCGATTGAAGGCAGACTAAGAAAAAAAAAAATCCTTTAACTTACCATTCATTTATTGATCAGAGTTACAGTAAGGCATTTGGGAGGGAAAAAAACTTGGAGGTTTTGCATCAAAAGTGTAGGAAGAAGGGAAGGTTGCCCCTAAATGGGGGTACGAAGGGGCACAAAATTTTCTCTGGCCCATAATGCCTGTTAATAAATAATTGTCCTCCTCCTGAATATAGCTTAGATATCTGAGGATTTCTAAAGAATATTTCTTCAGGTAATTTGTAACAGAAAATAACTCATTGACAAACATCTTTTATAATGAAGATTCTGTCTATCGGTCACGTAATCACCTTGGATAGAAACAATTTTTATCAACAAATACTAAATTTGATTTTATAAATATTAAGAAAATAAGAAAAAAAAGCCATTTTATATTCTATACATACGCTGGACCAAATATGAGAAAAATTTTCAAAACATATTTGAATTGATAGAGGAATGATGATATAGTTTTTTTAGGACCAAGTCCAGAGCCTGTTATATCAATAATGTTTGATAGATCAAAGAAATGACTTGCAAAAGCATCGTCTACCAAATTGAAAATCCTGGAAATTACACACGATTGAGCTACTTAAAAACAAACAAAAAGGCTCGAAATTCTCTTCTGAGAATAGAACAAATCTTTTGGTCACCAGTGAACTGCTCTAACCACAGAGCCAAAACATTCCGGTTCTCACTTCATGACAATGCATGTGGCAGTTTGCATTATTTGGCTAACGTCATAATTCAGCAACAGCTTTCAACAAAACAATTTTTACTTTCAGCTGACATTTGCATACAAAATGCTTGTTTGTATGTTTAACCGTTTCATTTTTTCATTCCCTTTTTTTTATATTTAACCACACACACACACTTATGTTTCCCTGATGATATATTGCCGGTGATAGAAAGAGAGGTGGGAAAAAACGATTTGGATAAAGTGCATGATGGGAAAAGAGAAAATGCAAAGAGGAGGTGGAAAGTAAAATAAGCTGGTGCAAAGTTAGTTCAAGAGAAAAGGTTAGAAATGCTTCCTTTCCTCATATTAATGAGATAACATGCTTTCTTCACTAGAAGACAACAAAACACTTCTTTTTTAAATAAAAGAAAATAAAAAAACAAAGAGGTGGAGAAGAAAAACATTGTTTTTCCAATCTACATTCATTGTAGTCTGTCTGGCTATTTGTTTGTTCAACTAACATGGATGTTGTTAGCAAGCCCCAAATCATTATTGACATGGCCTGCCAAGTCTCAGGCTCATGTAAAATCATTTGAATACAAAAAAATGCACATCCCTTCTTCTTATTTTCTTTTCTTTAAAGAATTTACAAGTAAACCTGAATCTCAAATCATTTCAATTGTGCTTGTTATGTAAAAGAGAACTAAGTGTGAAAGTTTTTTTCCCCTTTTTAACTTTTGACACATAAACACAATGTAAGTCATTTGCTGTTTTTCTTTTACTTCATTAGCAAAGAAAAAAAAAAAAATCTCTCTTGATAGATTTCTCTCCCCAGCCATTACTTTTTTCAGAAAAAAAAACTAGCAAAGATTGCAATAAATAAACGTAACAGAGACAGACAACAAACACAAAAAAAATGAGGGTTCAACTAAATTTTCAGAATCTTTTCTACAAAAAAAAAAAAATATTATAAAAATTTTATCGAAGAAAAGGGTGAATTTTGAAAAATGTCAAAAAGAAAGATAAATTACACCGAAACCAAACATTAAAGTTTGTGTTTGTGGAGATACTTTTAAATACTAATCGTGTATAATTCTTATAATATTAAATCATATAAGCAGTTGAACATTACTTTTGGAACATCAGTGATCTTGTATCCAATACAAAAACAAGACTGATCTGACCTTTTGAGTATGGATTACACAAAATTGAAGGCTACTAATCTCAATCCATTCTAAGGGATGTCAACTTGGCTTCACTTTGGAAAAATGAATTCATACAAATCATTGGTATTCTATTATAGATATAAAAACCAAATACATTCAAAATTTTTTGTGTGTACACAATGTAAAATATGTTTGTGTGTGTGTGTGTGTGTGTGGTTAATCAATGCCAATGAAGCCTTATGCTGCTAATATGAAAATCAAACCAGGAAACTATCTGCAATAAAATTGAAATAGGATAAGCGTACTCATCAATACAGTCAACCATAACTAACAACTGACAATGATTCTCAATTGAATTGAGATCTGAAATGGGGAATGATTTTCAACCAAGTCATTTTAATTAGTTAATACTGGTTAAAAGAGATGGGGAGGGAGGAGTCAAACAAACAATGAAGAGGAGCACAAATCTATCTGGTAAGAGAAAAAAAAAAACAACTTCTCAAAGATAAATACAGAGAAACTATTCGAGCAAATGCCTGAATACTAATTTGATATTAGCTGAGTTATATCAACTTAGAGCTGAGTCCAAAGATGATTTTTAGATGAATTCATACACATCTCTTCAAGAAGGTTTGTTGTCATCGAAGAACAATCATTTACCCATTCTTTTTTTTTTTTCTAATCAATCCTCGTGTTAGAAACAAAATTAAATCATCAGCGTTCATAAGTATAGGTTATAGATTGAATTTTTTTTTTTTTTTCTTTTTTTTTAAATATGATTTATATTTTCCCTTCTAGCAGTTCCTCTTATCTAGGGTTTCTCTTTGAGTAGTTCATCCTTATCTGGGGTTTCTCTGTCAGGTTTCACCCTCATCCACGGTTTACCTTTCAGTGGCCCTCCCTTATCTGCTACCATTTACCTTAATCCACAATTTACCTTTCAGCAATTCTCCCTTATCAACAATTTATGTTACAGAGGTACCCCCCCCCCCGCCACCTGGGTTTTCCCTTTCAGTTGCACCCCCTATCCGCGGTTTCCCTTTTTAGCGGTACACCCCTGCCCCATCTGCAGTTTTCCTTTCAGGGGTATATGGGCACATAAGAATTTCTTTATTATTAAATGATTTTAAAAGCAGGTTTACTTGAATTTTCATACAAGGAAAGCAATCCAATTTATGTGATATCTCATAACCCTCAAGATACATTCAAAGGACATTTATGCATCTTCATCTACTGATACACTAAGTTGAATCAGTCTTTATTCATCAGGTCTGCTTTCATACTATCAACCCTCAGAGTCACAAAAGTCAATATATCCACTTTTATTCACATAATTTTAATTAGTCACTAGACAAAGTCAGTTTTTATTGCTACCTGGAAGCAATTCGAACTAAAGTAGATTGATGGCAGTGAGCAACTCATTGGAATATGAGGCTCTAAGGGTTAAAATTTAACTAAGTTAGTAGGCATTAGAAGAGAAACGAAAATATTCACTGAAATATATACACAATGATGAAGAACTGTCTTTCAACCAAATGGAGAAACTTCTCTCAAAAGAAAGACCAATTGTTTAACAATCTTCCTTGGGTATCCACCTTATTTTATTAGCATTCAGTAAACAGTGTGTGTTTGTATATACAGATAGAGAAAAGGATATATAAAAGACTATATAAAGAAACAATAGGACCCAACACCAACTAAAATTTAACTAAACAATAAACCTATGATTCTTAATTTTGATAAACATAACAGAACTGAAAAGTTGAAGTAAATTGCATTCTTCCATCCTTTTTTATTTTGTCGTACCAACAGGGTAAGATGATTCTAATTAACCTTAATGTTTGCATAAAGCGAGGTACCCCAACTATAAAAACAACAGCGATGGTCACATAGCCATCCATTCTGAAGATTCAACAAGAAGAAACTGAGACAATTCTTACTGTAGATGGATGGGGCACTAAACTGATTTATTCATCTTCCTTCAAGTTGACTAAAAATAGGTTTATTATCCAAGAAAAAGTTTTATAGCTTGGTGCAATTAAACATTAAACAAAAACTGAACACCATTAGGTAACCACAAGTTTTTGCATCTAAGAATTCACATTATTTTCATTTTTCCCAGCTTTCCTCAGGTATATGAGGCATCGAGAGAATAGTCTTTAAAAATTCTCGTTTCTGGATTGTTACTAATAATGAAAGTCTATTTTCGAATATTCATCAGATGCCACATTCATCTGAGAATAATCTGGAGAATGGGCCGATCAAAACAAAAAAAATATAAAAAACTTGGCTGCATTAGGGTGAAACTCCCTTGCTTCATTAAAATCTAAAAGGTAACCAAAACAGAATTCATTTCTACATAGAATACTATTCCAGAACTACAAGTCCCATTTCAATTCCTTTATTAATAGTTCCTGTAAATGGTAATTGCAAACTTTGGCGAAACAAGTCAAATCGAGTTGCGCTTTAGAAATGGGAATGAATTAGTCATCAGTTTTTGCATCTGTCACTGCTATTTTTGCATGATGATGCTGGTTTTTTATATGAAATTAAAAGTCAAAACTCAATAGAATAATGACTATACTTCATCTGAGAACTTAACAACATCAAGTCATCATTGCACAAAATTGTTGATGGTGATTATTACAGAGAATGAAGAACGACTGAGTGAAGGTGTCCCAATCAGCCATTGAGAAGATTACACATAGAAGAGTAAACTATGCTGTAAACTATGAAGAACAAACTTTTTAATGAAACTGATTTCTATATAAAATCGATGAGAATACACAGTAAAGAATAACTGCTATAGATAAAAAAAACAAAACTGTTACCCCTTTAAACAAAGTCCAATCAATAATAAAAAAGCATTTTATTGCTCTTTATCAGCCTTTTAATCTATTTTGGTCCCCCAACCAGCTGCCACCTTTTTCATGTAATAAACAAAAATAAACATTGGTAATTCATATGAGAGGTGTCAAATAAATGACTGTCTCATTAATTGTCTAACTGCCTGACCTAAGTTTGCTGAACACTGTTGAATATAGAAGAAAATTGTTGATAGTTCATTAGAAGAAACAAAAATCAGAAAGCCGTTATTATTATCCAAAAACAGCAAACCTGGATGAAGAGAAAACTGGTGGCACCATAGAGATACCCACCCCAACTTCTTGAAGCTCAATTCACCAATTTTAACAATTATAAAATGCATCCATTATTGTCAAATTTAAATATAAACAAATTTATAATGGAAAGTGGATATTGTAAAAAAAAAAAATGAGCAGAATTGTTTTGATTCATTTCATGCATATAAAATAGATCAAAAGTAATAAAATTTGAAGAGAAGAAAAATAATTCCTTTTTTTTTTTCTTTAAATATTTAAGCTATGCCATCTCTATCTTGTTATGAAATTACGATTATGAACTTGTTTAGCAACAATGGACAATGTTGGATGTTCAAACAATTATGGTGATTTTTGTATACAGAAATGAAGTTGGTAAAAATATGAAATATTTATGATTTTCTGATTATAATGACATTATGATTACAATTTCATGTCTAAAACAATCATTGAATTAAAATATAAATTGTAGTTGAGAGCAAAAATTAAGTTTAGATACTTTGAAGATATTACATGAACTTGGTTTTGATTGCGATATTTTTTTACTTTTCACACAATGCTGGTAAAAATTTACAAAAACTCTTGATCTAGAAGATATGAAGTTTGTTCAGCCTTTTTAATAAAATTTGAATCATGATGTTTCATTCAGTGTCAGTCTGATATGCCTAAAACATTTTTTAAATAATCCATGTAAAGAGGGTTTTTATGCCATATATAGGTGATTGTTTTTTTGAAGAAAAAAATGCATTCAAAAGGGGATGGCAAGGGGGAATAAATCTAAAAATAATGGGTTGGATAATGAAAAATTTGCAGCTCACTCACCATTCTTTCCTGAGCGACCTTCTCATTTTCTGCAGTTTCTCCTGCATTGGTAGGTCCAAAAAACATGGCTTCCTTCTGCCGATAGGAAAGGTCAATTCCAGGCAGGCGAGTGACCCAATGTCCAAACTGTCGGAGACAACTGATCCTGAGAAAGCACTGAAAATTAAAGACAAGAGTCACTTAAAAAGTATAAAATTTTTCCAAAAGAGATGAAAAAAAAAGAAATTGTTTGAATGAACCACTTGGAGAAAGAGTGGTGAGGCATTTGATTTTATATCTTGGAAATTCTTTGTAAATAAATCCTCACTTTTTTATTTTATTTTATTCTCAGTTCTCATTGCAATAATTTCCTATTTCTAAAAAATCATTTTCTCCCACATAACACAATTAAGCCACTATTTTAATGAATTTAAATATCATTCAATCATGTGATGCCGCAAGACTAATAAAAAGACATTGACAGGTGAGAGGTTTTGATTTTATTGGAAAATAAACAAAATTTGTACAACTGTGACAACTGTAAGAGGTTCACCAAATTACTGAATAATTAAAAAAAAAAAAACATTCAATAATTAGCTCTAACTTGAGAACAATTTTGAAAGCTTTTAAAACTTTCAATCATCACTGAAGAAGTTTGTACATTTTTTAGACAATCTGCACTGTTAATTTAACGTTTCAGAATATTTTTTTAAAAAATAAATAAAAATATAAAGGACCGCTTAGCAGGCAACTGTATATATGACGCATACGTAAACATTAAAAATCATATCGAACCTTTTGTCAAATTTTGTACAATTTTTATGTCCCCAAAAATGGGCCTTCAGTAATAAAATTCCCTTTAGTATTAAACAGAAATAAACTGATCAAAGGCGCATGAATAAAACATACTTGGAAAAAATAAAGTAAAATCAAAAATGGAATAAAATCTTCATTATTAGTTTTCTGCCAAGTTGTTTTTTGTTTTTTCAAATAGTACAACTCAAGCAAAGTATCAGTTTAGGATAGCAAACCTTTGGTAGAGCAAGCTCAACCTTCAAAAACAAGAAAATACCATTAATTTTGGAGAGAAGGGTATACAACCAATGCATATCTAGGATAGTCACTTGAGGAGCTGAAACATGGAACCTAACCAAGAGACAGACCTGCAAACTGACAACCATGCAATGTGTACATGGAAGAAGTATGCTCAACCTCACATGGAGAGGACAGAAGACAGTTCAATATATCAGGGAGAAAAGAGGAGTCTTAGGCATCATAGAATCCATTAAAAATCTCAGATGGCAATGGGCTGGCCATTTTGCAAGAATGGCAGACAACTGATGGACATCACAACTCACATGGATCCCCAGAGATCACATGCGCAACCAAGGCTGGCAAGTTCAGAAAGTACTGGCTCCGCAACACTCATGATAGAGAAGTGTGGTGAATCCTGGGGAAGGTCTATGTCCAACAATGGACAATAAAAGACTGATAATGATGATGATGATGACAGAGTACCTGGCAAAGGTTATGGCTAATAAATGTCTAATTCTTCTGCTACATACTTTGACAGGTTTAAATCATATGCAAGGGTAGCCAACTTAGGGCCTACAGGCCAGATCCTGCAGACAAATGGATTTTGACCAGCCCATTAGCAAATGTTAGGATACTATGCTTATATTTTGTGTTTTAGAGATTATCTGCGTCTTTAATGAATTCAAAAGATGCATTGTAATAGGAATGAATTGAAATTAAATTGAGTTCATGGATTATCAATTGACTTCCTCCGCAAAAGACAAATTATTATCATTAACTGATTTGAGACAAAATATATCTAGAGGTATCCAAAAAGCTCCTTTTTTTTTCTTTTAACAGCATTTATCTGGCCCAGCATCTCATTAATACACAATCCAAAAAAGTAGCTGACCACTGTTATATAATGTAGCAGGAAACAGCTTTAAGTGCTTAGCAGAAACAGACCCTGAAAATACCATAATTAAATTACTTCCAGGCTGTCACAGTAACATTTAATCTGCTTACTGCTCCATATTCATTATATACACAGTATTTATGCATACATAGTGGGAATAAGCCAGAGAGCAAAATTGCAAGTTCAAACCTAACAGGAGCCCTACAATTGGAGGCCTGTGATGGACTAAGCTTAGTAAATATTCTATACACACACATTTTTCCTTCAACAGAAAAGTTATTTAACTCTTCCTAAATTAACTACTGAAAATTAAAATGAAAGAAATAAGAAAATTATTTGTGTTTGCATGAACATATAAAGAATAAAATGAAAATTAATTTTCACCTAATATTAAAAAGGTTTACTGGATTTTATAAAACTTAGAATAGATTATGTTCACACAAACATCAACAGCTCCATGGGTCATGTAACTCTCAAAATAGATTCTTCTCAAACTAAAAAAATATGTGGAAAACAAGACTGCTCTTAATCTGCTCTTCACTAGCTAATGGGTTTTTACTGTAAGAAATAAACCACAGCAATAATAGATTTTGATAAAAATTTAAACAGAAAAATGTAAAAAAGAAAGCTATTCAAAGCTGAATATAGGAATCATTTATCAATAATCAGGTGCCCTGGATCTCAACTCATAAAAGACAGTGACAGAAAGAATAAAACCAAAGAGAGAAATGAATAAAACATTAAAATGATGCTGTTTCCAATCATTTGATGCCAAAATCTGCATTAAATTTCATCCAATCCCAACATGGCCTATTCAGAGAATATTCAATACTGAAAAATATATCATTTTAGTTTCAATTAAACCAACACATAGAAATCCAATTCTTTTTTTGTTCCTCTTTGTTATTGTTCTTTCCTGCATTTCCAGTTATAATTGAAAGCAAGCAACTAACGGTGAAACAGATTGATTATCAGATTTTCCTCTGGCAAAATAAGATAAATACAAAGAAAATAATAACAGAGTGCCGCAGGCCCTTCATTACCTGAAATGGGTGACCTTTTATCTGACTGAATCAACATTTGAATAGCGATTAAAATTAAAAAAACACCACTTAAAGGGTTCAAGTGCTAGGAACAACCATTGCTATGGACAGAATCAAAGAGTTTTGACATTTCAGACTTTATTATTGCTATTTTCACAAAATGGAAAAAATTGAACTTGAAATAAGTAAAGCTGTAGAACAGAACAATCATAAAGTCATATCTCAGAGAGATGCACTCGAAGAGATCACTCAGTGGTTAGAGAAGAGGATTGATTGCCAGTAGCATAACATCTATGGTTCCATGCTCAGTACAAGATTGGTTTACAGGTCCTCATGCATAGACAATTCCAAAATTAGGACAAAAAGCTTCCCTCTCAATTTTCTTTATATTTAAATATATATATATCTACTGCTTAAAATACCAACATCCTTATCTTCAAGTTTTTCAGTTTCATCATACGTTCCTGATAATTTCAGAGACACCAGTTATCCCTGGCCATTTGTCGGTTTTCCATTTGCTGTTTAGTTGTGAATAATTTAATGGGAATATTTTGGGGAGTTTTGCAGCATGCCATGAAAAACCGTATCAAAGAAAATGCACATTACAGTATAGACAAAACATGGAAAGTTTGGAAATCATAATTGAATCATAATTTTCATGTGATTTATAAAAAGAAAGATTTTAGAAAAATACTAACTAAAAATTATTTATGTAGGCAATAGCTGGTTGAAAACTTGAACTTGTTTAATATCCTACACTCACAGAACTGGTAAGTCAGAAAGTATTGCAGACACTGAATTTTTTCCCCAACTTGGTGTATTGTAAACAAATGTTTTTTTTTAGTAGATGAAGTATTATAAACCATCCTCAACAATTCTTTTTCACTTTTATGCCTCTATTTATCTTCATCACAATATTTTTTGGCTTTTCATCACAAATCCTCTCAGACAAAATGAGAAAAAAATTTGAATACAACTAAAATATGAAGATGAAGGTAAATAAATAGTGGCATTAAAAGGAAAAAGAATTGTTGATAATTTCAGCACTGTAGTTTTATGAAATCTATGATTTCTGTTAATTAACAGTACTTTTTTAATACTAGTATCTACCATGCACTTCCTTGAAGTTCTTTTAAAATTTATTGCAATAATAAAATATCTTCT
This sequence comes from Thysanoteuthis rhombus, assembly GCA_963457665.1. Classification (NCBI taxonomy): domain Eukaryota; kingdom Metazoa; phylum Mollusca; class Cephalopoda; order Oegopsida; family Thysanoteuthidae; genus Thysanoteuthis; species Thysanoteuthis major. The sequence continues at coordinate 46,166,543 of OY735205.1, read as the reverse complement.
TTGAAAGTTGAATTTTGGTTATAACTGCAAGAAAATAGCATAAAGTTAATTGTAGAACAAAAATGAAATACTTTTGAGAACTCACAAGTATTTCTGAGCAGATTAAGGCCGTGTTTATGTTTATGAGATGGGGAAAAAAAAATGAACAAAAAAAAAAAAAAAAAAAAATCAAATCCGCCACAATTGATAGATCCGTCTCTAGAAAAAATGAAGTCAAGTTTTAAGATTTTTCATTTTTACAGTATTCATTTATTTGTATATTTACAATTTGGGAATGGTCAAGTGTTTTCAACAGATGGTTTATGGTACAAGATTTATAGGGTCTCAAGGACCAAAAGTATTGGGGGGGGGCAATAACTATCTGTGGATTTAGCACATTTGTGGCCCCCTGGTGCTTAAAACCCCTGCAAATGGCAAAGGATAACTTTACATCTCTATAAAAATTGAAAGCATCAACTGGCTTATGATATTTAGTTATTTCCTTACAGCTTATTTCAAAGTATAGAATGTGAAATCCAATAAATTCACTTTTGGGGACAAGCTTACTGCAAAACCAATCTATCTGATCCTAGCCCAAATCAACTTCTACTTTTTACATCTCAATCAATAACCATACATGAAAAATCTTTAAATTTTCAACAGTTCACGGTAAATTTCTGTATTAGAGTACCTCAGCAGTAAAAGAGTCAGCATATATGATATACATAGATACACATTGTGTTTCATATACACGGGTAATAGAAATGATTATCCAACAGAAGAAATCATTCTATTATCATTGAATGGGTTATGTCCCTTTTGTATGACAGACAAAAAATAAAAAATGAAAATACATGTAGCATATCATTCTAGTAGATATGACATTTTCAACACTTTTTTTTCATGCTGACAACATTACCATTTCAGAGTGATTCATTTTCTCAATACCTTCATTATTATGAAGATTTTCCTATTTTTCAAAATGCAAAGTACAGAAATATTCAATTAGTAAACATGAACAAAATGTCATTGCCTTAATCTGATAAATTGACAAAAGTAGTGTTAGGAAGAATGAAGAACTTGGCAGACGCTAACTGGGAAAGGGTCAATCGAAAATTTTGCTCAAGTGTTCATATTTCTTTTATCTAAGTCATTTTCAATACTATAAGAAAGAAGAAATAATCATTATGGTATAATTTGCTGCTTTTTATTGTATTTCAGGCGGGTTTCCATTCTGCCAGGAGTAAATAAATTGACAGCACAGATCAGAATAAAAACTATGTTCAAGGCAAAAATCAAACAAATTACCCTCTATGCTGGTGGATGGCTTACTTAATGCATAATCGCTCTTTTGATTTAGTTAGATGCGCGAATTCAAAACTTAAAAATTAAAATATTGTTATTAATGAATTTTTGTCTGATATTTAGAGGTATTCATTGTCATCATTCAAAGAAGTTTTCGAACAAGCATACTTGTTAAATGAATGTTATAACTATTCACCAGAGGAAGACACAAGAATTCATCAGCTGAAACATTGTGGGATGAAAAAAAAACAAAAAAACAATGAAGATGAGAATAACAGCATGAAAAATCTTTGATTTTCAAAGTGTTTTACATTCTTCTTATTAATTTCTCTTATTAGTTTTCTGAAAGGTTGTCAACAGAGTTCAAAAGGGCATTTTAGAGATAAAAGAAATTTTCAGAAATGACTGTGTTTTGCGTTTAAAGAAAATTTCATTCCTCATCACAGAAAAAAAAAAATAATAAAAATGCTAATCTGGAAGAAACAAATATAGATTCTTTATAAATCAATCAAATGGTTCTGGAGGAAAAAAAAGGGAAAAAAAAAACAATGGAAGTTTCTTCTACACAATGGGGAAAAAAAAAAATCAAGTCAACAAAAATGATTACATTTTTACATTTTCCAATCCTGATTCGAATCAAAATATTTGTACTTCAATACCAATGATTCAAAAATATATTAGATAACATGGTAGGAGCTCGATACATTAGCAGATAGCATTTTTGTGCAGAGCCACAATGATTCAATCATATATACATATATAACTATAAGCAAGTGACATCTATATGCATGTATTAATTATCTAATACATACACTCAAATATATACATATACATAAAAATGTGTGTTCATGCTTTCATACATCATGTTTGATTTGTGTGCGTGTATATGTATATATATATATATATATATATGCACAATCGCATGTATAAAATTGCACACACTAACTGAACCACAAATCTACGTTTTGATTTGATATTATACATAAACACACACGCATATATATATTTATATGTTTCATTTTAGCAAAAATATATAAGATATTACAAAATGAATTTGAAAAAGAAGAAACAACTAAAAGAAAGTAACAACAAAAATAATCTGAACAATAACTACACTTTACAACAAAAGAATGCCCAAGAGATTTCGACAAATTCAAATGATGACCACTTCCAAAAACTTATACCGTCATGCACAAGGCTAAGACGGAAAAAGGATCGAAGAGGCAGGAAGAGAGGGAAGAGGTGGAAAATATGAAGAGTAAAAAAAAAAGGAAAATCCAACTAGAAATTCTGACAACAGGAAAGAAATAGAGAAGTTGAAAATGGAGGAATAATACAATCAACGTTAGTCAGTGCAGTTCCTAATCCAGTCTTTGATGACATTTCAATATACGGTTCCATCCAATATTCTTGATGTGAAAAGTTGAGGTGGTTGAAGCTAAAAAAGGGAAGGATGTCAGGGGAGAGATGGAAGGTGAGAAACAAGGATCTTGGATTAGCAGATGAATTAAAAGGATGATAGAAAAAAGAATCACGGGGAAACAAATTTTAAGAATAAAGTAAGACATTACACAATGAAAAATAATCACAAATACAAAAATGGTTTAAAAGAAAGAAAAAATATTCCAGGGAGAGAGAAAAAGAGACAAAGGGACAGGGGAGAGGACATAGAGAAATAGTCACTGAGGAGGGAGAAAAGACACAGAGAAATAGTCACTGAGGAGGGAGAAAAGACACAGAGAAATAGTCACGGAGGAGGGAGAAAAGACACAGAGAAATAGTCACGGAGGAGGGAGAAAAGACACAGAGAAATAGTCACTGAGGAGGGAGAAAAGACACAGAGAAATAGTCACGGAGGAGGGAGAAAAGACACAGAGAAATAGTCACGGAGGAGGGAGGAAAGACACAGAGAAATAGTCACGGAGGAGGGAGAAAAGACACAGAGAAATAGTCACGGAGGAGGGAGGAAAGACACAGAGAAATAGTCACGGAGGAGGGAGAAAAGACACAGAGAAATAGTCACGGAGGAGGGAGGAAAGACACAGAGAAATAGTCACGGAGGAGGGAGAAAAGACACAGAGAAATAGTCACGGAGGAGGGAGGAAAGACACAGAGAAATAGTCACGGAGGAGGGAGGAAAGACACAGAGAAATAGTCACGGAGGAGGGAGAAAAGACACAGAGAAATAGTCACGGAGGAGGGAGGAAAGACACAGAGAAATAGTCACGGAGGAGGGAGAAAAGACACAGAGAAATAGTCACGGAGGAGGGAGGAAAGACACAGAGAAATAGTCACGGAGGAGGGAGAAAAGACACAGAGAAATAGTCACTGAGGAGGGAGAAAAGACACAGAGAAATAGTCACGGAGGAGGGAGAAAAGACACAGAGAAATAGTCACGGAGGAGGGAGGAAAGACACAGAGAAATAGTCACGGAGGAGGGAGAAAAGACACAGAGAAATAGTCACGGAGGAGGGAGAAAAGACACAGAGAAATAGTCACGGAGGAGGGAGAAAAGACACAGAGAAATAGTCACTGAGGGGGGAGAAAAGACACAGAGAAATAGTCACTGAGGAGGGAGAAAAGACACAGAGAAATAGTCACGGAGGAGGGAGGAAAGACACAGAGAAATAGTCACGGAGGAGGGAGAAAAGACACAGAGAAATAGTCACGGAGGAGGGAGGAAAGACACAGAGAAATAGTCACGGAGGAGGGAGAAAAGACACAGAGAAATAGTCACGGAGGAGGGAGAAAAGACACAGAGAAATAGTCACGGAGGAGGGAGAAAAGACACAGAGAAATAGTCACGGAGGAGGGAGAAAAGACACAGAGAAATAGTCACTGAGGGGGGAGAAAAGACACAGAGAAATAGTCACGGAGGAGGGAGAAAAGACACAGAGAAATAGTCACGGAGGAGGGAGGAAAGACACAGAGAAATAGTCACGGAGGAGGGAGAAAAGACACAGAGAAATAGTCACGGAGGAGGGAGGAAAGACACAGAGAAATAGTCACGGAGGAGGGAGAAAAGACACAGAGAAATAGTCACGGAGGAGGGAGAAAAGACACAGAGAAATAGTCACTGAGGAGGGAGAAAAGACACAGAGAAATAGTCACGGAGGAGGGAGAAAAGACACAGAGAAATAGTCACTGAGGAGGGAGAAAAGACACAGAGAAATAGTCACTGAGGAGGGAGAAAAGACACAGAGAAATAGTCACGGAGGAGGGAGAAAAGACACAGAGAAATAGTCACGGAGGAGGGAGAAAAGACACAGAGAAATAGTCACTGAGGAGGGAGAAAAGACACAGAGAAATAGTCACGGAGGAGGGAGAAAAGACACAGAGAAATAGTCACGGAGGAGGGAGAAAAGACACAGAGAAATAGTCACGGAGGAGGGAGAAAAGACACAGAGAAATAGTCACGGAGGAGGGAGAAAAGACACAGAGAAATAGTCACGGAGGAGGGAGAAAAGACACAGAGAAATAGTCACGGAGGAGGGAGAAAAGACACAGAGAAATAGTCACGGAGGAGGGAGAAAAGACACAGAGAAATAGTCACGGAGGAGGGAGAAAAGACACAGAGAAATAGTCACTGAGGAGGGAGAAAAGACACAGAGAAATAGTCACGGAGGAGGGAGAAAAGACACAGAGAAATAGTCACGGAGGAGGGAGAAAAGACACAGAGAAATAGTCACGGAGGAGGGAGAAAAGACACAGAGAAATAGTCACGGAGGAGGGAGAAAAGACACAGAGAAATAGTCACGGAGGAGGGAGAAAAGACACAGAGAAATAGTCACGGAGGAGGGAGAAAAGACACAGAGAAATAGTCACGGAGGAGGGAGAAAAGACACAGAGAAATAGTCACGGAGGAGGGAGGAAAGACACAGAGAAATAGTCACGGAGGAGGGAGAAAAGACACAGAGAAATAGTCACGGAGGAGGGAGAAAAGACACAGAGAAATAGTCACGGAGGAGGGAGAAAAGACACAGAGAAATAGTCACGGAGGAGGGAGAAAAGACACAGAGAAATAGTCACGGAGGAGGGGAGAAAGGAGACAGGGAAATAGTCACGGAGAGAAATAGTCACGGAGGGGGGAGAAAGGTCACGGAGAGAAATAGTCACGGAGGGGGGGAGAAAGGTCACGGAGAGAAATAGTCACGGAGGGGGGGAGAAAGGTCACGGAGAGAAATAGTCACGGAGGGGGGGGAGAAAGGTCACGGAGAGAAATAGTCACGGAGGGGGGAGAAAGGACACAGAGAAATAGTCACAGAGGGAGGGAAGGGGAGAGAGAAATAGACAAGGGGGAGAGAGAAATAGACAAGGGGGAGAGAGAAATAGACAAGGGGGAGAGAGAAATAGACAAGGGGGAGAGAGAAATAGACAAGGGGGAGAGAGAAATAGACAAGGGGGAGAGAGAAATAGACAAGGGGGAGAGAGAAATAGACAAGGGGGAGAGAGAAATAGACAAGGGGGAGAGAGAAATAGACAAGGGGGAGAGAGAAATAGACAAGGGGGAGAGAGAAATAGACAAGGGGGAGAGAGAAATAGACAAGGGGAAAAAGATAGAATGTAAAGCAGGTGAGTGGAAGAAAAAGAGCTTAGAGATGTGTTGGGAGGGAGGAATATAACAAAATATAATGGAAAAGGGAAAGCGATGTGAAATTGAAAAAGAAAGAAAATCAGATAAACGGAGAAAAATATCTGAATTTTGAATTCATCAAGAAAATTTTATTATTCTTTCCCCACCGCCTTCCCTCTAACCAAGTTTCTTTTCTTTCTCTTCACTAGTTCCATTGTTCAGTTCACCTTCCTCTTCTCAGATTCATTCAATCATCTGTGCAGTTTTTTGTATCTTTAAAGTCAGTAACCAAGAAAACGTTTTCAAATATCTAAATTCATTTCAATACAATTTCCCATCCTGCTTTTCCTCTTTCTTCTCTCCTTCATCCTTTTTATCTCTCTTTTTTTTTTTGTTTCCATATTCCTATCCAAGTGCATTTGTGTGCACATATGACAGGATGAAGTGTGTTTTGTGGAGGGGCATACTGAACTGCAAACCCAGTCTTGATCTCCAGCCATCAATGCCACAATGAATACTACAAAAATGTATTGAAATATATAAATGTTCAAACATGTGTGCATGAACATGCCATAAATAAGTCTATTGGTGCAGGTACAAATATATACATTCACTCACTGCTTTCTACACGTTTACAAGTGATGAATGCCCAAGTATACACATACAATTTATGAGTTTACTTACATAAAGCATTTATAAACCTACATAAAATATGCACCCAACCCACATGATATATATACAAAAACCAGTATTATATACATCATTATTGTTTGCACAGATTTACCTAAATATGTAATCGGCACGCAAACACCTAACTCTACATTAGACACATCTAGATGTTTGTGGGACTCAGCCAATCTTGGCACAAGATCAGATTTGTCAAACTTATGAGGAATGCCATACAGAATTAGCATAATAACCAATACTCAAAATTATGCACACTAATACATAATATATGCACATCTAAATTGATTTACCTGTGTGGGGGTGTACACACAAACATACACATACAGATTTGTGTTTGGGGGGTAGCCTACGCAAGTGAGCCCTTTGTTTTGAGAAAATTGAATGTATAGTATAAAATAACATCCATGTTCAACAAATTACTATAAAGCCCCATATAAAATAAACAATAAGTGTTTAAAATGACCGTTTTCTTTTTAAATTCCCAAAACGGTTACATGGTGAATGACTGATGATCACAAGAAAAATTTACATAGTACTATAATATTTACTTCTGTATAGAATATAAAATTTTGAAAATATTGCATTAACGGATATTTGGAATAGACTGAAATAAGGTGTTTATAAAAATTCTATAACATCTTTAGTGTTTACAGTTGTAAACTTTATAGACCATATGCACACACACACATATATATATATATATATAAATATATACACTCACACAAGCACATTCTGGTGGGGCGAGCACGTGCACACTCTAATATATACAAGTTTGTGTGGATGTATATATTACACATACTCTTACAAATTTATACCTCTTTACAGAGCTGAAGTCCATTACTATTCAGCTGGCAATAGTTTGCTTATATATGTCTTATGGCCATCTAAACTGCTAAACCCTAAGGGCTAAAAACTAATCTGTAAGAATAACCTGACATGTGGATGGACATGGGTTTGGTGGCACTGACTTCCAAGGCTCCTAGAGGTTGACAAAGATCAATTTAGATTCAAAATTGCCCTTACCAGACAAACTGCAAAAAAAGACGTAATTTTATACAACACCGAATAAGCATCTATATAAACATGTATTCCCCCCCCAAAAAATACCAGTGGATGTGCCAGTGGCCAAGCGGTTAGCAGCATGGAAAATAAAGTCAGTGGGCACAGTTCAAACTCAAATCTGCATTCACTTTGCACTATTGTTCTTGGGAAAGACATGAATAAAAAAGATAAATGATGTAATTGATATTGAAAAAACTTCCTGATAGAAAGAATTTACAAGTAGTAATTATCTAAATTAGTACTGTATTGAAAGGAAAAAAAATTTTTTTCTCAAAAAAAAAAAAAAAAAAAAAAATAGAATTTCATTTTCAGTCCAATACCTATTTATGTTTTAGTTGATTTTCATTCAGGCATAATACAACTATTTCTGTAATTGCTAGGAAGCAACGATTCTGGTAGAATCAACATTTCCAAGCTAACTAAAAACTGTCAGCATCTTTTTAAAGCAATTGATACAAATGATTCTATTAATTTTAGATTTGTAGAAACCCAGGCAAGGCCAGGTATTTCTGCCATTTATACATAAAATGGACAGCCCTTTCCACTTCCTTATGCATCCAAGTCAGCTTAAATGAGGAATATTTCCAATGTCTAATGATATGCAGCAGATAACAAGAAAATCAATGCATGCCAAGAGAAAAATGTTTTTGCAGAATATATTTCAGAAATACCTCTTCAGGCAAGAGAGGAGGAATTTCTTTTAATATTCCCCCGCCCCCAGGGACATTACACAACAAATAGAAATGACAAGCAGCAAACTCAACACATTTCCAGCTTAATTTTTCTTTTAAAGTCACCAAAAGGTGGACAAATTGGGTTGAAATGAAGTTTCAAATTAGTTTGTGATTCATGGCTACAGGCTAAATAATGTCAGCAGATGAATGAAAGGGACAAATATTGAAAAGAAGGCTGGTAGAAAGTAATGAGGATGGAAAAGAGGGAAAAAGGCAACATAAAATGTAGAAGAAGACAGAGAGACACACTAAAAGGGAGAAAAAAGAAAAACAGAAAATAAAATATGAGAGGATGTGGAGAAAAAGTGATGGGGAGAGGAAGGAAGAGGAAAAGCAGTACAAAATCTATAAGAAGGCAAAGAAAGAGAAAGAGAGAGAGACAGAGAAGGGGAAAAAAAGAGGAAAAATAGGAGGTGAGAGAAAAGAGAGAAAAAAAAGAAAGATATGAGAACATCAGGGATAGGAAAAGATGAACTAGAAAACACTCCGAGAACTCATGCCTCAACCAATGCCATTGTCTGGGGAAGTAATTGTGCATTGATCCGCCCTAAAATTTAATCACTTCTTCCATGGCCCTTTGGCCACACTTCCATAAAATGTCATTGAAATTTTTTGAGAACTTTAGAATGTATTACGTGGCGTGGAAAAATAAAAAAACGGAAAAATATCTCTCAATCAAGATGAGAATTCCTTGATCCTTCCCAAAATTCAGTCACTTCTTCCATAGCCAATTACCGAACCATCCACAAAATTTCATGAGAATTCATCAAGAACTTTTAGAGATATAATGAGGACAGTCAGGAGTGTTTACATATTGTGGTATGGGGACTGGGCAAAAATTCCTCGAAATCAAAAAGAAATTCCTGAATCCAACCCAAGATTTAACCAACTCTTCACAAATTTCACTGAAATTCATAGAGTACTTTGTAGATGTCTTGTGGACGGAAATTCAAAACCAAATGCATATGCCTTTCCAAATTCATTGGCAGAGGTAATAAAGGATAAATGACACGACAAACAGAGAGAAGAGTTGAAAAAAAGAGGGGAGAAAAATTATGAGGGTAGGGGTTTCAGGAGAAAGACAAAGAATCTAAAAATCAAGTGCCAAAACCTCGAAGAGGCATCTACTATAATGTTTAAATACCATTATTCTCAGATCAGGTGACCCCGAGTAAAAGATAATTTTAGGTAAGGAGCATCTCATTAAGGAACACCTAGTTTCAAGTAAATTTGACTTGAAACAGCTGAGAAAATCAATCTTGAAACTAAGTTTAAACACTATAACTGCTGGATCACATAACCTTGAGCAGAGCAATTTAAAAAAGTATCATATCAAGGAACAATATGGGGACAGGCTTACTGACTGATGGACAGAGCCTCTTATAGAGAAAGCTTCTAAAAATTGTGATAGAAAAGGGTTGTCTAAAGAATGAAACACTTATACAATTACAGAAGGAATGGAGAGTTCAGAGGATCAATAAAAAGAGAGAAATACACACAAATTGAGCAAAGAGTAAAAGAAAAATGAGAGAGGAACAAAAAGAATGAGAGAAAAAGAGAATAGAATGAGAGAAAAAGAGAAAAGAATGAGAGAAAAAGAGAAAAGAATGAGAGAAAGAGAAAAGAATGAGAGAAAAAGAAAAAAAAATGAGAGAAAAAGAAAAAAAAATGAGAGAAAAAGAAAAAAAAATGAGAGAAAAAGAAAAAAAAATGAGAGAAAAAGAGAAAAAAATGAGAGAAAGAGAAAAAAGAATGAGAGAAAGAGAAAAAAGAATGAGAGAAAGAGAAAAAAGAATGAGAGAAAGAGAAAAAAGAATGAGAAAAAGAGAAAAAGAGAGAAAAAGAGAAAAAAAGAGAAAAGGAGAGAAAAGGAGAGAAAAAGAGAAAAAAGAGAAGAGAGAAAAAGAGAAAAAAAAGAGAAAAAAGAGAAAAGGAGAAAAAAAGAGAAGAAAGAGAAAAGGAGAAAAAGAGAATGAGAGAAAAAGAGAATGAGAGAAAAAGAGAATGAGAGAAAAAGAGAATGAGAGAAAAAGAGAATGAGAGAAAAAGAGAATGAGAGAAAAAGAGAATGAGAGAAAAAGAGAATGAGAGAAAAAGAGAATGAGAGAAAAAGAGAATGAGAGAAAAAGAGAATAAGAGAAAAAGAAAAGAGAGAGAAAAAGAAAAAAAGAGAGAAAAGGAGAAAAAATAAGAGAAAAAAAATGAGAAAAAGAGAAAAAAATGAGAAAAAGAGAAAAAAATGAGAAAAAGAGAAAAAAATGAGAAAAAGAGAAAAAAATGAGAAAAAGAGAAAAAAAGAGAAAAGGAGAGAAAGAGAGAAAAAAGAGAAAGAGAGAAAAAAGAGAAAGAGAGAAAAAAGAGAAAGAGAGAAAAAAGAGAAAGAGAGAAAAAAGAGAAAGAGAGAAAAAAGAGAAAGAGAGAAAAAAGAGAAAGAGAGAAAAAAGAGAAAGAGAGAAAGAGAGAAAGAGAGAAAAAAGAGAAAGAGAGAAAGAGAGAAAAACAGAAAGAGAGAAAAACAGAAAGAGAGAAAAAGAGAAAGAGAGAAAAGAGAGAAAGAGAGAAAAAAGAGAAAGAGAGAAAAAAGAGAAAGAGAGAAAAGAGAGAAAAAGAGAAAGAGAGAAAAAGAGAAAGAGAGAAAAAAGAGAGAGAAAAAGAGAAAGAGAGAAAAAGAGAAAGAGAGAAAAAGAGAAAGAGAGAAAAAGAGAAAGAGAGAAAAAGAGAAAGAGAGAAAAAGAGAAAGAGAGAAGAAGAGAAAAAGAGAAGAGAAAAAGAGAAAAAAAAGAGAATGAGACAGAAAAAAGAATGAGAGACAGAAAAAAGAATGAGAGACAGAAAAAAGAATGAGAGACAGAAAAAAGAATGAGAGACAGAAAAAAGAATGAGAGACAGAAAAAAGAATGAGAGACAGAAAAAAGAATGAGAGACAGAAAAAAGAATGAGAGACAGAAAAAAGAATGAGAGACAGAAAAAAGAATGAGAGACAGTGTAAAAAATGAGAGAGACAGAGTAAAAAATGAGAGAGACAGAGTAAAAAATGAGAGAGACAGAGTAAAAAATGAGAGAGACAGAGTAAAAAATGAGAGAGACAGAGTAAAAAATGAGAGAGACAGAGTAAAAAATGAGAGAGACAGAGTAAAAAATGAGAGAGACAGAGTAAAAAATGAGAGAGACAGAGTAAAAAATGAGAGAGACAGAGTAAAAAATGAGAGAGACAGAGACAGTAAAACAAGTTAAGAGTGACAGACCATGAATTCAAGTGAGTTTTAAGTGTCATATGAAAGAGAGAGTGACTCTTTCAATGCATAAATTCTTCACCAAGTCAGCCACGGATGCTGAAGACTAATTAAATAAAAAATTAATTAATGAGATACAAGATGGTTGCTAATGACTATAAATCAACTCATAGAAGATGAAGGAGATTGAGAAAAGCCACGCCTTGGTGGGGAGGATAAAATTTCGGTTGAATAGACGGGGTATTTAAGAATAAAAAAGACTGAAGGTGAAAAGAAAATGGAACAGTGAATAAGAGAAATGAAGAAAAAAAAAACTGAGAGAGAGATGAATAGAAAAACAAGTCTGGAAGAGAAAAATCTTTTGACTACATGCCATGTTGGGGGGGATGATCAATTAAAATATAAGTAAAAAAGGTGATCAATGAATAAATTACTCCTGTCACCTTTGGCTAGATAGTTATCAAAGTCCAAATTTAAAAGAAAAAAACAAGAGGGAATGCTACCGGACACAAACTAAGAGATTCATTTTGTATAAACCGACATTGCAAATTGAACCCCCAACAAAAAACCCATTTTGGGGATGGTTTTTTTTCCCCCAGACATAAGGATTAATAATGTTGAAATTCTCAGTCCATAAGCTCCATTAGTACAGCTAGTATGCATATTACATATATAGACAGCCAGCCAGCCCAACCAACCTGAAAACTGAAGAAGCTTATGTTGACTGTTTTGGTTGACAATTTTTGATATATCGGTGTGCTTTTCATTTCTAAATATGTTGGTCATAATTGGGTCAAAAAATGCTAAAATCAGGAAGAGCAAGCAATGTTAAGATCTGATCTAAGCTTGATAATGCTTTCATGGTTCTATAAATACAAGAGTTCTTGACTTTTTCACAGTTCCAGACCCCCAGAACATTGTCCATTATGACCCCATATCATCATCATCATCATGGTTCTTAAGAATAAATAAATAAATGAATCTAACAAACTTACTTCCAACTAAAGATACTTAGATCCAATATTAACAGAATGTATGTATATTTCATCATATTAATAGCTTTTCAATTTTCTCCCATAGCATCCCATACCCCTAGGGAGTATGGATACCCCTGTATAAGTACATAGTGTGGGTGGGGGAAGAGTCGAAATCTAACAATACTGGGAAGCAGATATTTTATAAAGATATGGAATCAGATGGGGAGGGGAGTAGGTGTGCTGAAAAATCAGATTGAGGGGGATACATTGAAAAATGACAGTTTTCAACAAGATTTGAAGGTCTAATAAATGGAAACACATGAAATCTTTTTTTTTTTAAAGTTTTGAACAGTCTACTAATTGTGTTCACCTAGTTTCTAAACACTGGTATATTGCTGCTCTCACTGATTTCTTTCGCAAAAAAAATTAGCTTTTTTTCAAGGTAGCATGAATGCAGACCCCAGAGAAAATTTAACCTTAAGATGTGTCCTGGTGATATCGAACATTACCTGCAAAAATTTTTTCCCAAGAAATCAACAATTTTCCCTCTAAATTTGACCTAAAATGTGTAGGTAATAAGAGACCTGCTGATTTCAAACGTGTTTTGTTTTTACTCTGTGATGTGTAGTTCTTGATATCTTTGAGTACACATATACATAATTCATAACATAGATTTATTTAGTAGTACTTCTATCTTCAGCACAGCTGTTGATAAATAGGGCAGAAGCATCTGACAAAGAAAGAACAATGGAGAAGAAGAAAATATGAAAATCAAAAAAGAAATACAAAACGTCAGTTGAAACCATCGCCAACAAGAAAATACATATAATATTAAAAATTTACCAAATGTTTGCTTGCGTGTCTTATAGACTCTGAAGCAACTGCACCCAAGAGTCTGAAAATTTGTCTAAAAAGATACTTGGACCCAAAGATTAATAAAGGATAGGTGGCACTGACCTCCAAGGTCTCTTTAATGTCCAAATTACTATGTCCAGCCAAACTGCAAGAAGGGAAATCTTTTTCCACAACACCACATAAACTAGTGTTGTCCCTATTTGTAAGCTTTTATTTGAAGATTTATTTATTTCTTAGAAAATCAGTGGAAGCACCAATAGTTCAAGTGTTAGATATGCTGAAAATGGAATCAGTAGATCAAGTTCAAACTAAAATGGAGAAAATTTTCTAATCCACTTTACTGTCAAACCCCCAGTTGGGAAAAGAGAAATCTTTCATATTTTAGAGAGGACTTTCTATTTAAATACGATGATCTACTTTTAAAGTAAGCACATGAATTCTCAGTTTTGATAAAAAAAATTTGTTTAAGGTTTTAGGAGGGGCTATGCAAGTTTGTAAGGGTCTGACTTCGTGCATGGTCATGCGTGTGAGGGTTTAAAAAAATATATATATATATATATATATAATTTAATTAAATAAAAATGAGGTATATTCCCTGTTTAATACTTTATTGTGCTACACATGTACAATATGCACCTAGATAAATATCCTCAAAAATACATACACAATATTCTTAAAGACAACAAATCTAATATATATATATATATATATATATATATATATATATATATATATATATAAAAGATATCTGTACAAATAGAATAGTATTTGCCAGCATTTACCCATTATTTATGGATAAAAATATTACAATATCTATTTTGCAGGGTTATACATACATATATACTCACAAATACATATACAATATTTGTATGTATTTTCGTTCATTTTCATCAAGTGGATATCAACAAGATGTTTCATGAAATTCATGCATACTTCAACATTTTCAAGGGAAAGAGATGGGTGTGGGAAGAATTGAATTAATTCTAATCATTAAATTATTGGAGAGTAACAAATAAAGAAGCCTGACTGCCAAAACACAATCGAAAGAAAAATCAACTGAAAGACATTTATCATCACACAAACACACCAATCACTAATAGCACAACATGAAACAAATATTAGAGTGTATGTCTTTTATAATATGTATAGTCTAGAAAGCTTTTGGAACAGAAATATAACTTCTATCCCAGACTATCTCTCTCTATATTAAGAGAAATATAGATAAAAGAAGAGAGAGGGATATACACACTATCATAAAAAAAAATATTAGTAAGTTTATCATCAGATACATACATATAACACAGAGATTATATCTATGTAGATATATACCAACAAACCTGTATACACTTAGTTTTATTGAAACAAATGCATACATAATGTTTTTCATAAGAATGCTGCCATTTTAATCAATACATAACGCTTCTGTTAAGAAGGACCAAGTATTTGTAATTATGATTGCATAAACGAGAAACATATTTTCTTTTGTCAAAAGTTTTCTCAATTAATTAAACCTGCTCTGCATTTCTTCCTTTTCATTCACCCACCCATTCTACATTCAAGAATGTTAACTTATTGATATAAACCATAAATTTACACATAATGTAAGCAAATAAACACAGAGAGAGAGAAAGAAAGACAAACAGGCAAGCTGATCTACAGACACTCACATGCAAGCACATCACTCAAGCATCAGAATAAGATGAAATCAAAATGAAGGAAATCAAAAAAGAAAATTTTTTTCAAGAAAATTTTTTCTCCATTTTTGCAAAAATTTTATTTTTCCTTTTTAAAGAAAATTTCATAAAAACAAAAAATGTGGCAAAAATTATTCTATATCTATTTTGCTATATACTTTGAAGTGTGGCTTACAGCAGTTGCAATGAACAAGCAGACAATTGAATGAGACAGCCGATTGTTGTTGAAACAAGAACAAAAGCAGCAAAGTCTTTTAAAAACAAAATTAAAAAGTGTGTTGGAAACATGGTTAATTCATTCCATTTCTTAATTTTCAATCTATTTTTCTTTTAATAACTTTTTTTCTTTTGTTGGACACTTAAAAGCAAACAACTGCCCGTCAACCATCTGATTACCTGTCTACATATATCTCCATCTGCCATATTCGTCCCAATTTTCAACGAACAAACAATGAAAAGATCTCTTCAATATGAAGAATGTTGGAGTCAATTTACTGAAAAAAAAAAAAAAATTGTTTTTTTGAATTTTCCCCTTTGGAGTTTTTTCCCAGATTAATTTTCTGCATAGTCAGAAGATGAGGTATCATAGTCAGTCAGTAATTTGTTCAAGCTAACATCTCTCCTCTCACTTTTCCTTCCTTTGTCTCATTGCAGCATTTTGACAAAACATTTTGATTGCCTCTGGATGCCATATATATATATATATATATATATATATATATATATAATTCAGAGTTGTACTTCGAGGATAAGAACAGGTTATTTTCCAAATTATACCTTATTGCAAAATTAGATCATTCGTTATAACATTAGGTTTCCCCATTGCTGTGCAAAACAAACGTTAAGTAAATATAATGAACAAAGCAGAATACAAAGAGCTTAAAATTCATGGAAGCTATGTTTTGAAAGGACCAATTCAAATGGCTGATGTGCATTTATTTTTAGACTACATAAAATGAGGAAAAAAAAAAAATGAACACAGCCTTTATCCATACTACTATATGAAATAGCTAATCACAAAACATGGTAATAAAAATATTACCGGAAATTGGGGTATTGAATAGACGACTTTCTTTCCTGATTGTACAAAAATCAACTTATCTTATAATGGTTGCAACAATGCATAGGTAGTAAACTGGGCACTTTACAAGCACACAAATGTACTAACTACAAAGTATTAGGAAAATCGTACAGCAACAATTTCTCAATACAGGTATTAGTGATCAGCACAGAAATTGAAACCAAGCCTTTGCAAAGATTTGAATTTCAATTGAATGGAACCTACACTCAGGCCATTAACTTGACCGGTACACTGGTTTGTTTTCAGATTTATTTAATAGCATATGAAAAAAACATAGAAAAGCTTATCAGTACTTGGATCCTTTCACTTCTGAATTGTTTTCAAGCAGAAATTTATCAGAGTTACCTGAATCATGATCATTGGAGTTGAACTCCAATAATTGTGAATCAGGTAATGAAAATTCAAATCAATAAATCTCACTCAGACCTCATTCGATGAATTCCCTAAGGTTAGGTTCTTGACGCTACAGGGGCTTCATTTCTCCGTATCATTTTAACAATACCACCACTTAGATATAATGGATTTAAGAAATAGACAAAGTCTAAAATACTAGCAGCAGTCCAGTTGCCCTGATACAACCAACATGGATCCCAAATGGAGACCAACACCCTTTTCTTTTTCTTAATGATTAATTTACAAATGAATTTATATAAATATTTTTCATTCCAACTCTTGAATAATGAACTACCAGCAATATATACCAGTAACCAATTCAACTCACTAATTTAGTCCAAAGTTTAACACACAAGCAGCCATGAAGGCAATAAATAAAAATTACAAGAGATCTTTATTTAATTACATCACCTTAATAAATGCTACCAATTATCAAAATAACCTAAACTCTTATTTTCAGATCAATCAACCAGCTCGGAAGGCAAATTACTTTCCAAACAAGCTCAATTTTTACAAGTCAATGTACTTGGGCAAAATGCTAACATTAGAACCCAAGCTGCATTTCTGACGAAAATTTTACGTCAGAAATAAACTATTAATTTTTAATTACTTTAATTAAAGACAAGCAATCAGGCTTGTCTCATGCCAGCAATTGTTTTATTAATGTTAAACTATTTTTCACAAGATTGCTCAGAGTCTGTAGAGAGGGCAGGGGATGTGAGCATTTGTCCAAAATAGATTTATTTTTGTCTGTTGATCATAACATCATCGCATTTGAAAGGAAAAACAAGGAAAGATATTTATATTTAGTGATCATTTCTCTGTTTGCATATATGTTGACAGATAATATGCGTATTGAGAACATAGTGTGATGGATAAGAGGTGAAATTTTGCTCACAACAATCAAAATCCAGGTCATTACGGTATGCTGATTTCTTTCCTTTAAGAATCACAATATTTCAATCAGAAATCTCTGAATTTGATCTGCTTGGAATCTATATTGTTTTACCTGATCACTAATTTTTTTGCAAAAGCACAAGACATACGAGGAAGGAGCTGATGAGCTTGTGTATGTGTGACATGACAGAATGAGGAGGAAAAGGGGAAATCAAAGTGTGATTAAAATCCATCAACTTTTTCGTCTCATTCAATAAGTTTAACTTGGTTATAACTTGGCCATTTAGAAGATTATTTTCACACATCAATATCAAATGGAAGAGCCGAGAGCATTTGATCTCAGTCAATCCCTATGGAAAAAGCTGATGTTATTCTTGCTGGCGTCAGAGAACCTGGCTTTAGATTTTATGCTCTGACACTTTCAATGACCTAATCGATTCTCACATGAGTAAGAAGAAGCTGTGTACTAGAAGAGATCACATGACCTTATGGGGCCAATGGAAGCATAGCTCTTTGTTGGGGTGATTTCAAAAATATTTTCAGTTAAACAGTTTTGAATTGGAGTCCCAAGTCATCAGATGAGAGTTGGGCACTCTTGTAATCTCCCTTTCCAGCAAGGTTGGAGTTGACGGGAGACCAAAAAGACAAATTGAGATGTCTGAAACTCCTTTTCCTCTGGTCTACAAATGCAAGCATGATGCGAATAGCCTATCCCTATGTGAATCAGTTCCTTTTCCCTCTCTGAAGAATGTTCTATGATCAGTCTTCAAGCCAAGCCTAAGACAGCGATGCTGTTTGACCGCTGTGTTTATGGTATAATCAACACTGAAGCCCCTTTGACAATAATAAAAATGTAACACTTTCACAGAGCAAGAAACTTTTTGACTCTCCATTTTCTTACATGCATCTGTTGAAAAAGGACTGAGTGATAAGGTTTGTACTACATAATTTCACTTGAATACTATAAATGTTGGCTCATAAGATACCTCTCCTCCCCAATTGTCTTTTCCAATAATAGCAACAATCACTAATCACTAGGAAAAAAAAAAAAATCTCAATTCAATTAGCTCGTTATCGCAACTCTCAGATCGTTATTCTATGGCGGCTTATTCTTTATTTCCGATCTTCCAATCTGGCATCTATAGAATGACAGTCTGGAAGTTGCGATAAAAGGCAACTTAGATCAAGATGAAAGAAAATACTAATCAAAAAATGGAAAATGATTGACAATGCTTTATCGGGGGAATTCAAAAGATAAAGATATAAATTGTTGACACATTAGTATAGTGAAGGTTCTTCATGTGGAATCATCTTCTGAGATCATTAATTTTTGTAGGAGGATTATTTTTTCCAAACTCAGGATCCCTTTCACAAGTATGGATGGACATAAGAGTCAAGCTAAGTAAGCAGCAAACAAAAGTTGTTCCACGATCTTACACATTATTATTATTCAAGTTCTTTCAGCTACTGACATAATGTTTTATAGAGTAGATATTGAATAACTATGTTGAGCAATATTCTGTGTGCATACTTTTTACACAGCTTATAACAGTTAGCTCGAGACCATAGATATAGAAAGAGGTAAGATATTACCAACAGTTAGCTGAAGACAATAGAGAGGGATAGCAGGAGGGGGTAAGAAATTACCATCACTTAGCTTGAGACAATAGAGTTAGCTTGAGTAAATAGAGAGTGATGGCAAAAGGAGGTAAGACATTTCCAACAGTCAGTTGAAATAAAAACAGAGCTGTTGAATGGGGAAACAATGACAAACTGTTTCTTCATTTTAATGTCAAGCTTGATCATCATACATTTGGGAATGTGCCTCTACACACACACACACACACACACACACAAACCTAGAGTATGCAAATAAATTTACTGTGTTAGATAAATACAATTCTGAAGATTTTGCCTTTGGTGAAATTTAAAACGGAATAAACAAGATTTTTCGGCAAACAGAAATATATAATTTCTTGTGCTGAATAATGTACCCGAACGAGAAAATTTTTTTTGAAACAATAAAAACGCAGCAAATACGTACATAATAATGCTTCCAAAGGAAATTTTTTCTTGAAGTTTAAATTGAAAAGGTTATTTCATTGGGAAATGTTTTATCATCTGAATAACCCAAAAAAAATTATTTCACAAAATAATTCTTTAAATATCAAGAATTTTTTTCTTTTTTTTTTCTCTTTTCCAATGATTAGGAAAGAAAATCTTCCAGGAGATTCAACAACAAATAGTTTGATATCAATTTAAAATAGGGAAAAAAAAAAAAGAAATCGAGTAACAAAATATCTAGAAGAGAACTAATAAACAAGAAAAAAACAAAAATGATGGAAAGATGGAAAAGATAAAAGGAAGAGCGAAGGGAGTAGAGAGGGGAATCAAAAAGGCCAGTTTGTGAGATGATAAATCCTGAGGGCGGGCCCAGGCCCAGTGCGGGGTGGGGACGCTAAGCATGGAAGTGGCAAGAAAATGAAAAGAAGCAAGAATGAGGGTGGGGAAAAAAAAAAAAGAAAAAAAAAAAGGGAAATGACATTGTATATTAGTTCATTCAAACTAATTTTCTGCCTGCACCCAAACCCTCTCTTCATACCTAGGCCTCAGTTTCCTAAAGTCTGTCATATTCATGGATCTGAAGGGACATGTGTTTCCCCTTCCTTAAATGTCACTATTTCCATCTTTTGAGTTCTTGTGATTGTCCTACTACCTTCCCACTTAACATCTTCGAACCAGATCCAGGTGTTGAACTCCTGACATTCCATCTACCGGAAGATTTTCACCAGCACAAGCACTCCCATTTTCTAAGGTCATGTTCCAAAAGACAATTACACTAGGGCTATCATATTTTGCAAGTGTTTACAAAAATCACCTGCAAGATTTTCCTTCCCAGTGAGTTTGTGCTATAACTTTTTTTTTTTTCTTTTTAAATCTTCACCAATGCTGCATCTTGTATTGATGCCTTCAACTTCTTGCATGTAAGTTCCCACCTCACCAACTAAAACCGATAGAAATCAGACAAGGGTTAGCAAAAACAAGATTTTATACCAAACCAAAACACCTAAATAGAAACATTTAAGCATAGAAATAATATTTAAAAAATCTAAATCTACTCCTCCACCGACACAAGTTTTGCATATTGTGCATACAGACAAAAACATGCAAGCATATTAGATATGAACAGAGTGTAAATCTAGGAAATGTTAATACTTTCTCTGAATGAGCATAAAAGAGAAAATCATTGTTTGATTCAATGCTGGCAAAGCAAGAGCTTGATTACAGCCTTGAAGGTCTTCATCAAGAATTCTAAACAGAATCACATCTCTTTCCTCCCCATCCAAAGTTAGGGAAACCATAGAGAGACCTAATCAGATTACTCTAATCACCCTAAAAGCCACTTGCAAGATTAAAGAATCAAAAACATATTGAACTTACATCAATAAGGTGCTCTAATCCATTTTTAACTATTTGCCAGAATTTTATTTCCAAGAATAAATTCAAAAGAAAACCAACTTGAAAAAAGAAAAAAAAAATTAAATCCTCCAATTCTACATTGTGAACAATAAGTAATAGATCAGCTTTTGTACTTGGAATTATTTAACCAAGACCCATTTTGACTTCAAAGATATGGTGAATGAAAAGTTACACAAAATACTTAGGTACAACGTTGAGAATTATCAGTAGGATAGGTCTGATTTTTTTTAGGCACAATATCACTATTATGGGTCGTGTCATTTATGTATGGGTATATATTCTTGTTTAGAGTTCTGTTTTTGGCTGATAAGGAAAAGCAAGAATCCACTGAATAAACATTCTAGCGCAATGGTTTCAAAACTGGGGCCTATGGATTGGGGGTGGGGAGGGGGAAATAATGCTCAGGAGTCCACATCAAAAATTCCTGGTGAATCTTATGCCAGAGAAATATCATCATACATAGTACAGCTATCAAAAAACATTTATTGTACACAAACTTGTAAATAGATATGATCTATTAAGATAAACATGATATTCAAAGGTCAAAAGTAGCTTAGTATTGCAATTCATTTATTACAGTCCAAAATCTAAATGTTGAAAATTTGTGTCTACCAGAATATTTTCTCATAGAGGAGGTCCTTAGTTTTCAAAGATTCAAAACCACTGCCTTAGAGATATTATAGAATAGTACAGCCTATCAAGGAAGAAAACAAAAAAAGCAAAGTCAATACTATACAATACCAGTTGGACAGACTTAGTTGATGTGACTTGGTTTGTGTATAGCTGTAGTTATAGAGACCAACATAGGATTTCTCAACATGAATTTTAAACATATGTGACAGAGTAGATTCAACTAGTGGCACTTGCTTTTGCAAAACATCTTTTTAAAAAGAAAGAAGAACAGGTCTGGTTGGTCACTCAATAGAAACCATCAC
The DNA here is from genome assembly GCA_963457665.1 of Thysanoteuthis rhombus. NCBI lineage: Eukaryota > Metazoa > Mollusca > Cephalopoda > Oegopsida > Thysanoteuthidae > Thysanoteuthis > Thysanoteuthis major. The sequence continues at coordinate 46,144,658 of OY735205.1, read as the reverse complement.
AAGACTAATATCTGTTGGGGATAATCAATCAAAAATTAGATGAGTTACTTTTATCACCAGGTAGTGATCATTAAAAAGACTGAATTCCTTTTTTTAAAACATTGACATTGTCAGACACAAACTATAGGATTAATTTAGTATAAACTTACATTGTTGATTAACTCCACCCCCACACACACACCGAAAACTTATTGGAGGTATGGAGACTTTCAAAACAAAAAAAAAATTAAATGAATGAATAAAAAGTTTTTCCTAAACATAATCAAATGTTTAATTTTTCATTTCTCTAGCTTCATTGGTGCAGACTGTATCCACAACACGTACATAGCTAGGTGGAACCACTTGAAAACTGAAGACACCTATGTTGACAGATCTGAGGGTTTCTAATTATGTCTTTAGCCAAAATATTTAGCCAAGGAAATTGCAATCAATTCCCGGAAAATTTATTTGTTCAAGAGGTGAGTCAATCACAAATTTGTAAATTCTGGTTTTCAGTCAGCCATTTTGAATATTAAATGATCTAAGAAAGCATAGTTAGCATAATTTTGGGGTGCTTCTGAGAATTTTTTATAAAATGTAAAGCTTATTGCTGTTCTTTTAACCAATCTTCAGAACTCATCAATAATCAATGGCCAAATTTAGTCTCAAGAAATGTTGAAAGTACTGTATTTACTTGGGCATAATGCAAGATATTTAACATTGAAGACTGGATCAATAGGCAAGGTGGGTAGCATTATACCCAAGTGAAAAAGAAAAAAGATAACACGCACATCCCCTCCTGTCTCTCTCTCTCTCTATATATATATATATATATATATCTATTACTGATTTTTAGCTACAAAATTGAGGGTCACACTATGTTCAATATCACATCGTACATTGTACTCGAGTAAAAACATGAATTTTTTATTTTTTATTTAATGAGGCAATTGATGACATTTGAAGTGTTTGCAAAGCTCAGGCCTGAGAATAAATAAGACACTTTGTTTCTTTTTAAGCAATAATATTTTCTATAAATTGAATTTTGGCTGAAAAATCGTTTTTTAATTTAATTCCAAAAATTTGGGTTATTTGAATTTTTTTACAAAACATCTTATTAATGAAATTGCAAGTGATTAAAAACAAAAGAACTTTAAATTTGTTAGCTTTCACTTGTTTCTTGCTCTTCAAACATTTTCCAATGATTTTTTTTTTAAAAAGCAAAAAAAAAAAAAAATAAATAAATAAAATAGAATCAATATGTAGTGCCCATCTGCTAAAATGTATTTGTTTCAAGCCTCCTAAGCCTCCTCAGACTTTTTTTTACAGGTCAGCCATCTAGTATCATTGGAATCTGTGGGATGCTGCATTAGTGATTAACCAAATCCTAGGTGGCTAGGTTAGATAAACACTTCTCTCTTGGTCGTTAAACATTGCAATCTATCAGTAAATCAATTGATTGATAAAGGATTGTTGAACAAAAAGCAAGTGAAATTTTTAATCAAGTACAGTTAAAGGAAATTGTATTGACAGGCACTTTACAATAAGGAAAGTGTTTTCTTTGATCATTGGAACAATGGCTGTGGCTAAACAAGCCTAGGTTATCATGCTAAATGCAGAAAAACAAATAGGAACAGTTGGCCTGTGTTTTTTGTAATTGCACCAACATCTGATGTTTGTAATGCAACTGAAATAGTAACTGTCGGTTGATGCAAAATTATTCTAGCTGAAACAATGTCCAGATTACACACAGTCTGGTTAGCAATGGTCAAACAGTACACCATTAAACAACTATAGACACCAAAAGTTGCAAAGGGTTTTATCCCATTTTCAGATGTGCGTGTGCTTGTTAGTGTGTTCCAGCACTCCTGGCCATACTGCTTTGTCAACAGACTTGAAAACTGGCATCAGTACTCTACTGGATCCCTTCTAAACATTTTCTGATTATTGATGGAGAGCTTTTTTGACCTTTTTGAGGCCTTACTTTGACAGTGTTATCAGAAACATCTAGATTCTCCAGAATCTATGTTCCTAGATAAGGTTTTTCTTCGCTCTATTTTAGATGTTTTGCAGTCGAAAACACTAGTTTTGTCATAAATAGAATTTACTCAGACCATATTCATTCTTTGATGTATTTTTTTTACATGACTTCAAATTTTGATACTACAGTTTGATGCTCCCTTAATTGGATCAACTTTACAACTTCAAGGGACCCACATCTTAATATATTATAATTAAATGGATGTTAGAAACGGTCAATACCACTTACTTTATTTTTTTACCAACTCGTGTTCTGCTTAATATACTCTATACTGTTTCTAGCATAGTTTCCTATTTATCAAGTATTTTCAAGTAACAATAATGCTTCATTTCAAAATTCTAGCACTTTTAAGAGATCACATCAAAAAAAAAATATAAGCTAAAAATGACAGAAAAGATTGATCCTATTAATATACTGAATATAGAAATTGATATTTGAAGATTAACTATTTAAAGTACATCTGATTCTTTACTTTATATCTGTCAATCAACAAGGCATGAACCTTAGTTTCTGTAAAGATTGGTAGAATTCAATTTAAAACTCTGAAGTGAGTTTTTCCAAAATGAAAAAGGTTAGCAACAATGTTTCCTGATAACAGTAACACTGCATTAGCAACAATTGTTTAGAGGCTTCAAGTTTAATGATTCTAATACATTTTCATCAAATTTCAGTTCAAGTCTGAAATTGACTTGGTTTTCCTCATGAGAGAATAAGAACAATCCTCACAAAATTCAGGGTAGTAAATTGTTCACTGTTTGTCTGTACTGTGACATGAAATCCAACTTATATATAAATTCAGCATTCTTCTACGGTGGTTTTAAAACATGACCTAATGATTGGCAGGTGACTCTCTTACTGACCAAGCTAAATCGACAAGTTTTACACATCTACAAAAATTCACGTCAGAAATATGCATCAGCTTACATACTAATAAATACATTTATGAAATTAACATTTCCCTACCGTGGGAAAACACAACCAAATGATTGGCAGCCGGCTCTATTACTGACAAGTGTTACATATCCACAAAATTCCATGTTACAAATACGCAAGGGCTTATTCCATGCTAATGAATAAATACATTTATACTAGAAAATACTTTCAGAATTATATATTCAATAAAAAAAACTTGGAGTAATCATCGGAAGAGAAGTGCAGTGACCCTGCAGCAGCCAGGCTCGTTGATCTATTTTAATATTTTTTCTTTCATTTCATAGAATTACTCCTTTGAGTTTCCATTTTTTAATATCTTCAACTATTCATCATCAATTTTTTTAAAATTCTAATTCATTTTTCTCAAGTTGTTGAATTTTTTAGATAATCAAAACGGAGAAAAAAGTTTATCTCTGTTCGAAAAGATGCTTTAACACTTTTTCAAATTTGTTTTCCACTTTTTATTCACAATGAAAATAATCCATTATAAATCTTCATTTCCATATCAAGTCATTTTTAATTATTTTTTGTTCATTTTCTTTTAGTTTCATTTGGATCTTCATCTGAAATTTATTCAATTCTCTTTGTATATATAAGAATGTATTCTTTTTTTCTTCATTTTTGTAAAAATACTTTCAACATCTCTACTTTAAAATTGAAGATCACGTAACATTTTTTTCAAAATATTTTGTAGATATTTTTAATTTTTAAAAGTTTTTTCCCCCCCCCATTTAAACAAATTTTTAGCTTTGTTTCATTTAATCATAGCAAACTTTGCATATTTTCTTTCTCTGGTTGATTTTTCATCCAATTTTATTATTTTGTATCTTTCCTCTCTCATGAATTCTTATTAAAATTATTTGCCTATTTTCAAACAATTTTTTCTTTCAAAATTGTAATTTTTTTTCCCCTTGTTTATTGTTTCTTTTGTCTTCCCACCCAATCCACACACTTTTTTCCTCTTTCCTTCTCATTTGAAAGGGAAATTATTTGTTCTGTTGGCAAGGGCCCAAGTGGTTCTGTGATTACATTCACTTGATAGCATCTCCCAAGATGTCGACAGCATGGTTGCTTCAAAAATGAAAACAACAAATAATTGCCCAATGTCAGCTCACCATACACTCAATCATAATGTACACATAAGCAATGAGGGAAAATAAAAGAACAATGAAGCCAGAAGATAATATTGACAAGAGATCAAGACACACATAGAGAGCAGAAAAGAAGAGCTAGACTTGGAATCAACACTTATGTAGTCTATAACCCATTACTAACACAAAAATGATAGACACAAAGTAATAAACACTTATCCTAAACTGAGAAAGAAAAGAATCTACTCACTTCACTGTGTCTACTTATTGAATGAGAAACAATTGTATATTAGTTTAGAAGAATGAAAAAGAAAGAAAAATGAAAAATCAATTCAAAATTTCACAGTAAGATCTTGATATGATTTGAAAAGTGTTGGATTTATAACTGCATCATGAAAATTTAAAAAAGAAAAAAAAAATTTATTGTAAACTTCCAGCAAAAAAAATCTCTAATAATGGTTTCTCACAACATAAGTACTTTCAGGGAGGGGAAAATTGCAAATTGTATGGAAAAAAACTGTAAAAAATAAAATAAAATTTAGAATACCATCAATTTTTTTATGCATCTACAAAATATACTGAAAATGAAATGTAGCATGATGAGGAAGAAGCAGACACCATTGTATCATCTATTTTGAACTTGCAGAAAGGATTCTCCGAAACACAGTTGTTCCAGCCCCACCAGAATTTCATGGAGAGAAACAACATAATTGTCAAAATACAACTCCATATTTTTTTTAAGAAGCCAAAACACCATGATAAATGTACTGGAAGTAAAATGCCATGTTATGTGATACAGGAAGTTATGAATTAATTGAAAATTTGACCAATTATACAATATTTAAAATCTACAGATGTGCATGTTCTCAAAAGATTATGAGCCAGTAAATCAGCTGATAAGGAAAAGTCTCTGTTGCAGCTCAAGATTTTCAAACCCACTTTAGACATGTTAGAGTCTATAATTCTGAAAAATCAAATCTTTGAAAATTGGAAAAATTAAAAATATACAGTGTAAACAATCACTTTAAACTTCAAGAATTCAGAAGAAAATTTATATTGTAGTTGTTCTCTGTAAAGCATCTTGTTCATGTACAATGTGGTGTTGTGTGAGTTTATCAAGACTAGAATATACCAAAATGTGGGGCCCTCTTAGATCTGGGAACCAATTGGGAGTCATTGGTCCAATCTGCTCAAAGCCAGCCCTGCATTCAACTACTGCAACTAATTCTGATCTCCTGAGCTGAGCCTTTGGTACTTGGCCACCCATCTCTAAAACCATCACACCAGTGTAATATTTTGAAATTTTCTGTGAGGGTGTTTTGTAGGCCATCAAGTATAGAATTCATATGGAATTCCTGAACCCTGTTCAACTGGAGACTTTTTAAGAGTTATTGCACACAGAGTATACATAGATAAAGAGGGATACCTACTTCCAATCCAGCAAAAAGGTTTACAAGACATCAGTTGTAAAAGGTATGACGAATACTTATGTGGAAAGAAGGAATAACAAATGAAGATTACCTACATCCTTATAGAGTTAAGGCTTTGCTTAATTTTACCAAGAAATAATTTAGAAAAAGAAAAATTCATATGAATCCACAGTTTCTTTCAAGAGTATCATCTATCACCTAACCATAACAAAATGCAGTCTATATTCATCTTTTGTCTCAGCTTATCACTTCAATCTACTAATGCATTTGTCAGCCTCACAGGATAGTTAAATTACAATGCCATATTTTCTTCAGAGTACAAGGAGAAGAGCATTAACAGACATCTACCTGCCATTGCATCAACAACGTGCACCAGACCGGTATAAATTACTTCCCTTGGTGAATCTTCATCTCACTTGACAAATGTTACATCAATTAAAGTTGTTTGAACCACGAAATTCACGCATCTTTGAAGGCTCAGGTTGTTGCTGTCTTATTTAGAAATCAGCAATCATTTGGCAGGTGATGCCCTGCAGAGGCATTTAGGGGTTTCTCTTCCGATGCTTTCTCCACTCCACTCTACAACACTCAAGGATCATGAAATTTGAGGGGGAAAAGCATCTGCAGATTAAAAATACAACTAGCAGGCTTAAACTGTGTTGCCAAAGTTGGAATAGCTTTCAGGATCATCATTAACTTTTCCTGTCTATTTTTATTTTCCAAGATTACTATTAACAGTTAATAAAGTGTATCTGAGCAGTAATCTCAAAGTACTAATTGAAGCCATTTCATAAATTTTCAAAGCTGTAAACTTGATATGAACAACACTGAACAGAATGGTACATAGAATATAATTAAATTAGGAGATTTGAGAGCTGTCCATACTCATAAAAATTTGATACTCAAGCATCAATAAATCGTTCATTATTGTATGTGACATATACGAGAGGAAAATCACGTTGTTGTTTTGATCACTATATTTCTGCCAAAGATACGGATGCTGGATAACCAAATTACCAACCTTAATGATGTAGCATGATTTCATTTTTTTTATATTGCAGGATTCATTCACAGGATCACAGAGAGAGAGAGAGAGAGGGAACGAGAGTGTATGCAGGTGTGCACATATTTCTGAAATCTTTTGGCGTGGGTGTGGACACATTACAAAAAAAAAAAATTAGTTTAGAAATTTTTGGAAATGTGCTTTGAGTGGCATAAAATTTTTTAAACTGTTTGCTTGAAGTAAAAACACAACTGAATAAAGTCTACCATATCTTACTAAGTGTCCATTGAAGCTCTTAAAATTCCTTGATTATTGGCCATAAAAATAACAGAGCAACTTATTTTTCATTGGTGTAAGTAAGCTTTACACAACCACAATTTGGTTGCATTATAAGAAATAATGCAAGAAAATGTATGGAATCAATTGCAATATGCCAAACATGCCACTAAATATTTACATTAAAGGCCATTCTATTACAATTTTCATAAAGAAGAAAATATCAAGAGACATTTTTGCAATTCAGTAACAAAACAAAAATTCAAGTGTTTCATTAGTATAATAAAGTAAATTTCCTGTTTTAAATCCTGATTTATCTATTTACAAAAACTTTACACAAGACAACATTCCCTGTGAAAAAAAAAATGAAATAAGATTTGCCATCAGATTCGATGATTAAACATCATTAGCATCAAAATTTTAAAGTTATGTAAAAAAAGATTCTACCAAATAATAAATTCTATTTATGGCCTTATTGGGATTTTCCACAATTTTGAATAGAGTAAAAAAAAAAAAATTTAATTTCTGGACAATCCCAAAATTTGAAAAGAAAAGAAAAAAGGGGGGGGGGGCTAGTGGGGTACTGACATCAATTTTCAGTTTAGACAAAACAGTATGGGCACGAGTGCTGGAACACACAAACACACAAAAATAGAAGAACCCTTCATCACCTTTGGTGGCTCTTGGTTGTTCAATAAACTAAACGTCTGCTTGATCATTGTTCTCTATTCAACTATTTCTTGAACTTTTATACTTTACAGTGTGCTGACCATGAAAAGATTGTGGCTAAGTAATAGTTGTGGTAAGAATATTCCATCTTAGAAAAGTTGTTTTGTCTTTTGACATATTGTTATTGAATAGCATAGTGCATTTGAAATCTTTGTGGGAAATATGGCATTTTAGACACCAGAGTGAATATATTTTGGAAGGATGTAGCTAACAGATCTGTACTATATATATATATATATATATATATATATATACACACACATATATATGTGTGTGTGTGTACATAAACTAGTACCTATATCATCAAAAATGTTGACTGTTTTATTAATTATAGAGGAATAATTTTTAGTTTTACTTTTCAGCAAAAATTAATCTACAAGGAAATCTTGCCTGTTCCCTTTCCACTATTTACAATAAGTGGGTTGGGCATCACCAGGCAAATTGTGAGGTCAATTACATAAAAAGTTAGCAAAGTACGCGAGGAAAACCTATAGTACACAGTAAAAATGATTTTTATCCATAACTTATTATTTAGAAGCTGACATAGGGTCAATACACAAAAATACACTACATCCTTGTAATGATACACAAATTTTATTTAACTGCAGCGAAACTATAATGGAATGACTGAATTGATCCATTAACTTTCAGTCATTCACTTCATGAACAATACCCTCACCAGCAATTTAAATGTCTTGTATCATAAACTATACAGATATATCTTTACTGTTTATATCACTACATTTTGGCTGTTGTATCAAATTTCACAGTATAATTTATCAAATTAAATATTTTTTGGACAATAGTAACACCAGTGTTTTATACATGAACTAAGAAACTAGCATGTATGGTGATTTACTCAGTACATATAGCTGGATTTTTTCCCTAGACTGGCTTATGCTTTATTGCTACTTTAAGGAATCTGTATCTATCAACACAATGTGTGTGTGAATGATGGGTAGGAACCATCATTGCATGAATACATAGTTAAAGTTAACACTGGTTTTTAATTGTATAATTAGATTAATTGATATCAGTGATTTACGAGAATATCATCTGAATATTTTTTTCATGTACTGTTTTGAATAAATTCAAGGAATCTCAGGCACAAAATATGGCAAACATCTGCAGAGGTTTTTTTTAGTGAAAAGCACCGATGACCAGATTTATTCTTATGTATAGAATATTATAAGAATCCCAGTTTTATGTCCGCAACAAATTCAAGGAGACTCTTATCAAGTTCCTTCAGTGAAAGAAAGAATAAAGAAAAAGGGAGATTTTGCTGTAAATAATTCTGTATACATGTCAGCATAAACTGAGAACAACAGATTGTCTGTAAGAACATGTGACAATTATGGTTTGCCAGATCTTTCCAATAAAGAAATATCCATGTGTGTAAACATGGTTTTCTATACACTCTTACACTTGTGTGTGTGTGTAAATGGCATGCATTTACAGATTTATGTATGTGCCTGTACGTGTATGACATCTGTGTGCACATGTATTTGAATGACAGACATATACAGGTGTGCATGCGTATATATGAGCTTTCTATTTTGACCACAGCAATATGACTCGAGAAGTGGACAGTACTGATTCCAAGCATTTGAAGGCTCTCATCTGACAGGTGGATGGTGCTTTATGTCCACTGTAGAAAGAATGTTAAGATAAATAGCCAGTGGTCACACAACAGTCCTACACTGGTCAGTCATCGTACACAAGTGTGAACTGTGTTCAAAGAAACTGATAAATCCAAGCCAATGTAGAGGATGGATAGCAACAAAAACTGCAATGGTCCGACAAAGGACAGCTGTAAAACTGCCTGGTTTGATTTGGAGAGATTTGCCATTATCTAAGTTGATATGAACTTTATGGCCAGAGGTTATTTTGGCTTTGTTATGGGGAGCGATGGGCAAGGAGAAGTGAACAGAATGACCAGCAATCTAAAAAAGGAGTGCAAGTGGTCAGTTGGACAGAGGGTTGGTATCAGAATTATCTACCTTATTTATGCCAAGCGGTTGACTTCTTGATTGATATATGTAACAGAGAAAGACGAAGGGACCCATAATTTCCAAGAGAGCAGGACTGGCATAGGAGATTTTAATGTTCGGCAAGGGTAATTTTCTGAGAAAAAGTAAAACATTTCAGAATTTTTTTTAATTCGTTCGGCAACTTTCATAGCATGCAGATAACTTAGATAACTTGAGCTCCTAGAAATTTGTACCATAATGCTAAGATTAGGGATGGAAAAGGAGAAAAAAAAAAAAAAATTCAAATTTTTGCTTGAACAATCGGACTTTTTTTTTTTTTACAACTTTTTGTTCAACCTATTCTTCAGCCTTAGGAATTTTTCTCAAGTTTCTTGGAAACAATCAAGGACAAATAGTTGTTACATTGGAGAGTGCTACAAATGCCCCATAATTTTCTTTTCACCTTTCTGTGATCATTGTTGGAAACAACAGCGTAATCCTTTCTTAATATAGATGAGATGATTTGAATAATAATTCAGATATAATCCATATACGTTGGTTTCTGGACACACCAAAGTTATATTCTCCCTCAGTATAAGTTACTACAGATGTCCAGAAAAGAAGTTTGTTCCAGTCACCCATCTATCCACCTATAGACTGGAATCGCAGAGGTAGAAATATGGTTTTGTCTTTGTATCTAGCATTGATGAAATAGGCTAGTCCCGTCAGAATATCAGTGACCGTTTTTCTATTGCCACTTTCCTAAAAAAGAGTTTTTTATGGATTATACAACTGACAAAAACTGAAGAATAGATGGGTCAAATGTTGTGGTAACAACATCAAGAACATGAAGGATTTCAATTATCTGAATGAAATTTGCAATTATATGACACTCCTCACAGTTATAGACAACACGAAAAACATAGCAAGTTTCATAATGATGAGCTTCTTTGATCATTTCTCTGGACACCTCTTTCAAAAATAGTATTCCACTTCATAAATTTGATTAAAATTGTTCTTTAATGAGATGATTAAGATTTTTGCAATTAAATAGCCATGGTAACATGTGTTGTTTATGAAATACTACATGTAATATATGATAAAGATATATTCTTTTTCTGTTTCAGATATTTTGTATTTCTACCGTTATTTCAATTTGGGCATCTATCACAACTGCACATTGGTTTGGTCATCAGTTTTTGTCCCTTATAGTTCCTTGCATAGATAGCATTTCAGTTTAGCAGCTAAAACTTCTATATTGATTTTCATACAGTTTAAAGTTGGTCAACATAAAAGGGACATGTGCTCCAGGGCCTAATAACTTTTTGGGGATGGATATCTATCTATCTTCTTCTTGCCTGACTTGAGAGAGCCAAGTGCTGCCAACACCTCAGCCAGACAGTTGCTGCTCTCCTCTTCAACAAGTAGTGCAATCCTAGTGAATAACAGATCTCACCCAAGGTTGGTCCCCTGATTTTATCTCATTTGACAAAGGTCATACACTGATACAGCTGCATTCAACATTGATGAAGATTGTTAATTGTGAGCAGGTCTTGGCATACGTGTGCATGGATATATAATTGTGAGTATGTGTACAGGAATCAATATACCATACTAAAGACAATAACATTGATCTCCAGACAAGACAGATGTCTGTTATTACCACAAACAATTATGATACGATTATCAATAGCATGACAGATTAATAATAATTGCCCTTGAAAGAACCTAAAACCTATATATTCATTTGTAAAGAATTTCAGGTTCCAGCAGAAAAATCTACCCCCACTGTTTTCCAAGGAAGAAGGATGAACATGTTTTATAAATAAGAGAAAAAAACCCAACAAACACAAACCATATTTATATATTTTCAATGTGTGATATATTTGCAAAATATTTGGTAAATTAAACTGAATGTTTCAGTCAAGCAGAATGACAGATTTGAGTGGTGATGGGGTGTTAAATAGAACCTCCATTGTCGCAATCATCTCATTTAACTTGGGCTGAACTTCTAATATTGATTAACTAATGAGGCTCAGTGGACCATGAAGTGGAAAAGGCAATAAAGATAAAAATAATAAAATTGACTCTAGTGTAACACCATCAATATATGCATATAAACAATATTGTAGGCATACACTTGTATATGCTTACACTAATCGATATGAATTAGAGCTCCTTTCCCAATCATAGCAACCACTGTAGGCATGAAAGATTTATTTTTTTTATTAAACACATAAGACAAGAACTGTGCAAGAGGTGTACACAGAAGATATCAAATATACAAATTATGCCAATATCAACTCAAAAAGAAAGAAACAAAACATTTAGAAGAAATAATTCATCATTTAAGGTAGATTGAAAAAATAGTCAAAATTCTAATTCTGATGGTTTTTGAGATTACATGGTTGCTGTGATATGTATTTCATGTTCATAAATACAGTTTGAAGATAAAATTTTGAGGGCATGAAAAGAGTGGGAAAATTGCATTCAAAATCTGTGAATATTGAACACTTAAATGAATGAAAAATTGATTGAGTCAACCAAGAATGAATGAAATATAGGAACTAAAAGATAAAAGGAAACAAGAATGAATGAAATATAGGAACTAAAAGATAACAAGAGCGGAGATTAGGAGGGAAAAGAGAGTCAAAAAAGAGGGGAGAGGAGAAAAAAGAGGGGAGAGGAGAAAAAAGAGGGGAGAGGCAGAAGAAAAGAGTGAAGAGGCAGAAGAAAAGAGTGAAGAGGCAGAAGAAAAGAGTGAAGAGGCAGAAGAAAAGAGTGAAGAGGCAGAAGAAAAGAGTGAAGAGGCAGAAGAAAAGAGTGAAGAGGCAGAAGAAAAGAGTGAAGAGGCAGAAGAAAAGAGTGAAGAGGCAGAAGAAAAGAGTGAAGAGGCAGAAGAAAAGAGTGAAGAGGCAGAAGAAAAGAGTGAAGAGGCAGAAGAAAAGAGTGAAGAGGCAGAAGAAAAGAGTGAAGAGGCAGAAGAAAAGAGTGAAGAGGCAGAAGAAAAGAGTGAAGAGGCAGAAGAAAAGAGTGAAGAGGCAGAAGAAAAGAGTGAAGAGGCAGAAGAAAAGAGTGAAGAGGCAGAAGAAAAGAGTGAAGAGGCAGAAGAAAAGAGTGAAGAGGCAGAAGAAAAGAGTGAAGAGGCAGAAGAAAAGAGTGAAGAGGCAGAAGAAAAGAGTGAAGAGGCAGAAGAAAAGAGTGAAGAGGCAGCTGAAAGTTTGTGAGAGTCAAGGGAGAAAAATATTACTAAAAAAGAATTGAGGTGTGAAAAAGTGAGATTCTGAGTTAGAGAGGTAAAGTTGAAAAATCATGCAAGCAGAAAATCCAGTTTGAAGAATTACATGAAAGTGAGTGGCTCAAATCTCTATCAGAGCCTCAGCAAAATTTAACAGCTGTATTGTATAGTTTTGTTTCACTTTTCATTTTAGTTCTTTTGTAAACTTCAGCTCTTTCTGGATTTTCAATAAGCAATAATAATCGAAATCTAGAAAAGAATTACAAAAGCACAAGCAAAAACAGTGCATAAAAATCAAGAAATTGTGTAAAACAAAACAAAAACTTCTCTTAAGTACAAATAAAAAATAGTCTTCATTTGGTGTTTTGAATTGAAATTAATGCTTCGCTGAATTTTTCTGATGACTACAAAACCTTGTTATCTAGTCTGAACGTAACGGAATCATTTGGCGAAACAAAAACACAGTTTTCAATTAAAGACGTGTGGTTTCCTCTTTGGAGAATAACAGTAAATAAATGATTGTGTTCAAAAGTGAGAGTGAAAGTTAAAAAAAAAAAAAATAAATAGATAGAAAACGAACATACAAAACTTTCCTTTCCAATGTACAATCATTAAAGAAAAATTCACTTTACAGCTGATATATTTCTATCCTCCCAGTGCTAACCTGCAAACGCCTTGAAACATAATCTGATAACTGGCCCACAAGACAAGGAGGCCAAAAGCTGTCTTGATTGGCCAACCAAACTAACATTTGCATCAAAGAACAAAGAAAAACAGTAAAATACCAAACTAGGATTTTTAGCCCAAGAACAGTTCGCTCTTCATTCAAAAATTAAACAAAAATTTCTTATCTATAAGAAGAGCATTTCCAAGTCTTTCCACCCAATAATTTATGGTTCACTGAAGTATACATCCAAGGCTATCACACTGGAATCTATACAAGGTTTGTGGTTCAAAACACCATAGCAACCTCATCAGACTTTAGGGATTGTAATACTGACTAAAGTTCACACAATACACAACTATAATATTCCCAAAAGAACTATGAACAATAAATGTTAATTTAAATTTTTTGAAAACCAAGATTTAAAACCAAATAAAACATGTACATAAGTATGTAATCAAAACAGTACAAAGTGAAATAGGGATAACAGAAAACAAACATAGCAAGTAAGAAGAGCTACTGACAGGGAGACAGACTAAGAGGGAGCTGTGTGGAGACAAAGAGCTAAAAGTTGCTCACAGACAAACTGGGAGCTAATTACACATTGACAAAGAGCAAGTTGGAGAGTTACAGAGAGTCCACCAGCATGCCCCTTACAGAGAGACAGAGACTTACACAGAGAGCGAGCGAGTCGCACCGAGAGACAGAGAGCGAGCGAGCGAGTCGCACCGAGAGACAGAGAGCGAGCGAGTCGCACTGAGAGACAAAGAGTGAATTATGCAGATGGATAGATAGCTAGTGAGTTATGCAGATAGATTGAGTGATTGAACCAGGCACAGACAACCAAAGAGCAAGCAAGCCATGCACAGAACGACACTAACCAAAAGAGAGAGAAACAAACTGAGCTAGAAATTAAGAGAAAACCATATAGAGAGAAGAAATGATGGATAGAGTGCCTATAAACCAAATCCAAAAAAATGCAAGAAGAAGAAGAAGAAACTTAAAAGTACAGAAGAGAAACCATGTACATGCTGCAGAAGTATGGGCAGATGTTTTGGCATGTAAACAAGGTGAACACATCCTGAACATTGATGTACATTATTTCCATTTGCGACAATTTATTAAAATTTTCATCTTATTATTCACCATCTTTAAATGCATGATTGCCTGAAGCTTTTTGGTGTGCTTTTTGTTTTGTTTTTCGGGTTTGTTTTCTTTATTTGCATGAAGAAAAGTGAGAGGAAAGCAGTGATAAGAGAGATAATAATGACATTCAATTAAAAAATCTAAAAGGAGACTAAATAAATAGATTAATATCTTAAACATTCTTCATCTCTGGAATATACATAGATCAACAGACATGACAGGTATATACTATAAGATGTCTGAAATTGGAAGCTGGAGATAGACATAATCAGTATTGTATAATGTGATTGAATGGCTCAGCTTCGCTAACAAAAATTTTCCATGATGCCAGGGCCTGCAAACAGACTATCCCTCCAGCCTGCATAATGAAGTTTTTTGGTGAAGTGCGACATGCTATTTCATGATATAACACTTATACAGCCATTAAGGCACATGCTAGTTGAGCAATAGAACTGGAGTTGTGATCTAGAAAGAATCAACAACTGTCTAGATTTTTTTCACATAAGTATATAGGAACAAAACGATAAGAAGAAACAGAAAACTGCATGACTGATTTGTCAAGAGAGCCTTGTTCATGCAACTTGCAATAAGAGATCAAAGCTTTCGGTTCAGGTGTAAACTTTGAATACATGCAACATCAGTAGCTAGTTGAGTCAAAGTTGTGCTCATCTACTAGATTGAAAATATGAACTTTGATAAAAACTCCACAAAAACCCCATCTATCTACAACTAAATACAACTGAAGAAATCTATAAGTGCACCACAATTACTAGTGAACTAGCCATTGTACGAAGTTTATATTTGCCTCACAAAGCAGTGCAGTGTCAAGATTACATTTATTTTAATCAGTGGTTCTTGAGAAATGTAATAAAAATAAATCTATAATAAAACCAAAGATTATAAATCTTTCTTCATAGTTCAGATAAATTATCTTGATTTTGGCTCTTTAGAATTGTTTAATTTAGTTATAAAATATCTATATTGGCAACACTGAAGAGAACTAACTGAAATACTTCGACGCCATAGTTTTGTATGATGGACGGAAAAATATTTTACATCACCATCATTACATTACTATCATGTTCCATACACTGTAAGGCCCAGACATTTCTGAACATGCACCTTTGGAATGGGCATTGCCTCTTATAAAAACAAGAGCAATAAAATATTCAAGATCTCATGCAAAAGACATCATCTTTAGTAATAAAAACATTTTACTATTCTTCATATGATGCAATTATCTCCAATATCACAGTATTGAAAATTCTTCCTAGTGCTTAGGTTAAGAGAACACATTCAGATTTCCCGAACGTGAGGCCACTATCATGAGGCAGAGGACTGAACGCAGTAGACTAGCAATGGTTCGCAAGATGAGCATGCTAATCTTCAATTCATGCCAGATGCCTTTCTTGTAGAGGAACAACATAGCGGTAAAGGAGGAAAAAAAAAGCGACATACGCTTTCAACCACAAAAAAAAAAAGTCACATTAACATCGCAACTATTTTGGTGACAAGGTAACCAGGTATATTCACTGGGGGTTATCATTGAAAATGTGTTTTATATTACCTTAAAATTATTTAATACATCCATACATCACATAACTGAATCACCATAGCCCACACATGTACCAGAACTAATTCTCAAATAAAATACCAGCATAAGATTTGGGCACTGCTGGTCCCAAAATGACCATACAGACGCAAAAAAAAAAATTTTTCAAGTTTTTAGATGGTGCCGAGTAGCAAACTTGAAAAATGTGATAATGAGTACATGGAGATACACACATGCAAAGAGAGAAGAATCAGTAGCCTACTTGGCTGGTTGGTCTGGCGGGCCATTTGTGGGGTTACGGTGATTTGAAAGTTGAAAGATATAAAAGCAAAAATACAGAATGTTCAGAAAAATAAATTGCAACTCATTTTCTCAAACATTTTTGTTTCTTTTGACTCAAAGATGACCTGGGACTCAGCATTTGGCTCCTGTAGGCTACAGAAATTTGTGATGCAAAATCTACTGAAAGAATCAGCTCACAAACGTATAAAAACAGAGCCACATTGCCTCGTGAAAATAATTCAGAAATTAAAAACTTTGATGTACAATTGCAGAAATCATCAGATGGTTGCAAAAGAATTGTATTCCCTTCTGTAATATCTCATTATCAAGGAGGGGATCAGAGACTTTGTTTTTATTCAATTTACTGAATTTGTATTGAGCTTTGACTTCATACGTGATGACAATGATTAGACTAAATAACAGTGACATCATGCATGAACAACAGTGACACGGTGTTGTATACAAAAACGGATGACTAATTCACTCACACTTTTTCTAAAACCCAACTCAAGTCGACTTGTTTTGATGAAGTTTGCAAATTTTATACACAGAATTTACTAATAGAGCAGCTGAAATGGGACACGTAGTTCTGGAATGGTATTATATGGAAAAAATAATTCAGTTCTGTTTTACGTTTTAGATTTAAACGAAGCAAGTTTGACCCTTGTGCAGCCAAGCTCATTTCATTTATATTCTCTACTATCTTAAAATTGAAAGAAGAAAAAAAAAAGAGTCGACATAAAAATACTGATCTAGATACCCTGACATTACCATATTTTTTATTGTTATTTTGCATACTTTTGCCACAGTTGAAAGGTTAACAAGCTTATTAAAATACAAGAATCACATCAGTTTCAAAGTGATCAAGACAAGCAAATTGCAGAATGACTGATTTACTTATCAGACAAACAGATCATTAACTTTCCAGAAACCATCTGAGCTTAGGTTTTATGTTGCAAACATGTCATTAATCTTTTTCAGGATAACATTATCTGCATCAATGGGAGACTTATCTGTAGTTCGTAAATTCATTAATTTAT
The DNA here is from genome assembly GCA_963457665.1 of Thysanoteuthis rhombus. Lineage (NCBI taxonomy): Eukaryota > Metazoa > Mollusca > Cephalopoda > Oegopsida > Thysanoteuthidae > Thysanoteuthis > Thysanoteuthis major. Next base: position 46,127,284 of record OY735205.1, on the reverse strand, counting down.
TATTCAGAAGAAATCATCTTTGCGCAAGTTTTCAACTCCAGCTGCTAATAACTACCTAAAAGCAATTCAATTGAACATTTTCCCCCACTTACAAGTAAGAGCATGAATACCTTTTATTTCACTGCCTGCCCCTAATCCCTTAAATATACATAAAGTTTATTTGAGAATTAACTCCCATTATAATGAATGGTCTACACGAGGCCCTGACCTTATGCCCAGTGACTTCTTCATGTGGGGCTAGGAAAAGGAAGAGGTGCAACGTACCAAACTACAAACTCTAGATCAACTGGAGAAGCGCATCCGACATGTAGTGGCCCACCACTGGATTTCTTGCAAAGGCCATATTGAAACATTTACAGAAAACGATGGAAAATGCCGATGCCAACATTGAATTTTAACGCAGCTGGATTCTACTATTATATGGTCCAAAGTAAAGCTAGTATAACTAAAACTTACCAATAAATAATAAAGTTAAGGCCAATTTTCAACGGAATTTTTTTTTTCACCCTCCCAGTACAACCTGCAGGATAAACAGAAGATCCTTGGATTAAAGTAATATTTAAGATTATTTCTTAATTTTGGATTTATTTGCATTTTCATAAAGTAAAATGCAAGAATGTAGTTCTCCAATGCAGTTGTAACACTTGAATTATAAAATCTTGAATTATTGACCTTATTATCTGCTAAGTTTTTGATTTCTTTAAGCTAAAATTGATTAACAAGACAGAAAATAATGAAAAGAAACCAGTTTGAATTCAAAACAATCCTAACATATTTTTACCAATTTTTTATCTATTTCATCATCATCAGCCTTTTAGAATCCTTCATTGGACATAGACCTCCCTAAGATTCACCAAGATCTCAGGTTTTGCTGACCACAGTTCCATATATTATATCTGTAAATCCACGTTGTTAGAAGTGATATACATCGGTTAACTGCTATTCTTACTACATGACCAGCTCGTTGCTTTTTGAGTTCTCTTATGGATACTATGACACCTCTTACTCCTGTTATTTCTCTAATATGCTGAGTTATTTCATGGTCTCTCCAAGTGATGTTGAGCAGGATTCTTTCCAGTGCATGTTGCATACTTCTCAGTTTGAGTGTCAATCTTTTGGTTAGGGTCCACGTTTCAGTTTCATATGTGACAATTGGGAGGATGCATTAGTTGTTTACCCTTCTCTTTTGGACAAATGGCATTCTCTTATTCTTGAAGGTTGAGCTGGCTCTACCAAATGCTTGCCAACCTAGAGTGATTCTTTGCCCGATTTCTTCCTCTTTTGAGGGTTTCATAGAGATTCATTGTCTCAGGTAAATGTAGTGGTATACTTTCTTCAGCTCTGCATTTTCAATTCTGATTATGTCTTTGTCCTGAACAGGTTTGTAGCAAATGACATTTGTTTCAATTCATACGAAGATCAACTTTTTTGCTTTCTCCATTCAGTTCAGCTATCATTATTTGGAGACCATGAAGGTTCTCAGCAAAGAAGATGAGGTCCTCAACAAATCTTACGTTACTTAAGTCATCATCATCATCAGTCTTTTAATGTCCGTCGTTGGATATAGACCTTCCCCAGGATTTGCCAGTTCCTTTCCTGAATTTGTCAAGTTCATCTCTCCATCTTGTGTTCTGTTGGCCTCGGTTTCTTATGTGATCTCTGGGGATCCATGTTGTGAGACATGATGTCCATCGGTTGTCTTTCATTCCTGCAACATGGCCTACCCATTGCCATTTAAGTTTTTTAATAGTTTCTATGATGTCACAAACACCTGTTTTCTTCCTTATATACTGTGCTGTCTTGTGATCTCTCCATGTAAGGTTGAGCATGATTCTCTGAAGTACACGTTGAATACTTAGGCCTGTCTCTTGGTTAGGTTCCATGCTTCAGCTCCATAAGTGACTATCGGGAGAATGCATTGGTTGTATACTCTTCTTTTTAGGATTATTGGGTTACTTAAGTATTTTCCCAGTCCAGGTTTTGGGAGATCATCACAAAGCATGCTGTGAAGAGATTGGGTGAGTTGGTATCATCTTATCTTACCCATTTTCAGAGCAGAAAGGATTAAGAGTCCTCATGTAGCCTTATAGAGGAACTGTTGAGTCAGTATATAGTAACAGTCTAGGCAACAGTATAGAATAGTTTCTATTGATTGATTAACCAGACCTATCAGGTGACTAACATGTTTTGGCAACCATGTTGGGGGTGATTAATCAAAAATTGGAAAAAGGTGTGATCAATGAATAAGTTACTACACTCACCCTTTGTTGGGCAGCGATCACTAAGGAAGGCTTAATTTAAAAAAACAAAAAAAAACAAATATGAATGCTGACAGAGCACACGCTGAGGGATCAATTTTGCTTAAACTTACATTGCAAATTGAACCCCTGCCTGGAAACCTTCCCAGGGGAAACAATTTCGGGGGGGGGGGGAAATTTTTTTTTTCTAGACATAAAATATTTAAATTTTCAGCCCTCTAGCTTCAGTAGTGTGGCCCGCATGCATCATACATACATATGAAGAGAGTGGTTCTTCAACGTGATAATTGTCATTCAAAATTAAAATGTGTTTCATTAAATCAAAAATCAAATTTTGGGCTTTAATTTTTTCATCTTATTACAACCCTTTTATAAACGCAGTGTATAAAATGATAAAATTCAAATTCGGAATTTGATTTTTTAATTAAAACATTTATAAATGGCACTTATCACATTTTGGAACCACTATTTTTATGTATAGATAGCCAACCAACCAGACCAACTTAAAAACTGAAGAAACCTGTTGTCAGTTTTGGTTGACTGTTTCCAATACTATTGGAGGAGAAACAGAAAGAAAAAAAAAACTGATAATCATGTTAACCTGAATAAGCTAATGAATAGCAATGACATTACCTTTCATTCTAAATAGATATGTAGAAAAACGAATGTGTAAATACTCCCAATATGACACACAATGGGACAATGGAAATGTGCACTGATTGAAACTATGCTCAAACCAATAGAATGTGGCGTGTTAACCTGAATAAATGAACAGGTAACAATTCTACTTTGTCACATTATATATATATATATATATATATATATATATATATAAACTCAGGAAATGAGAACAACAAGGTATACAAAAGATGCAATCCTTCAGACAGCAGGTAACTACACTGCAGCACATGAAAACTGTTCTGAAGCATCCTGATTTAGACAAGACACAGAAACCAACAAAGAAGAGGATATTAGTTTAGATTAATGATACCTCAAAACTCATGAATATAAAAAACCTAATGGCCAATCATCATTCAATGTACTTTACCTAACTCTTATTTTGTAGACTCTTATCTCCTAATACTTCCATCATTCTAGAGCCACGACCAGTCAAAAAAAAAAAAAAACATAAATAATACAAGGGGATGGGGGGGTGGAAAGAACATTAGAAGTTGTCATTCAAAAATGTCTTCATAGGTTTCTTCATTTTTCAAGTAAGACTGGCTGGCTATGTATCTATTATGCAAACAGACCACTATAATGGCGATAGACGGCTGGAAATTTCAACATTTATTCCTTATTATGTCTTGAGAAAAATGTTTTTTGAGAATACCCTCAACCACAAATAGATTTTTAGCAGGGGCTTTGATTTACCATGTAAGATTATGCTAAATTAGCCCCTTAGATTTGGCCTACAGCATTCACGCTTGTTTTTTGAAAATTCAGGATTTTTCGCGATCAATACCCAACTAAAGGTGAGGGAGGTGACTTATTCATTGATCACCCCCCCAATAAGGTATGCTTCGTAAGCCGGTTTCGATCGAATGACTGATCAGACATTTTTTTCTCTAAGCATTATTGTTTGCTTACTGCACACAATTTTATTCTTTTCCCTTTTACAGAAAAAAGGGAAATTGAAAAATAAATTAACCCATGACCAAAAAATTTTCAATATATCGTTTGTATAATGCATATTATTGATTTCACTCGATTTTAATTTTTTTTTTCAAATTATTCCCTACCTCACCTCGTTATTTTTCCTCATCCCTTCGATTATTGTGATACCTAGCTTCCTTATAATCCAATTTATCATTTGCTACGTGTTAGTAACACCCTTTGATTAACTTAAGAGTTTTTAAAATGGGGGAGGTAACAATGTCAATGCCCAGAGGTAGCATAAGATTGGCAGAAAATAAATAAAATGCTCTTTTTAATACCAATATCTAATTATATAAGAAAAATGAGAACGAGCAGACACTAAGAGAGAGGCTTAATACTGAGGTCACTGAACAGAACAAAGAAGAAATAAAACGTAATCAAATTTTTTTTAAATTTAGATAAAAAGAATGAATGAATAAATGATTTAGATTAGATTAGCATCGGGGGCAGTTATCATTGTCCAATTCAAAGTTGTCATGTATTACAGCAATGCCATGAATAGTGTGTTTTTTTTTTTATTAGTGCAGGTTTTGATGTACTACTACGGTATTACGAATAAATGTAATTGAGTATAAGCTGGAGAAAAAAAAAAATAAGTAAGCAATTACAAGACCTTGAAGAGTGTAGTTTTGAACAGTATGGAATATTTTGGAGCTAATTAATTACACTGGCCCTATCATTAACGGATCTCTTGCCAGCAGATTTTGGAAATACCAGACAGGTTTTGTTGAAGCAAACATACATGAAAAAAAAAATATTGAAAAAATATTTTTCTTAGTAAAGTAGTATGAACTTCTGGAAATTTTTTGTTTTTGAGAAAAGGTAACTTTTATAGAGGAGCAAGTTGTGTATGGATTTGCATAGGTTATGTCTACGACCGAACTAAATTTTTGGAATTCTGTGCTTCAATTGGTAATAGCAGTGTCCCTGTTATGAACTTTTACCCAAGATCAAACTCTGTACAATTGATTATTCCGCATGACTGCATGGTAGTGTAAATCTAAGGTGACTGCGTATTGGATATTAAGATCACATTGTTTCAAGAATGAATCCAGACTCGAGATTTGTTAACAGTCAATCTGACTATTCTTCAGTCGGGGGGGGGGGAGAGAGGGGAGGGATGGATGAAAATAGAGACAAAAAAAAAAAAAAAAAAAAAAAAATAGATATCTTTAAGGAATTGAAAAACTAAAACGAAAAATTGAATGCAACAATTATTTTTTGTGACTTGAACCATTAATGAACGCACTTTCTGAGGAAAATTCTGGCTATTTTGAGCCAAATGTTCTCCAGCAATAAGATTGCAGTTTATATTGTAATTTGAATGTATTTAGTGTGCTGAAAGGGAGGGATGATGATGATGATGATGATGATAGTGAAAAAAAATTCAATGAATATTAGACACTGCCTTACAAGAATGTATTTCTTTTTCTACCTGCAGAAAAAAAAAAAAAAAATATAAAAAAATTCACTGCAGTATGGTATCTTGTTCATTCTTTTTTTAATTTTAGCCTTTCTCCGCACAGCATGGTACCAAAATAATTCCATTTGCAAAAATGAGGCTAAAATAGAAAAAAATTATTCAGCTTGCTGCAAAATTGAAATTATCTTCAAAGATTAACCAAACCAAGTAGAGAACAGGTCTGGTTAGTCAATCAATAGAAACTGTCACATCACCAACATCTTTTAGCAGTATGCTACGTTGGGGATGTTCACTTAATTGGAAAAAGGGTTGATCAATGAATTACGTTTTGTGTTTTGTTGGACAGTGATCACTAGAGAAGGCTGAATTAAAAAGAATAAGCATCGAAGCTGCTGGGCACAAACTAAAGGACTAATTTAGCATTAATCTACATAGCAAATTGAACCAACCTACTAAAAAATCCATTTAGAGACGGAATTTTAAAAAAACAAAAAAACAATGAAAATGTTTGTTCTTGATATGAGTAAATATTCAAATTTTCAGCCCTTTAGTTCCATTGGTGTGGCCTCTATGCATGACACAGCTAGTCAGATCAGCTTAAAAACTGAAGAGACCAATGTCGAATGGTTTTGTTTGAGAGTTTTCAATTGTGAACAAAAAAGGAAAGTCTGTATTTTTTTTTTAGATCACCGTGACATATCTCTGATAAGACAAATTTACCAGGCCTCTTGATTTCTCTTTCATTTTTTGTTCAGACAAACCAATCTCTTGATGAGCATTACATCAACTGATGATACACTGATATTTACTGATCCTTGAAGTAAGAAGTTTACAACAGATAAAACCTTTGGTAACCTACCAAAAAGAAATGATTATCTTTTGATAGAAAAGAAGCAGTGAGTGGCAGCAGAAAATACCCCCAAAAGAAAGGAAATAAGTACATCAATGATAACAAGATTGCTTGTATAAACAAAAAATAGATTCATTTGCTTTTTAATTAAGGAAAATCTAAGAGCTTTGTCCTCCATTGCTGTTGTAGCACTTAAATTATAAATAAATCTTGCATCATTTACCATATAATAGGTTAGGTTTCATTTAATACCTATCTATCATGTACATCATGGTTTTTTGACCTTCTGGGTTTTTTTTAAAGCAATTGCCACCCATCCCCCAACATTCTTAAGGAAATGACATTTTACTCACGTTGTTTTAATAAATGAACATTTCATAATCAACCAAGAGGGAGCAGCTTCATCTCATTTATTGACTTTACCGTCATAAAAAAAATTTTTTTTAAATTTAAAAAAAAAAAAAAAAAAAAAAAAAAAAAAAAAAAATCGCTCCCACCCACAGAAAAATCTATTTGCAGGTGACAAGCTATCACACTCTACTGCTGAACTACGCCCTTGTTGAGAATGACTGATATACATAAGGTTCCTTCATATGCTCAAAACTTTGATCCTAACATCGCAAGTACCTAAAACAGCCATTAAGTGCAAGGATGCTATGTAGAATTTTCACCAGCTCAACTATGACTAGATATTAAGAATACAAAATGGCCTACAGTATCATTATACACTCTAACAAAGTCTCTTCTGGAATAAAATATTTACAGGTTTACCAGAAGAAGTTCTATGTCAAATATCTCAACTATTCCACCCTCATGTATATAACTACCCATGGGCTGTTTCTCTGAATTTTTGAGATGAGGTATTATTATTATTTCTATTATTATTCGGACTATCCTCATCTCTCATGAGACAATAATAATTCAAAAATACTACTAATGCTAAGAGGGGAGTGCGGTCTATATACCCCTGTCGGTTAAATAAAGGGTTCGGTTTGTTACTTCCCCCACACCTACCAGATGAAGACCGTAGAGTACAACAGCCGAAACGTTGTATGAAAAACAACCAAGATGAGGATATTCCAAATAATAGAAATACCCATGGGCTGTTGCATAATTAGTAATCATAGGTATTTGTGGTCAGCATCAATAGGATCTCAAATCATATTACTAACTACAGATTATTATGATATATTGGGTAATGAGGGAAGTTTGTCTGGATTAATAAATTCAAAAAAAATAGTCCTTCATACTACCAAATTTAAAGTAGCAGCAGGCATAAAAGATAAAAACTTTATAAAAAGGTGAGGGAAATCAGAATGACCAATCAAAGATGTAAGCACTTTATCATACATGATCAATTTTGATAGATACTTGTACCCTCACCTCCAAGTCTATAAAAGAAGAGGAAAAAAGAAAGAAAAAAAAAACAGGAGCTCTTGGTACACCTTCAGGAACAGCTAATTATTTTCTCTCTTATAAAAAATGGATATCATGGTCTAGGATAATTAGGAAATACTGCTTATGCCATCTCTTGTGTGCAACTAATTCACCTGGGACAGCTAAGGATACAAATAATAAAGAAGCTGGTCACTTGCAGAGTCAGCAAATGGGTGTTACCCTCAGGGACACTTGTACTGAGAAGACCAATATTTCCAGATTAACCTAGCTAAGCTTTGATGTACACACTTATTCAGCCAGGCAATCATTCATTGAGATATGTGGAATAAGGAATTTAAAAATGGGTCCACAACAAAAAACTAAATTGGATCCCACCATTATGAACGTACTTCAAAACGAAAATTAAAAGCTTTTGTTCATCATAAAATTCAATTAACGAAAAGTAAGAACTATATTATTTCAGTAAGTGTGGGAGAAGAAGAAAAATCTAATTAAAGGTTAAATTTTTTTTTCATTTTAGATTCAAATAGAAATCTGAGTAGTTGGCATCAAAAAAGTGAAAGAAAATCATATCTTTTTAGATTAATTTATTACCATAAAAAATTCACATTAATACTAATTCTATTTTTCCTGTGACATGTTATGAAATAAAAAATAAAATCGCAATAAAACTTATTCATTCAAATTTATTTATAAGAAAAAAATACCAATTTTTTTGAAAATTTGATTCAATACTTTTGTTAACCAAGGAGAAATTCCCTCCAGTTAATTAGGATCTTATTTCAAGCTTATATCAAACATACAAAAACAAAATAAAGGCAAGATTCATATGAGAATTTGTTAAATCACCATCAGCCTTTTAGCATCTGTCATAGGACATGGACCTTCCCCAAGATTCGCCAGACCTCTCTATCATGGGTGTCATGGAGACAGTACTTTCTGAATTTATCTTGTTCATCAGGCTATATCATATTTTGTCAGCCCCAGTTTCGCATTTGATCTCCGGAAGTCCACATTGTGTGTCTTGATAGCCTGCAGCTGTCAGCCATTCTTACTACATGACCAGCCCATTTCAATTTTTTTAGTTTCCTCATTGATTCTATGATATCTCGGACTCCTGTTTTTCCTATAATATACTGCATTGTCTAATTATGATTCTCTCATGCATATTGCATGGTTCTCAGTTTAAGGGTCAGTCTTTTAGTTATGTTCTATGTTTCAGCTCTATAGGCAATTATAATTTTCTTGTTCTTGAAGGTTGAGTTGTTCATTATTGTTTAGTACAATATGACACTGTGGCATATGAACATCTATATCTCTATACATCCATTCAATATGTACCCACATAAGTATATAAATACTTAACATAATGTGTGTACGCATATACATATATCTATGATAACAGTCAATCATTTTACATGATGTTGAAAACTAA
>OY735205.1:46093261-46113261 GCA_963457665.1 Thysanoteuthis rhombus | reverse complement strand
CATACTTTGAGAAATTTTGGGTCATTCCTCTGGCAAAACCTGCTCCAGCTCCTTCAGGGACCCCGGTGGAGGACATCAGTTCCTTAGTTGCAGCTCCAATTAACACCACAAATGCTTAATTAGTTTAAGATCTAATGACTGCAGAGACCAATCCAAATTCACTTTCGTGCATGTCAAACCCATTTTTAACAACTCGAGCAGTGTGAATAGGTGCATTATCATCCTAAACAACAGCACGACCATTGAGGAAGAGAGTTTGCAATGTGGGATGCAACAGGTCAGCCAAAATCAACAGATAGTTCTGGAAGTTCACCCTGCCATGTTATGCTACTGAGGGACCAAGAGAATTACATGATATAGCCACCCAAATCATCACAGATGTATCTCCATGCTCAACTGTGAGAGTGAGACAGGATCATAACCTTCTCTAAGCTATCTCCAGATATAAACTCAGCCAGAACATGAAAATAATGTAAAGAGAAATTGTCCAATTCTTATGGCCATGACACCTTTTTTTCAACACATTCCATGTAGTCATGTTTTTATTATCTGTAAGTTCAATTTTTCTACAAAAAGAGTAAAGATTAGACCTAAATAATCAGAACAGTATATTTGACAAACATTTTATTATAGAAAAAGATACACGTGCAAGGGGAATTTTATTTCAAGAAATGATCACAGAGATGCTCATCTAAAGCAAAATAGGATAAACTATTTTTTAGTTCCTTTTTCTCTCTAGATAACCTTGTTCAAGCCAAACATGAAATAAGGCTACATTTGAGGAAACCTCGAGAGTATGGAACTTTAAACCAATTAGTCCTAAGGAGAAAAGTTTACAACCAATGCATCTTCCCAATAGTCACCTATGGAACTGGAACATGGAACCTAACTAAAAGCTAGCCCAGCAAAATGAAAACCATGCAATGTACAAGGGAGAGAATCATGCTCAACATCACATGAAGAGACCACAAGACAACATGGTATATTAGGGTAAAAACAGAAGCCAGAGATATCATATAAACCATTAGGATACTCAAATGCCAATGGGCTGGTCATGTTGCAAGAATGGAAGACAACCGATGAACAACAAGACTCACAGCATGGATCCCTAGAGATTAAATACCAAACTGGACAGGTTCAGAAAATATTGGCTCCGTGATACCCACAATAGAGAGGTGTGGCGAATCCTTGGGAAGATCTATTTCCAATGAAAGACAATAAAAGACAGATGATGACAAATTTCAGGCTAAATTTTTGTTGCTGTTTTTTTTAGTCAGCCGACCCCCAATTCTAACTTCCAGACCCCAGATCTCATAAAATACACATGGCTCAGGTGTGAGGGATAGAGTGGTGCGGAGAATGGTTTCATTTACTCATCTACATCAGCCTTCCACCAGTGTAAACAAACTCAAAGTACAAGATACTATCACAACCAGATGTGGAAATTCATTTTGTCATTCACTATGAAAACAGCTGTAGCTTTTATTGTTTATTAAGCTGCTTGCACATGTGCAAACCAAATGCAAAGCTCAGTGATAGCTCAGAATGGACTGCCTAACCTCACCCCGCCCGACATCCATAGACAGTCGGACAGGTGGAAGGAGAGAAAGAAAGATAATTCTTGATAAGCATTGTGAACACCAAACATAACACTGAAGACGTGATATGTTGACCACAGAGTTTCAGATTAACAGTCAATTCAAGTGAAAATGCTTTCCCTCCCCAAGCACTAAACTAGCTCTGTCCAGCCCCAACCCACGGCAATAGCCTTTTATGCCGGTAAACACTATTATACACACATGCATACACACATGTGCATAACAGAAATTAGATTAAAAAAGTAAGCAATGAAAGTTTTTGGGGAGGGGGGGTCAAATACTGAAGAGTAGAAAGAGAAGGAGAAAAATAAGAAAGGGAATAAAATAGGAAGAGGAAAAAAAGGGGGGTAAAATGGATGAGATACTCAACAAGGGCAAAAAAAATAGTTTTTTAGAAAAGGTTATGCCTAAAGCTTTCAATATCAGTGAATGTTATCAAGAGATTTTTTTTTAAATATATACATGATAAAAAAAATTTTTTTCAAATCTTTAAGATGATCTCCCTGAAAACGTCACTATAGTCTACACGGATTGAAACAGTATGTCACTTGAACAACCTTTTATGACCCCCGCCCCACTCTAAGTCTCTAGTGTTTATTTTCCCTGGTAATTCAATCGTGCTTTCAAAAAGACCCCAACCCACCAGCCAAACTGCTTCCTCTTTGACTGGAAAAGCATGAATCTTAGGAAGTTACTCTTGGGGCCTTAAATTGGAACCTGGTCCGGACAAAATTGAATCCACAAGAAGAAAACAACCAAACAGGAAAATTATCCAGCCTCGTTCAGTGAGATTGAATTAAGGCAACAGGGTACATGAATGAGTTGATTTGATACCAATACTCTACAACAGGATGACAGGATAGTATATGAATAAGCAGGTATTTATTTCCAGTATTTATGGTGTGAGGTGTAGTTGGAAACTTTGGGCCCCAGGGAGTTTCAACATTTAGTGAAATTTGTTATTGTATATTATTAGTAGAAATGCTGCAGGTGAACTACTATTCATAAAGCTTTTGGTGGTTCCCCCTTCAATTGGGAGCCCAGGGGAGGAGGCAATTTTTTTTTAAAAACTTCCACCATATCCCTGGGTGGGGAGTAACAGAGATTGAAAGTGACGTGTCTCCAATAAACACTAAATGTCTGTATGTGCATAATTTTGAGAATGCACAATTGTTTTGTACAAGTCATTCTTATTCAATTGTAATGCTTCATTTCTCAAAATGAATTGTACGTTAAGCCATTGAGATTGCTAATAGCATTGGTCCAACATTAAAGATTAACTTCATCCTTTTAAGAACTTGTGTTGTTGTATCATGTGCTGTCTGTGAAATTTCATCCATTTTTTTTTCAACCAGAGGTTACACGTGGTAATGCTTGCAATGTACTTTTGTACACTGTATGAAGCATTATTTATAATGGAAAAGTTTTCAAGTCCATATATTTTTTTTCTCTTTTTATGGAGCTGAAACATGGAACATAACCAAGAGACAGATCCGTAAATTGAGAACTATGCAACGTGCACATGAAAGAATTATGCTGGGCCTCACATGAGACCACAAGACAGCACAGTACATCCAGGAAAAGACAAGAGTCAGAGACATCATAGAATCCATTAAAAATCTCAAATGGCAGGGAACTGGCCATGTTGCAAGAATGGCGGACAACCAATGGACATCGCAACTCACAACATGGATCCCCCAGGATCACAGGCAGAACCGAGGTTGGCAGAATATTAGATGAAGAGACAAGCTAGACAAATTCAGAAAGTACTGGCTCCCCGACGCCCATGATAGAGAAATGTGGCGAATCCTGGGGAAGGTGTATGTTCCACGACAGACATTGAAAGGATGATGATGATGATGGATTGGTAAGATAAAAGTTTTAAATTTTTTCTCAAGATTGATTTCTCCCCCCCCCGCCATGGAACTGGCCAGGTCCAAAGTATTTGAGATTAAGGGTGTACTGTAATTTACAAATCAGCATGATGGCTTCAGAACTGATTGAAACTTAGCTTGATGCTCACAAAGAGTTTTAGAAATTCACTTTCACGTCAAATTTGGCCAAGTCTAAAAATTAACTTTGGTCACATCGTGCAAAACACATTCCTTCTCCTCCATTATCTGACACTGATATGTATTCTTGCAGGTGAACAAAGCTTGTGAAAGAACAAGTATAATTACACAAGGTTTGATGATTTTATAGCAAACAAAACAGCCCTTTTGTGGGTTTAGAGAAGGAAAGTAATGTTTTCCAAGTTTCCCTACATCTTTAAATATTGTAAGTGATGAACAATGGAAACAAGCAAAGTGCCAAAAGGCTAGCCAGGAAGCAATGGAGAGTGAAATAAAGAGAATAGATGCACTTTCTGGCAGCGAGTTTGAGCAGAGAAATCTTAAGTGGCTAAGTGGTAAGTGTTGATGTCAGTCAGCCAGTGATAGATGAAAGTGTGGAGAGATCAGAGGAAATATTTACTGTAGCAATAAGAAAAGTGAAGAATGTCCGAAGAAGATTTTTGACACCAAAGGAAAAGGGTAGTGGTCAGAAGAAGAGAAAAATAGTAATTAAGAAGAAAGAAAAAGAAAAAAAAAAAGGAGAGGACAGAGAAAATTGAATAAGATTTATATATATATATATATATATATATATATATATATATATATATGAGAGGGAGAGAGGGAGATAGGTGAGAGAGGGAGAGAAGGAGAGGGGGTGGGAGAGAGAGAGGGGGAGGAGGGAGAGAAAAGAAAGAGTTACAAAAAGTTGAAAAAATTGAAATAATGGTGAAGAGACTAAAAAGGAGAGAGAGACCAGACAAAAGAGAAGGAGGAAAAAAGAAGAGACAAACCAAGATAGTAAAAAAAAAAAAAAAAAAAAGGGTTAGAAAATGTGAAAAAGGATTTTGAAAAAAACAAATAAAAACACAGCTTAGAAAGAGGTAGACAGACAATTGAAGAAAGCAAATGTTTCCAATAAAAAGTGAAAGATGTCAGTGGTTCTTTTGTGAACAATATGGTCACTGTGGAGAAGCTCTCACCATGACTACAGCTACTTGGCAAGGTAGGCCTCCCAAACATGATACGTCAAGGAAATTGAAGGAATCACATATATTCACACCAGTTTCATTTGCGACATTGACAGTCACATTGTTGGGTAGGACCAGGTCAACGTGTGGGCCAGTTTAATAACTGAGCAACCTCTTGCACTCTCTCTTTGATGGAGATGAGCATACTGACAGTCACTGCTTCCTTTTGCCACTTGCAAAAAGACAAGAATTTTCATCAGAATCCTATCCACACTTTGTAGGCAATGTATAAAGGCTAATATATTTCTCATAACTTTGCAGAGTCTGCTTGCAGAAGACACTGGTGCCAAGTGTCAAAGAGTGGATGGATGGACTGTTTAATAAGGAACCCATCTGTTACAAAACATCACTGGCATTTCACAGAAGGTTTGTATTATTGCAATGTGGATATGGCAAACACAAATAGCAAGTAGTGTACAAACCTATCCGACATGCATGCGTCTGAGTTTACAGTACATATGTATAAATATCATTAGGACATGTTGGTGTATAAAACAGTATATACTTGGGCTGTTGCTAGATGGTTACTTGTATAGGTAGTTGTGCAAGGCATACAAGCGTGTCCATATGTGTATGCATTACTATGTATATACATACTTGTGTGTATGTGTATAACATTGTATGCATTAGTGAAAGATTATACACATGCTACATGTCTTTGTGAAACCGACACTAGTAATCTGCATCAATAAGTCTACTTTGTATTCAGAACAACAGTGCTTCATCTAAATACTAGATATCCATATCTTTCTCAGCTACTTCCAAAATCCAATCAAACCCCACCCCGGCCAAGGCTTTACTCCCAGCACCAAAAATACCTGTCACTAATCTTATAAATCCATTGCTCATGAGGACAATCTTGACTTAATGTACAAATGGTAAGAAAATGTGCAGTCTGCTAATTGCTATCGTGACTGGTCTGATCCAATTAGTGCAGATAACAGGACCACAGACACCAGAGCACACAACAGAAATGAAAATCCTGGAAAGCAGAAAGTCATAATCCCCGGCTTTGTCAATCTACCATCATTATCTCTCATGTCAGGTTTGCTTACCAACCAGTATTTTGTTTTGGGAGGAGGTGATCTTTAACAGCTGTCATCCTGAGATTCATTCCAAATGGAAAAAATGTGTGTGTGTGTATATATATATATATGTAAGGAGTTTTCCGAGATTGCTCACATGTCAAACAGACGGAGGAGAAACAACTAGGACTATTGTGATCAAATGTGCACATGTGCTTATCTACCTTGCATTAGTATAAAATCTTGATGCAATAATTAACATCTTAGCTGCTTTCATGACAAAATTTTAGTCAGTGCACTTCATGAAATGTGTACAGCATCAGGAGATTTTGAGATAGAATCTCATTACTCTCACCAAGGTCTGGTATTCTATTTCTTCATCTTTCAAAACATGCGTCCTTCCTCTCAGGGGTGGATCCATAATGTTCCACATTTCAATCCGTGTAACAATGACCTTTTTTGGTGGGTGGGGGCTGCAGTTAAAAGTCTCCACTAAGTGAGCTAAGGGCTTACTACCAACAGACAAATATAACAGCAAACAGTCAGGCTTTTGGATTGAACTCAAAACTTGAACAACAGAACCGTGTAGAATATCAGTGAAAAAAGACAATATAAAATTATTAGTAGCAACAAACAAAGCTCACAACCAGGACAATATCTGGTAAGCGTGTTTGCTTTACTGAAGTTGTACTTTGTATTGGAGGTTCCACACCAACAATGAACTTGGCAAACAAACAGGCTATTAACTTGAATAACATAAACAGACTTTTTTTAATGACCATGGTTATCATTGTTCAAGTGAAAAACCTTGAGGGGAATTAGCTTTGACACACTACAGGATTCCAAGAATGCACCAAGGTAGATAAATCACATCAGCTCAGTTTCAGATTCAGCTATAGTAGCTTATGCGATATTTAACCACAAAACAAGAACTAAACCATATCAGGCTTGGGGTGGAATTACACAGATCCTATAACCTAGCACACAGAAGTTCAAATACGTCTAAAACCGCAAGAGAGGGATCAGAATTACAAAACAAGTACACCTTTGTTTTGCTCTGTAAATTAAGCACCATCATTACCAAATTGCACTCCCCCCAAAACACACACACACTCTCTCTCTCTCAAGCGATGATATATATAAAAATACAGCTAGACATCAGATGTGATCCTATGAAGGGTACACATGTATTGGCATAATTTCAAAGTAAAATACTGTGGTCATTCTATTTAGATTTTGACATAAAAAGAGCAGGTTTATGGTAAAATGGTAAGAAAGTTGTTCAGAAAATTCTAAAACCCAAGATGACCACTTGCTGATATTGTATGTACATCTATAGATAGGCAAAAAAAAAAAAAAAGTTGGTTCTATTCATAATGTAAATAAGCATCAATATGTTTGTTAATCATATATTGATTACTTTCAGGCATGTTTATCAGTTACCTTCATTCCTTATGAATTAGAATTATTTGATTGACAACGTTTTGAGAGAAACCATCCATATAAATGAATCTGGATTTTCTCTTCAATCAAAGTCAACAAGCCTCGAAAAAATATGTAAAAGTTTTAAAGAACAAACATATTTCATAGAATTACATGCATACATAAATACTGACATATACTCAATGCAAATAAATACATATGGCAATTCATTTAAGCAATTGTACACAACGAAATACAGAAATGCTTATTACCATAGATATCTCATACACTTTATATATATATATATATATATATATATATATATATATATATATATAAACTCTCTCCTGTTATATGTTAGTGCAATTCAACAAGGAGGCAAAGAAAAGGAGAAAAAAATAGAACACATTGGAACCATGCCAAAATTTCCAAGTCTTGAAGGAACAGAAGAATTAATTCCTTGTCAATGTGTGTTAGTACATCGACTTTGGCTGGCCATCGATGCCAAGTTTACCTACCGATCCCTTTGCTGGGAGACAGGAGATTCTAATGTCCATAAAAACAGTCTATTGTTTAAAGAGGACAAGAGAATGTATGGGGAGGGGGTGGAAAGATAGTGATGTAGACAAACTCTGAATGGATGAATGAACAGGCACAGCTGTGGAAATGGCGCTTCATCTTGATGACCATTTCCGGTGATTAACTCTTGCAATACTGAGACAAGACCACCAAATAATCGACCACTCACAAAGATTTAAGGAGGTATTTCAGAGGAAACTTTGCCCATCCATAAAGATGACCACCCCATACTTCATACTTTCAATGCTTCTGAATGACTTTGGAAATCCAGCCAAACAAACACTTCAGATAATAAGATGCTCTCTTATTAGTTTGGGCACCTTTGAACCAAGGATATTGATTCCAACAAAAGGTGATATGGCTCTTTCCACTAAGTGCATTAACACTGTCACCATCCACACATCAGTGCCAGAGAGAAGTTTGGCTCGGGTTCAAGTCCCCAGCTAGACACCTACGCTCAAATGAACATAATTAGCATAAACTCACTAAATGCACTTTTTCTTCCTTTTTGTCACCTTACAAAAACTACAGGAACCCAATTCAGGAACAAAAGTATAGGCTACCAGCCATATCTTTGCTTTTGTTACTATGGTATACTTTTGTTTTTGTAACTTCATCACAGAATCAAGAAGGGACTGGTTTAAAATTTGTTAGTATAACAGGTAAACTTTTGTCTTCAAAGCATTAGAGCAAATAAAATTCCACTTTCTTTTTAAATAAACTTAAATGTTATTTCTCAGTTAAAAAAAAAAATTTTTAAATGGATCATAAGTCTGAATCAAATTTTTTTCCATTCCCCAATGAAATTTCTGCTTTGTTTGTAGATTTGAAACTCAGAAGAGCTATTTTATTAAGCATTTGATCAGTTATCAAACATAACAATATGTTCTTTTAAAAATGTCATAGAAAAGTATCGTGATGACAAGCATTTAATCCAGCCTGTATGTCTCATCCTGTTTTCTGTAATTTATTATAGTATTTTCAAGAGACACAGAAGAATACAGACAACATCTGTGACCCTCTCTTCAGAGAAGTGCTCTTATACAAGCTACATCACTGATCTGAGCAGGTCAGAACCAATCTAGTTACAACGTACAGTCAACATGTATTTTTTTTAATCTGAGCTTTACTGTTTCGTTTTTGACCATCTGTCACATATCCATTCTAAATGACACTAACAATATTTTAACAGACAAATATTACAACAAAGCACAATTACTATTCCGTATTATTGTTTCTAATCATTTAGATTAGAAAAGGATTGGCACCAGGTAAGTTGTAAATTCAAACTATCTGTCAGCAACGGAAAAAATTCGGAAAAAATTCGGAAAAAATTCACAAAAAATTCTACTGGTCCAGTTAGTAATCTGTTCTCGAAGCAGTAACTCTTCAGTAAGTATAATTTACAAAAATCAAGAATACAAACACTTGCTCTCTTTTTTGTTTTTGAATGCACATATATACCTACGTGAAAAGAAACTCCCTACTGGAAATAACTTCATTATTTATTGGTCAATTGTAGTCGAACTAGCTATACTTTGGACAATACAGTGGTAGAATTTGCCTGCTGTGTTAAAATTCAACATGGGCACAAATTTCTCTAAGCATTTTGGCATGGCCCAATAAACATTTGTAGGATGTCCAGTGGTATGTTGGCCATAAAATATCAGATGCGCTCCTCCTCTTGATCCAGAGCTTGTGGTTTGGTGTGGTGCAACTCCACCTTCACTCACTCCCACAGGAAGTTATCACAGAGTGTGTCAGGGCTTTGTGCAGGTTATTTATATCTAATAGGGAGTTAATACTCATCCACACAATAAATGGAGAGAGAATTTGATAAAACTCGTTTCTTGCCAAACTTTTTTCCAACTCGAGCTTTACACATCTTTCTACATATCATGCAAGTCTTTTTTTTTCTTCAATTGCTTCCTTTTAGTGCCCTACCAAAAAAAAAAATCCAGAACAGTTCACCAATGATACAATAAGCTAACTCGATGCACCTTGACAGTTAAGAAAACAAGAAGAATGTTTATGCCAATTCTTCTATCATTTTTTGAAATATGAAATTTAAATTTAATATAAGGTAATTATGAAATCCTTGTGCAGTTCTAATTTTTTTCAAATTTCAATTTTATATGTGATGAAAATCAATCTATAGAAAGGTGATGTGAAAGTCTTTATTACATTTTTAGATAGATTTTTTGATTACCATCATTATACAAATTGTGATGCAATTCTCAAGTTCTATGAATACATTTTGCTGTTGATTTTCAACAATACTATGTATCATACTAGTAACCCTGGTCTGAAAATCATTTAAAGAGTAAGCTTTTGTTGAATGAACAGTAGTCTTTACATGTCCCCATAGAAAAATATAATGGGCTCGAATCTGCTGATCATGGTGACCAAGAAATCAGTACACCTCTTCCAATCTATTTCTGAAGAAACTGTCACATGACCAATATCTTTTGGCAGCAAACCATATTAGAAGAGATCAATTAAGAAATTGAAAAAAGATTTGATCAATGAGCAAGTTTCAATTCTAGTCTTTTGTGGGGCAGTGATGACTAAAAAATCCCCACTAAAAACCTAATACGGAGTTGGAAAACAAAAAAATAAAGAATAAATTTTTTTTTTGTGCATAATAAGGAATATATGTTGAAATTTTCAGCCATCTAGCTCCATTAGTGTGGCCTGTACATGCCATACATACATATGTTGCCAGCTAAACCAGTTTAAAAACCGAAGAAACCTATGTTGACAGTTTTGCCTGACGGTTTCAAATTTTCATTAAGAACCTAACTCATGAGATCAAAGTGACAAAGGACAACATCTTGCTGTAAAATTGTATCTGACATCTCACAATGGCTTTTACACATCGATTCTATCAGGTATAGAACTGAAGTTAATTGAATTTTAAACTGCAAAAGGACTTTATAATTACCCCAGTATATTAAACACTTTTGCATTATCACACCCCCCTCTCAGCCGCCACATTTCCTCAAATATGATATGTTTTTACTTACTTCTTGTTTTTCATTCAATTTGAACTGTTTGTCGAAATTGATGTTGGCATGAATCTCAGCCAGAGGCTGAAATAACTGAAGATTGACATCTTCTCGAAGAGGGTAAACCTGTTTCCAGTCAGCATCCACAACGTTTCTTACCACTGATCGTAGATTCTCAGGCCATAACATTTCTGAAAGAAATCAAGAAGGATAAACAAAGATATAAATAGGTAACTGATACATTACATTTACTCTATAGAATGTCTACATTCTAAGATACATGAAGTTCTCTTCAATTTTCTTCACTTCACCTCTTTCTGGTAAATTTAGATTGTTATCAAATATAGATGCAATGTATTTTCCCAATGGAATGAACTCCGATTTTTTTTTTATTATGCACCAAACTATAAAGACAAATTGTCTACAGACATTTTGATTGAATGGAATTGCAGGGCATGAGTTAATAAGTCTGAGGATACTTCATACATCTTTAAACCATAGTTCCTGGGAGTTAATCAAGCTTTGATGGATATCTATTCCATGGTAATAAGAAGCAAGGGAGATAATCTAAAGTTTGTGTCAAAGGAAGATACCAACTGGATTAAATAAATTTACAAGCCACATAATCACAAGATAAATCTATAGTTTATGGAAAATTCGATTACATTAAAAGCTTAATCCAAGATTGAAGATAGATACCAACATTAAGAGGATTTGCAATTCATTTCTTCCGAACATCCTCATTTTTTAATACATATCAAGTCCATCATCTACAGCATCAGATAATGAACCAAGTAAAAACTTGCATGCCAAGGAAAATTATGAATCACCACCACTTGTGCATGCTGGTTTTTACCTCGTAAATTAAGCAGTGGTGGTGTGAAATTAACCAGCATGATTTGAACAATAAATTCCTTCTTTTTTTTTTTAAACATGGACATAAACTAAAGGACCAATTTATCAAACTTTCATTGTAAATTGAACCCTCCAATAAAAACCTATTTAGAGTAGGGGTTCAAAGAAAAAAGAAAAAAAAAAAAAAAAAATTAGAGAAAATTTCCCTTCACATGTATGTGTGCTAAATTTCAAGATTCTACTACAAATGGTTAGGACTGGACAAAGTCCATATATATATATATATATATATATATATATATATATATATATAAAGACATGAATAACCCAAACCCAGCAGCAGTGATTAAACTGGTCTGTTGTGGGTAGCAGTGATTAATAAGTAGCATCAATTATTTATGTTTCCTGTCACTAAACTTCCTCTGACTGCTGTTGTATCATGAAACAGGCCCAGGATGGTAGTCAATATAGTAAATGGATTAAGTATAAAGAATAAAATAATCAGCAGAGGGTACCACTAAGATTTGAATCCAGAGTTAATCAGAGGGATTCAGTATTACAAGCCAGTAGAGCTCCTACCAGGGATCCTGTCAAGATGATGGATGTTTCTTAAACAAAATGCAAGCAATCTGTGTTTTGTAATAAAGTCATTTTTACAAAATTAGGCCAAGATAATAAGAAGTCAATTCAGGAGAAAGTATATTCTCTTGAGATGAAAACAGTTCAAAAAAGCATCATAGAAATAGAAGGATCTTCCAAAATTGTGCAGAATTGGTATTCAAAAACATTTCCCAGGAATATCATAATGTGATTTATCCCTGCAATTCTGTAACATTTAGAGAACCTGAAACATTTTCTGGACAGTGAAATAAGGTTTAAATTACAGACTGAAAATGAGCCATTCAAGTCATTATCTGATACCAGAGTTCCTGGGATTGAGGTACTCCAGATGCCCCAAGGCACAGAACAAATAATTAATTACTCTAATTTTCAACAAAATTAAGACACCCAGGCTGGCCCCTGATGTGTCTGCAGTTAGATTAGCAGCATATACCAGATGGTACCAAAATGATAGTACGAAGACCTATTTCTTTGATATGAGACATGATCACGTCATAACACCTAAGCTTGTTGATATAAAAGAATATCCTCAGTAAACATCTCACACTCAACTTGCAAAGCAAAAAGAATTCATCCGTAGAATATCATTTCTTCCTCAATTAAATTGTTCGCTGAATATCCTAGTACAATGATAGAATAAAAGTATTTTCTTCTTCATAATAGGTGTTCAGAATTCTTTTGGGCTTATCTTTCTTATCAATACAAGTAGTGAAAGAGAGTATAGGGACATCCAGATAGAAAGAGTGGTGAAATATGAAGGGCAATGGTCATCCCACATTCACAGGGGAGAGAACTCTGTATTTTAAGTGTTAACATTGTAATAAATGATAAACAACAACTCAAATTATTCTTCTCGGGCTATGTGAATTCAATTTTAAATTGGAAAGGGGAAAAATACCTCTGTAAAGGCAGCATTGAATTGATATGTAATATCAAAGAAATCACTTGTAGATTATTATTCTTAACAGGGGGGAAAAAAAAAATCAACTATAAAGTGTGTGCGTGTACATGCATGCAAAAGTAAGAATTATTAAAGGGGTGGGGTAAGAATTCATTCCAAGAGAATTATTCATACATAGCAGTTATAACTGTCAAAATGGTTTTCTTGTCTTTCCCTCACTCTTGGTGCGTGATTTTATAAATAGACATACACACACGCGCATATATATATATATATATATATATATATATATATATATTAGCATTTCCATTTTTACTTATACAGCAGAAGAGTCTTTACTTACATACCTTCCAACATTGAATGAACACACACACACGCATACAGATATGCAAATAAGCACATAAATGCAAATACTTCTATGTTTAAAAGGTCATGGACAGAAACACACAAATACACATACAGAAGTACACACATTATGTATATACACTGACATATAATACACCATTTTTTTTTTTTGAACAATAAAGCATAAAATAGAAACATGCAGAGAAGAGAGATGGGGAAGGAGAAAAAAAGACTTGGGAGAAGAAAAGAATTTTAAAAAAACAAAAACATTTTTAAAGTAAAGCACAAATTAAAATGAAGCAGGTATTTTTTTTATTTTTGATAAAAAGGAAAAAAAAAGGAAAAAATAAGAAAGGATCAAAATCGGATTTAACCAAAGGGCATATCATAATTACTGTTCATATGCAATGGCCACGACATTTTCAATAACGACACAGTTGAAGAAGAGCAATTTCATTGTCAAGATTTTGACAGACAATGAAAGTTAGAGTGAAACAAAAAAGGAAAATAAAATAAAAATTGTAGGGGAAAATGTTTTGAGAAAAAATACAAATTTCAAACAGATAAATGGATATTAACCAAAAAGAAAGAAGAAAAAAAAGAAACGGGAAGGGGCTGAGTGTAAAAATAATTAACTTATCCTAGAATGAAT
Organism: Thysanoteuthis rhombus; assembly: GCA_963457665.1. NCBI lineage: Eukaryota > Metazoa > Mollusca > Cephalopoda > Oegopsida > Thysanoteuthidae > Thysanoteuthis > Thysanoteuthis major. Next base: position 46,099,173 of record OY735205.1, on the reverse strand, counting down.
AGAGAGCTACGAAAAAATAATAAATTTAAAATGTCAGAAGAATTTTTTAATAAAAGAAAAAATAAATAAATGATGAGGTGGAGGAGAGAGGAAATGAATAAATAAAAAAAAAATACATATTTTTAAAAACTAAAAAGATAGGGATAGAAAGAGACAAGTATCTGCTAAGAAAGTCTGAAAATAGATTTTTAAAGTTTGGTTATTGGGAAAGTATGAGGATAAAGAAAAAAATATTAGGAACAAAATAGAAAAAAAAATTTGAAAGAAACAAAAAAGAACAAAACATATCTACATTAAAAAAGGATAAATAAAATTAAAATGAAGGAAGGAATATGAGAAGTATCAAAAAGATAGATGGAAAATCAAAAAGATTAAAAAATAAATTAGTCTTTTTTAACCCCTATTCACTCACCCTACCTTGAAAAATCGATAGATATCAGCATCAAATATTAAGAATTACATATATATGTATCATTATAAAATAATTCAACTGAAACAAAGATGCAGACAAACCAGATATACATATCGAATGTGGAAATGTATGTGTAATAGAAGCATTTTTGCACTATGTTTAGCTTTTCTACATTTTTTTGTGAATATAATGTCTTATTTTGACAAGTGTATCTAAGTATACACTAGTATGCACATACAAAAAAAATGTATAAATGAAACATGCACACACTTTCATGTAGACCTACCTACACTAGCACTTACATCTCAAATACTTCTAAACATGTTAAAGTCACATACACAAGAGAGAGGAACACTTATGGTCTCACACACGAAATTCAGAACAAAAGGCAGTTTAATTTCATGTGTATATGTACAAGACAGAGAGAAAATATGCCCCATACATTTATATGCATAAACAGTATACATGAACTATTTAGATCTATACACCAACAATATACGAGTGAATTATATATGTACATGGATTGCATGTAGCACAGAAATATACAACATATATATAAGTAGACATAAAAATATGACATCAAAGGCAAAAAAAGTTCCAGAAAAACAATGGAGAGAAAAAAAAAACAAGGCTGCATTTTTTTTTTTTTTAAATGAATGGGAAAGAAACGAAATTAAAAAGTGAAAAGGAAAGATGTGGGAGGAACAGCTCTCAGTCGACACTAAGAGGAATGGTGGCGCATAGATAGCCTCAAAACCTCGCTGTAACCAATTGTTGTATAATGGAAAAAACTGAGGGGGGGGGAGGGAATAAAGGAAGAAGACCATGAACAAAAATACTTGGGAAAAATTTAAAAAAAAAAAAAAAAAAAAAATGAAAGGGTGGAAGGAAATTGGAGAAAATGCAAAACTGGAAAAAATTATTAAAACAAAACCAACAATAAGAAATGATAGTCAAGTATCTAAAATGAATAAAGTTGAAAGAAATGACAAAAAAGCCCAAAGGAAAGGGTCAAAAAAGAAAGGAGAGAAAAAGAATATTCAGGAAATGAACCAACTGATAGAAGTAGAAAAAGTTATAGAAAAAATGTGGAACCGATGTGGGAAGGGAAGAGAATGTTTAAAAAAGGGAATTGCAAGATGAAAAAAAAGAGAAGAGAAATTAAATATAGAGAGAAGTTCAAAACCAATTAAAACACACAGAGAACAGTAACAAAAGAATAAACAAAATACACAACTGCAAAGAGATCTGTGCGTGTATGCAGGCATGCGTACAAGGTGCAAAAAACAAAGGAACAATTAAAACAGAACAAAAAAAATGGCTAAAAAGTTTATAGCAACAAAAGGGGGAAGATTGCATAAAATCTGGTTGAGAAGAAAATTTATTTGGGGAGGGGAAAAATGGTGTGGGGAGAGAAATAAAGATAGTAGAGCAAAAATGTGGGAGAAAGAGAGAGGGGGGGGAAAGGCGGGAGAAAGAGAGAGAGGGGGGGAAAGGCGGGAGAAAGAGAGAGAGGGGGGAAAGGCGGGAGAAAGAGAGAGAGGGGGGAAAGGCGGGAGAAAGAGAGAGAGGGGGGAAAGGCGGGAGAAAGAGAGAGAGGGGGGAAAGGCGGGAGAAAGAGAGAGAGAGAGGAGGGCAGGTGAAAGAGTGAGAGAGAGGAGGGCAGGTGAAAGAGTGAGAGAGAGGAGGGCAGGTGAAAGAGTGAGAGAGAGGAGGGCAGGTGAAAGAGTGAGAGAGAGGAGGGCAGGTGAAAGAGTGAGAGAGAGGAGGGCAGGTGAAAGAGTGAGAGAGAGGAGGGCAGGTGAAAGAGTGAGAGAGAGGAGGGCAGGTGAAAGAGTGAGAGAGAGGAGGGCAGGTGAAAGAGTGAGAGAGAGGAGGGCAGGTGAAAGAGTGAGAGTGAAAGAGAGTGAGGGAATGAGGAAAAAAACGACAAAAATAAGAGAAAAAAATTGAATTCCTGCACATAAGCAAAGAAAAATAGATGAAGAAAGATGAGGTGACAGTGCATTCATGTATGCAGAGAAGGGTTAAAAGGATAAAGAGAGTTGACACTTGGATTACAAGCCATAACTTGGAAAGGCAGAACATGCTAGACAATTGATATTCTTATTTCATATACATACATACACTAGCTGGAGCACCCAGTGTTGCCCGGAAAATAAAATTCAGGTATAACACAGAAAAGCACATTATATTTCATGAAAAAATAATTTGAGTTGGGGGCACACTCATTGTCCCTTTCCCATTGAGGGGGGAGCACACATACTTGAAATAACTTAAAATATAACAACACATGAATGCAAATAATATCTTATAGGAATTGGGGAAGGGAGTCACACATTTTTTCCCTCCCATGTAAAGAATAGAGAAACCCATACACCATCTTTTGGGATGGATGAAAACATTTGAATGCAGAAGCTATGTTATGGATGCAAAATGCATATCTTTAAATATCATTATAACAACAGTATTGGGGGGAAATAGAGGTTAAGTGGGGGCAAAATAACACTGGATGGTAAGGAAAGTCATTCGAAGGAACTGAACAGTTGACGATTAAAAAACTAAGCTTCAATCTTAATTTCAATTTTTTTTCCCCATACAGCTTTCAATTCAGGCTATTGTTTATATAGCAGCAAAAAACGTTCAACAATAAAGAGTAGGCTTTTTGTGAAAATCAAATTCACAACCCCACTGAAGGCTCACTTTTCACTTCTAACCACCCTGTTATTTGTTGCCATAAAAATAATGGCCCAAATTTAAAGTTGTATGAAGAAACAAATAAAATTAAGATTAAGGTAAAAAAAAACTAGTTAAAATTTAGATTAAATGTGTTACAATACTTCAGCAAATGATAGTGAATATTGATGTAAGCTCCAATGTTTTTATATATCTCTAATCTTTGCTATTTGCGTAACTTATTTTGATGCAAATGATACAAAAACAGTTTGATTCTGAGATTCATAAACCACTTGTAATCGAAGAACTCTTCAATGAATAAGAAGAAATAAATTGAACTCCTGTGAAGTGAATGAGAGAAAGATTTTTTTTTAAAACTACCAAGAAGTGTATGGGGGATAATTGTGATCTTGAATAACTTTTTGAATAAGCTCGAATGAAATTAAGAGTTAAGAGAAAGAAATCATTTGAGACTACTTGATGGTTTCAATCCATATAGATGTGTAAAAAATGACTTGTCTTCAGTACAAATAAAGTTACCAGAAGTGATAATCAAGACCTGATAGGATAGACCTCAGTCATATTTCTATGTGGCAAAAAGTTAAGAATGTATGAAACGTCAGATTAGTCTGGTAATAATGGGATTTGAAGCCACAATTGGGAACTTCATTGATGACTGTTTATTTGTAGTCACATAAATGCATGTTGATACACACAAATATATATGTGCACAACTCATATAGATATGTTTCACACAGAGAAATACTCACACCCAAGATGACAACTCCTTGAATGAGAGTAGCCAAAAAACAAAGAAGAAAACTGAAATAGGAGAAAATTGTGAAGATGAGGAAATTTAGTCAAGAAAATGAATCTGGTCAATCACCCAATAGGAACCATCACATGATCAATGTCTTTTGGCAGCATACTGTGTTGGGGAAATCATTTAAAAAAAAAAAAATTAGAAAAAGAGGTGATCCATGAATAGGTTATTTCTCTCGCCTTTTGTTGGACAGTGATCATTAAGAAGAGTCTGAATTTTCAAAAAACAAAGGTGAATGCTACTGGACACTAACTAAGAGATCAATTTAGCACAAATTTGCATTGCAAATTAACCCCTTAACTAGAAAGCAAACATTTTTCTCTAAACATGAGTAAATGTTGGAATTTTCTAGCTCCATTGTTGCAACCTGTAGATATGGTACAAGCATAGCCAAACAGACCAACTTAAAAACTGAAGAAACCTATGTTGACAGTTTCTAATATTTCAAACAAATTACCTTATTTGCAAAAGAATATAATCATTAATGATGTCCCAAAACATTTTGATCATCACACCAAAAACCTAAAAAAAACTATAATATAAAAATGTATTCATATCAATCAGAAATGAAATATATCCTCTCCAATAAATACAAAATATTTCTGGAGAACTTTTATTTTATGGAACTTATTTTCTGAATTAAATCACTCATACCTATGAAAAGAATTGGTACCAAAGTCTTTTAAGGAAATACCTATACCAGTTACTCTTAGATTTGGGTACAACTTTAGGTGTAAAAAACAAAATTAATTCTGCCTCTTACAAATAGTAAAATTTTTCAATCTCAAACATACATTTTTCAAGTATAGAGGTCTCACTATCAGCAGTTCCCATAAAAAAGTCTAAGCCTTTTAAAACTTCAATGATAATCTGTTGTAGTAAGAAAAGGCTTTAGTACAAATTTTACTGATACCTGATTTCTGAAAAATTATTGGCCATCTACTTAAAGGACAATTTTTCATAGACTGTCTAGGTTAACTAATTTCTAATAATTCATTTTCGAACAACATCTGGTGAATTTAATTTCAATGGATTTATTAAAAAACATTCAATTTGAAAAACATTTATGTAAAGTGTTCAGTACCAAAGGATGTTAGCATTTTTGCTACTCAGTGCTTAATGTGTTGAATATTTTGACAGTGAATTCAACAAAATGTTTACAAAAGAAAAAAAATAATCAAAATTGTATTGAAAGAAAAAAAAAAATCAAGAAAAAGGTCATCCTAAAACTTGTATTCAACATTCATTGAAATTTGGTCTGGTATCTAAGGTAACCAATATGTGTAAGAGCTTCTATTTTTTCCCCCATCCACTTATTTGTACTGTAACAAGCATCACCAACCCTGCAGCAGTTCACTGCTATGCTATCCTTGAACAATCACCACAAAGGACTTGAATATTTTTTGTAATCAAACTAACTAGTTATGAATTTTTCAAGACTGACCATCAGAGCAAGAAGAACATACACTGCAGGCTAGACATAACGCAGAATTGCTTATAATGCAGTTTGAGCATGGACTTAATTAGGTTAAACCAACCGTAAAAATGAAATGAATAAGACAAAAATATTTCAGTGGTCAATAAACATTACCCCATTCCCTTCCATCTGTTGCTAAAAGATTTCTAACATATTGTCAAACTCCTACTCAAGATACTACATACGTATCTAATTTTTATCAAAACGTGATCTTCCAGTGAAGTGACACAAATGAAAATAAAAAATATATCCATCTGTCTTCCTGCTGTACTCAGCCTACTCCTACAGTTCTCATTTCTGCATGTATTATGAGGGTCGGTCTTGGAGAAAGTTGAGGATGTCTCAACTTGGATTAAAGTTTATAAAAAAAGGAATATTCAAAACAATGCAGGCACTTATAACACAGTAGAAAATTATGGACCCAGACTTCCACATTATAATGGGTCTACAGTGTATTTCCAACCTCAGATCAAATTGAATTTATCCAGCTGAGGCTGAGATAACAAACCTCATCAATCCAGCAC
>OY735205.1:45875761-46088261 GCA_963457665.1 Thysanoteuthis rhombus | reverse complement strand
TGCAAGTCAAGTTGATTCATTAACTGAACAACTTCCTCTATAACAACTACAGGGGTATCTTCAAAACCTTAAAAATTGGATAATAAATCAGGGCATAACTTTCTCCAGCAACCTGGCATTGTTGATCCCTTCATCTTGTCCTGAAAAATTCTAATATTATTGATAGAATTCCAGATATTATATCTTTTCCAGAACTCTTTTAGGTTAGACTCATCTTCCTTATCAATTACTTTGATAGCCTGTTTAATAGCTTTCCTCGTGTAGTACCCTTGATATTACTGCTGCAAAATACCACTTTAATTTCAGGATAGAGATACTGTGATTCTTAAAGATGGACAGGAGCTTTATCTAAAACTAACAATGCCTTAAATGATGAATTATTCTGAGACAATGTTCTTTAACTGCAGAAACAAAATGATCACTAAACCAATCTTGAAACATAGCTGCAATAATCCAAGTTCTTTTGTTTGCTTTCCAAATGATTGGTAGCATTCCTTTAGACCTCTCTTTCAAAGCTCTAGGATTTCCAGAGTGGTAGACTATCATTGGTTTGAAGTCACCATCTACATTGCCACCAAGATGTTGGTATCTGATCTTGGTCACTTTATATCCAGGTGCAATTTATATCCAGGTGCAATTTTCTTTTCAGTAAATAAATATGTTTTTTCAGACATCCTTTTCCAAAATAAACCAGTCTCAATATCAAAAATCTGCTGGGCAGTATAACCCCCTTCTTCAACAATGTCAGCAAAAGTTTGAATAAATTTGTAGCAGCTTCATCATCCTCACTAACTATTTCTCCAGTCAGTTTAAGGTTATGCAAAGCTGCCCTTTTCTTGAACATTTCAAACCATCCTTTGTTTGCCAGAAACTTTGGAGAGTCAGTAGTCCGCTTAAGTATTCCTTCCAATCTTACATAAACGAATAGCCTTGCCTTGAATTATAGCAAGACTTACTCAGGCATTTTCCACACTTTTAATGAACTCTCCATTTTTTCCATCACTATGCCTCGTTTTTTGGACATAATTGTCAACATATTTCCAGCATTACTACACATCCTTTAATTCTGTTTCACCTTCATAATTAAAGACAATTGATTTGCTCATGTTCAAAGCTCTGCCTATTGGAGATTGACATTGGCAGATTACTAAACAGTTAATAATATCCATTTTCAACTGTATCGTATCAGTTTTATAGGGCCAATGCTTCTTTCTATTCCTATAAGCATAATCATTTTTATGTTTAATACTCATTTTTTTAAAAGATGATATACAATAAAAAGTCTCAAATATGTACTAAAATAATCTTGCATATAATGGCACCATGCAATGAATAATTGGCGTGGTGTCAGTTAGTTTACAAAAATTAATTAGTGGAAAAAAAAGTCCCAGAAAGATATGAAAACAACACCTTAAACAAACCCATAAAGACTATCGTTATTAAAGTATTCTAAATAATAAAAGTGATTTATTAATTCTAATAGGATCAGTCTCGTGGAATATTGTGTTCGCCTATGGATTTCAATCAACAGAGACAATATTCTGCATACATAGATGATTTTTCATTTATCAATTTTCCTAGATAAACCATCCTCTAGCCTATTTTAAGCAGACCTGCAATATATAAAAGTAATGTTTATATACAATAAATTATCAATCCAGCATTTCATGATATTGTACCCTTAAAAATTAGGTGGAAATAAAAGCATAAATTTCCTAGGTCTATCGCAGTTCAGAAAAATAAGTATGAATGTCCAGATCTTTACCATATAGAAATTGAATTAGTGGTTTTGATTTATAGGGTCCAAAAGTCAAAAGAGAACAAAAATCAAAGAGATGAATCTCATAGACAGCCAGTATATAAAACTGGCAGATTTTTAAAAATCTTTTAGGTGGTACAAATTGCAGATTTTTGCAAACATCAACATAGTATTTGCTTCAAATCCATCTAAATTAAACCTGAAAGTATTGTCTATCACTTGATATTCTAGCTTAAAAGTGACCAGTCCATACATACTGAATTTGCCTTCAACAAACAGAGAAACGGGTGTTATATCATCGACAGGAGGGATAAATATCACATTGTCATCGTCAAAAAGAGTACAGAAAGCTTTAACTTTCATGAACTTAGTTGAAGAAAATTGTGGATATTTTTTCTTTCACTTCTTGAAAATTAACACTTCAAAGCATCTGCTTATTGGATCATTGAATCATTTTATAAAAAATGCTTAGGATAGTAAACACAAATTTCATTACTAAAACCATTTCTAAGTCAAATACATTTCCAGAATTTTGAACAAAAACATTCAAAAAATTAAATGCTTATAGTTTCAAATCTTACTAGTTAGCATATATAAATCCAAACCTCAATAAGTATATTTCCAAATTATAATTTTTTAAAAACATTTTCACACCTGTTTGCCAATCAGAAAACTGACAAATAACATCAACAAATCTAAAATGAATGTGTTGCCTTCATTTGTTTAAAATAAGATTTTCAAGGAATTTTCAAGTCCATCTAATAACTTACAACCAAGAAATGGATATACAGAATGTGCACAACATAAAACTGGCATCTTCAGTGAATGACATTTCTTATAAAGAAATTCAATTTGTAAGTTATTCTAAACAGTCTTTTCTAAGCAATTTAGAAAATGATTAGGTTAAAAATGTATCTTTATTGCTGTTATTCATTAAGGTTTCTTAATGTATTTACTGTTAATAATCTAACCAATCAATATTAACAAAATATGCAATGACATTTATGTTTTACTATGAAGTTAAAAGTAATTCATTTGATGATTGAAGAAGTAGTGCATTTTAAAAAACCAAGAACAAGTTTCAAAATAGCAAATTTCTCTATTTAACCTAACGTATGTATATCAATAATGTTTGGGAAAGATATATAAAATTTATTCTTAAATTTGAGTAGAACAAAATATTGAGACACGCACATGCACATGAATATCACAAACATTTGAAACAGACGACTACAGAGCAAAAATTATACACGTTTCCATCATTATAAATGTGTGTACAATGCAAGTAACAGCAAAATGCATTCAATATTTGATGATCAAAAAGAAAAAAAAGAAAGGGTTGATTTTGCTATTTATCTTATGTGAATGAAAATTATAATATAAGAAAAATCAATTCAACTTTGTAAATCAATTATTGATAATTCAAAACAATACTTATGTGAATTACTCTCAAACTTTGTTTTAAAACTGTCTAATGAATAAGTAAAAGACACATACATCACAATACATGTAGGTGCTTGTATGTGTCTATATACACATTCAGTGTTGTATTTAGTGTATAAAATTGTGCTCAGACAAATGTGATAAAATATATGTATATATAAGAAGCTAAAATATTAAAGAAAATTATCAAAATTCGAAAAAAAATTAAAAAGTCAATTTTTTTAAAAACATCTGATTTACAATCCCATTTCAGTTAACACCTGATACAGAAACTGAAAAGATTTTAGAGTAAACACCAAAGAAAACATTAAGAGTTGACAGAAGTTTGTTACGGAATACAAACAGACTGACAAGAGAAAGAATTCAATGGAAGGGGAAGTGGGTGGGGAACAGATCTCTGATGCATTTGGATTGTAAGTCTGCATACGTGCACACTGAACAGTAGGTGATGTACAGCTCAAGTGAAAATGTATTACTTACCCCTGTCATCTGGCAAGTCGGTTTCAAGTGGCAAGAAATTCAGCAACACTGAAAGGCGACACCACAGAGATTGGGAACTCTGGAGAAAGAGAGAGAACATATACACAAGGATTAAATTACAATCACATCATGTTTATATATATATATATATATATATATGTGTGAGTGTGTGTGTGTGTGTGTGTGTGTAAGCCAACATCATTAAAGATGTTAATAAGCAAACTTTAATAAGTAACATAGAATTAACAAAATTTAGTAATCATTATCAAAGATAAATACTTTTTAATAGTACAGCAATAGTTTGCTTTTTTTAATTAATAACTAATTTTTGCCAACCTTCACATTCAATTCTCTACATTATCAATATCATGTTAGTTTTTTCCTCAGTTCTAAATTTCATCAACAATCTATTTGAACAATTTTAACATATTCCGCAATTCTACCGGATCAACTTGATCAACGTTGATACAAATCCACTTGAGAGCCTAATGGCAACTATTCCTTCTTGTGGCAAGGCTACTGAATAATTTGTTCCCCATCATCTGTCAAACACCAATTCAAAGTAAAATCTATGACAATCCCACTAATATTACAAATTATAATCATCAGTCTTTTATCGTACATCATTGGATAATCATGAGCGTCACGGAGCCAATATATTCTGAACCTGTCCAGTTAATCAGGGAGCAGCCATCAAGATTAGACTTACAACTAAAACCAGAAGAATTCAAAATATATTCAATATCATTAGTTCAAACCACCATTTTAAAAACTGTTTATTTTTACTAATAATACTGTATAAAAACTATCAGAAGATAGGTAGAGAGTTGACAAATTCAATTGTGATATGGTGAAAATAGCTAAAAATAAAGACACCGGCTGAGAATACAAAATTTAAAGGGGTTATCTGCCTACATTTGAAGAAATCTGTATGTTTGCACAATAATTACTTGACAACTGGTGTTCTCACAAAGTAGAAATTTGACAGACATATTAGTCAGCACACAGGACAGGTCAGTGTCGATGTTGACATTGTTTGGATCAGCGTTTCTCAAGAAATCTAATGAAAAACCAATTTACTCTATAACATTAACTTCATATCAGCCATTGATTGAAAAACAAGGATACTCTGCCTTTCTTTGCGTCACTGCTGTAATATGTCTCTTAAAATCTAACCTCGTTGGCCATTGAACTAAAACACGATGCTCTGCCTCTCCTAGTGTTACCACTGTTACAGGTCCTTAAAACACTAGCTTCCTGTCGGACATTAAACAAAAACGTAAGGGTACTCTGCTTTTCCTTCCAACAAACCCAACATGTTTGGAGTGGGGACAACTTCACTCGCCATCCCCTTAACAAGGCTAAGGAAAATGCTGAATTTCATGACTACTGGCGACAATATCATTAGTGTTCTCTTCATAGTTTCTATGAATTAACACCCTTGAATATCAAACTTTAGAATATATTTTGCATCAATCACTATTTATCAATTACAAATAATGGTTACACACAAATATTTCATAAGACAATTCTGGCTGGCTGATCCACACAAAGTCCAACCCTTTCAAAGCGTGCACTTTTAGAACAGGTGCTGCACTATTTACTGTAAAGAAGAAAAAATAGTCAACTCTAACAACAGGATGAACCAGACTCCCTCTGATGGTCATGGAAACAATCATTACATCTAATATATCATAATCATATATCTAAAATAATTCAGAGAAATTTGGTCGTATTCAGAGACTACAAACTTATCATCACCCTAACATTTATTTTAGGAAGAATAACAATACAGGAATAATATGATTTGTGAACAAACCAATTCCTTTTAGTGTGACAAATTTGTCTCAGCTGTTTTAACAGTAAACAACCATATGATGACAGGGTTATTATGATTATGGCTAAGTATATGTGATAACTGATAAGAAATAGTGAGCTTTGATTGGCTATAGAATAATAAGTACGTCATATACTACTTAAAAGGGCTAACATCACTGTAGCAGGCAGCCTCAAGATAAAGAGAAAATCATCAATGAGAGATGTGTGCATTTATTAGGCTTTGTCTAGTCTGGCATAAGGTCATATAAAAGAGAACTCAATTCGAATTAAACTCACAAGCAAAGGTCTATAAAACTGAATAGTTAATCACTGCTCTATGGCAGGCATCCAAGTCTTGGAAGGATACCTTTCACAGCAACCTGTTTGTGCTCAGATTTGAATGAACAGAAATTATATAAGAATGACAGAATTAAAAGAGACTTATCAGAATTTAAATAAGTAAATAGATAAATGAACAAATAAAAAGATCTCAAGAAGACATAAACTCTCAAATTCATAAACCACTTGTGATTGAGAGAGGAACTCTTCAATAAATAGAATTGAAAATAATGGTGGAACTCTTCCGTGAACTCTATAGAAAAAAAAAAAGTTAAAAATTCACTAAATGATCAAAGGGAGATCATTCTAATCAAAAGTTATTTCCCTTAATAATAATGAGGTCAATTTTTTTTCAGGAATTCAAGAGTTAACGTTTGTTCAAGTCAGAAAGAGGAATATCTTTAAATGGAAAATAAGTTTTATACAAAATGGAATAAATTCCCAATTCAAAATCATTGAATCACAACATGCAAACAGATTATCTTCCTTCTTTGGAAACTGTGCTACACATTCTTTGATAATATCCAGACAGTTACATTTTGCTAATACCACCATGATTCTTGTAGTGACTCAGAGTAAAGAGCCAGGTAACTTTTTATTCACTTACAATTTGCAGTTGTTTGAAGCAAACACAATTTCAACAGGTCTGGTTAGTCTCTCAATGGAAACAGTCACGTGACCAATATCTTTTGGGAAATTGCCGTTAGCGATGATCAATGATTAATTTACTTCTCTCATCTTTTGTTGGGCAGTGATCACTAAGGAGCCCGAATTTTCCATAACGAGCGTGAATGCAATTAGACACAAACTAAGGGACCAGTTTAGTATAGACTCACATTGCAAAATTAACCCTCCTTAAAAACTGGGGGGGGGGCTAAAAAACGTTTTTTCCTTATTGGAATTTTCATGCCTCTAGCTCCATTGGTGCAGTCAGTATGCATAGTAAAAACATAGCCAGCCAGACCAATTTTAAAATTTTCATTAGCTGGAGAGTACTTGCTATCTCTACCTGTGAGCTAAGCAGTTTCCTCTCCAAATCAATATAGGAACAGGCACCAAATAAGTAGTATAAATGTTTAAAGTGAACTTCTCCCGATCATCTACAGCCAGATGAAAAGAAATAAACTGACCAATGTGAGAGTTAATCACTAGTGATCAATTCAAATTGTTCATAGCCATCATCGGTGATCATTATTCTTGACTGCTTTCATAATTTTTAGTTATTTCACCCGAGGTTTTACTGAGTTGATAAGATTTAAATCAACCGTGGATAATTCTATCTGATGTTTATAGATACATGTAAATAATACATATATTGACACACAATAATTTATTTTTACAGAGAGATTTATGATTATAATTGAAGGGAGGTAATCGGAATTTAACCGAAAAGAATTCATGTACAAAAATTTCTATCACAAGACTTGATAAAATGTGCAAACCAATGCAAACACACTAAAGAAAGAGGAGTAGGTATCCAAAATGTTTGACTCCCATATTTTTCTACTGTCCAATTTCAAGTCCTTCATAAATGACAATATATATTTTATAACCACATCTGAGCTCTGTGTCAGACAGGAATACAAATTGTTTTTCAATTCAAGTTATAATGGAATACTGACTTCATGAGAAATTTGTATGACACTGAATTTTTTTAAGGATTGTCAAGCAAAATTACAAATATTATTCACTATTACTCACAACAGTGGTTTAGATATTGTGTTTAGGTTATTCATGTATTCTGATGTACCCGGACTCTGCCTAGCCCTAACTGTTCGTAGTTGAAATTCCCCTCCAAAATGAGGTTTCAGAGAGTGGTTTGATTTTCAATAAAAGTTTATGATGAATTGGTCCCTTAGTTTGTATCCACTCTGGCTTTTTTTTTTTTTTTTTTTTTTTCAAATTTTGATATTTCATTGCTTAACAAAAAGTAACTTATTCATTGATCACCCCTTTTCCCAATTTCAGTTGAGCTCCCCAACACATACTGCCAAAAGACACTGGTCACCAGGAGGTTGAGAAGGAGAAAAAAATAAAATAAAAAAACTTTTTGCATATATCCCATCTCTTATGCATGTACCACTTCCCACAGCGAACCGGTTTAAACACTTATGCTGGGTTCAAGTTATCCATGTGTTCTGATAATTATACATACGTATTTATCTATGTATCTGGACTTTACCCAGCTTCAAGCGTTCAGAGTAGAAACTTTGAATTTTGCACACACACGTACACACACTCAATGAGTAGTGAAATAGTTTGATTTTTTTTTCGATGTTATGACACACACACACACACCCAGTTTTCAGTGGAGGGTTCAATTTACAATATAAGCTTATGCTAAATTTACAAGATAAAAACAAGCATGTACAGGCCATTCATAATTTCTTTTGGAAGGCTTATTTTTTTCTCTAAAATAGAAAAAACGTTTTAGTGCTAAAAAAATGAGATTAGATATAAAAGCATTGTTTAAATACTTTCATATTGAAAATTTTTGTTTCAGTTGGTAGAATAAGTTGATGCTTGTTACAAAATAGGAAGATATGTTCAAATAAAACATAGAACAAAAGACAAAGCAGGAATATTGACAGAAGATTTGAAGAATAATTATGAAAGGCAGAATAGATATCAATGCAAGCATAGAATAGAAGTAGAGGTCTCACCTGGGCACAGGTTGTTATCACACTGGCATGACACTTCATCCAGTCACAAAGAACTTTGACAACATGGAGCAGACCTTCGTTTTGGGTCACTTCAATCACATGTTGCATGTGTAGACGATCAGCTTCATTTCTGAAACACAAAAACATATCCTCTTTGAAATAATTTAGAATCTTGAATAGCCCAACAACAACATTCTAGTGGATACATTGCAACTGCACAGAATGGAAAAGATCATGGGGTAAGTGGAATGAACCAACACAGGCCTTTCTGTTCTCAATCCAAAGAAGGTGATGCTGTGCAAATAGTGGGAGAAGTAAATGACTGATTCGAACAAGTACTGCTCCCAATTACACCAATCGGAGGCAGCAAACAATGGAAACGGTTTACAAGGAAGAGGATTCAGCCTCTGCCCTTAGGTCCACCTAATGACGGCACACTCAAGGGACTGAATGACCTTCCTCATTTTTGTTCAAAATCTTTTTCAATTCATCACATTGAATATTGCAAATTGCATGAGAAACTACCATAGATAGACTACCAGAAATAAACTACAAATTCTTTCTTGATAGGATATAAGATTCTGTTTGAACTAAGATAGTAAAGAGAACAACCAATTTTGTGTCAATACTAATGAGAAATTTTCAAGCATGAGATACAAATATTAGGATACTAACTTTAAATTTGTACAATATTTGTCTTGATTTAATCCATTGAACTTTAGCTCTCATGTTGGGATCACTAATGTGAATTTAATCAGATTGGTGTAAACCACTCCACTTAATAGACACTAATGTTTCATTTCATAAAACTATGTAGATTTCCTAATTTCAAGATTCGTCTACTTTTTACTCACATTTGCCATCATGCATAACTACGGAACTATACAATATACCAATCAAATAAAAGAAAGAAAAATAAAAGCAATGCACAAAACACCCCTTCACACAACATGAATACAACAAAACACAACACAGATACAAAAAAAAAACAAATACAAAAAACACACACAAGTACAAAAAACAAAAACAAATAAAATCATAAATACTACCAAAAACTCATACAAAAAAACATTAAAAGGCATACATAGAACAAGACAAGTCATTGAGTGCATTGTGATGAAGCTATTTATACACCACCACCACCACCATCACTTTTGCTCTACAACATATGATTTTCACAAAAGAGAAGGGAAAAAAATGCTTTTTACCTGTCCGCCTGACTTTCTCCCTCAGCATCCGTTTCACTCAGGGCACTGGAAAGCTCTATGAACAAATGAAAACAAAGAGATAGAAAGAAAACATTTTGGACAATAAAAAATTCAACAGGAGAAACAATTCCAAATGAATAGAAAATTAACAGTAAGAATCAAAATCAAAAAGCAACTGTGACTCGATTGCACAAAGATGCTTGGAATTTTTTCACTCACCATTCCACAAAAGCAGAGCATAACATAGCACAGACCAAAATTCAAAGTGATTCAGAATAGAAACACTTGCGAATTTCCAGTAAATTTTATAATTTACATGAGCTTCCACCAGCAGTAAGGACAGTTGATATGAGAAAAGCCATGTAGAGGGTTATTGTTAAAAAACCTTTATGTTAAAAAAATTGAATGAAAAAAATGAAAAAAATTAAGCACCGTTTCAATTTTGTCCATCAGTATATACAAGGAATATAAAAAAGAGAGCAGCCAGCAATGAAGCTCAAGTCAGTAAGTATCCTTGGATGGTACCTGAATCCTCTGTACATTTCAGTGCTTATAGTTTTTATGTAAGATGATAGTGCCAGTCATTGTTGATTCATACCAAGTGCTGAATGACTTGGTCCTACAATGTCATTTCACAATGTAAGATTCCGGCTTTCTCCAAATCTCTAAATATTGCAAGTGTTAATGGATTGTAAGCTTCAGCTCACCTGATAGAAATCTTTGCAAGGAGACATTCTTCAAGTTATTTCAAGAGTCAAGAGTTCATTAGAAAATGTTGCCAAAAACTAATTTTATCTTTCATATTTATTCTCAATATATATATATATATATATATATATATATATATATATATATATATATATATAATAAAGAAATGGATATATTATCTGACAGAATAGTTATAAATGCATTATTTATAAACAGGTTGTGTGGTGGGATTGCTTTTCCAAACAAGAATACTAGACTGTTTTCTCAACAGATTTATCATGCAGAAACCACAGAACTAATACTAATCCTATTCAAAAAAATAAGGAAGTTACTTTTACATAATCACCCATTTTAGGTTTTCTTAGATTCTTTGGAAAACCAGAGCAACAGTGTTAGATATTCCTCAGTTAACTTTTTCTTTTTGTTTTTTTAAAACCATGGCCCAAACTTCAATCTTAACACTGAAGCAAGAAGCGGTTTCTTCAATTTTACATTAACTTTGATGTTAATCAATAAAAGTTGATTCGTTCTACCCGCAACCTCACTAAATGGCTAACAATGGCAGCTTGAGCAACTTATATTTCATAACCTCTCACCTGTATCGGTAGGCCCTCGGCTTGTCTCTGTGTCAGTTTCTATCACAAAGTCATGTAGCTTCTGTGTTATTTCAGCTGAGTGCCAATCTTCTACTGTGTTATAGCCTGAAAAGAGCAAAATTTCCAAAGATACCATCAAGAGGGATGTCTCAAGTCACCTACAGTTATAATTACAGTTATCTTTTTGAAAGAATTTATCATTGTTCAGCAAGATGCAACAAAATGATCTGAGAGTCACAGAACAGCTAAATTACTAGCAGATTCAATCATGTCAGTTTATTTACTTTTGTTTCAGAAAATCAAAAAGTCGATTTCTCTTACAAGAATGGGCCAACACGCTGGGAAAAAGGATGGAAAATCACCTTTATTGATTTCTAAATTAAGAAAACGTTTCAGGTTTTACTAAAAATGTAATGGCAATTTCCAAAAATAAGAACACAAATTGAGGACAGTTGTATTTCACTCGACAATCACATTTATTCATACTGGCTAAATCATAAGCAAAGCCTTTGTACTTTTTGTTGTTTTATGGTTGATCATATGACCCGTATTACAGCAAATCAGTAGTAAGTAAAGTTTAGAATTAAAATCATCAAAATCCCAAAAAGATTTTTCTCGTGATTCATATCACTCCATACTCTGAGAAATGACAATCCAAATGCTGGAAGTTAATTTTTTTCAATCTACAAATATAAAATTGACATTATTGCTGGGGACTTTTCCATTATGAAATTAATTTCTGCACAGTTCTGCATCATCAACTTTTTTTTCTTTTTAGCTGTGACAGCCTTCAATATCAGTTTGTATCTGATGCTGTATTCAAACAAGTTTTCAAATTATTCTTACATTTTCAACACATGGGGTTGTTGCAACCTTACACCATTTTTTCACAAAATTTCAGTAACAAAATTCCATGTATAATATTCTTCATAAATCAAAGAAAATATCCAACAAAATATTGTGGTCATGTCTTACCAGAGAGTACAGAGTTTCTTTGCTCAAAGTTGTTATCTTTGAACAAATTAAAATCCATGCAGCTGTCAGCAATGTCCATCTTGGAGTTCTTTAGATTGAGTTCCAGCTTTTGTCCAAGGAATGTTGCTGAGTTAGACAGGAGTTCAGAAGAGAAATGCACCAGACTGACATTAGCAGCAGCATCAGTCCAAATGTTATTGCGAGAATTCGGGTGTTGCACGTTCCAGTTACCATCAACACCTGCAGCTGCTGCAGCCGCTTCCGCCGCTGCGGCTGCGGCTGCAGCAGCAACATTTGACCGGTGGTCTGCAGAACCAGGGCCATTGGTTAAGAGTTGGTTGTTACGGCCTGTCAACGAAAAACTGGAGGGTACGTCTTGCCCATCAATAAGTGTGTCCGATAGATCAGAATCAGAATCATGTTCAAGATAGCTTCCAAGATCCTCATCAGATTCGTCAGACAACAGGTCAGCATCTTCATTCACATCTTCTCCACCTGAATTTGGATGAAGAAGAAAAAAGATGAATCACTGATCATAGTGAGGACCTAATGCAACAGCTTTTTTATTATTTTGTTTGGTATAATGAAGATAAAGAATTCAATATGAAGTTTCAAAACCAAAAGAAAAATATTCAAGAAACACTCACAAAAGTCCCATTCCCCCAACATCAAAGGCATTACCTTTTCTTAAAATAAACTTTGAGAATTTATATCGTCTTCAAGACACAAATATTACATTGTATTATCATTCCATTCATATCAGATTTCTTTTGCAGAACTTAGACAAATCAGGAGTGTCTTCCAGATTCTAGGAAGTCTGCTAATTAGAGACAAGATGAAAAGTCTATTTCAAATAAAATGAAAATAGGATACTTTTAAAAAGTTAGTGAAATAAAGAGACGTACCTTCACTGAGATCAGAATCATCATCAGACACAGCAGAAGCATTACTGCTGCTGCTATGATGCCGACGCCGACGCCGCTTCAGATTCCTTAGGCATAACTTCTTCTGTTCAAGAGATTTAAAAAGTTATTAAAGCAGGATGCAGTAATTCCATCATCTTTTCACAAGTGACATTTCAACATTTTATTTGAATAATAACTCATAAAATTAAATACAAGTAAGTCTTCAATTAAAAAGATGCAATCAGTATTGCTGCAACAGGCAATACAACCTGAAATTCACCAAGTTTATCTGAATCAATCAGAGGGAGGTGAGCTAAACAGATTTCACATTTATTAAGTTTCCTTTCAGAGAAAAAAATCATCTATGTCCATCAAAATAACTACATGATACATATATTTATACAAAAACCAGCCAACCATCACTCCATTATACATGCATATTCAGGATGTCTCAAAAAATGTACGCACTTTTACAAAGAGTAGAGTCCCTTGAGGGCGGGGGAGGGGGGGCGAGGAATCAGGACTTTTTTTTTTTTCAGAAAAATATGTATGTTCCTTCTCTGGAAGAAATACTGACCTACCCTCCCTAAAATTTAATGAGTCTTTGAGAGAATCTGTGGAATTTTTTTGATACATCCTGTCCATACCCAGACAAAAATAATTAAAGTAGTGATAAGGAAGAATAATTAAGTCATCAACATTCTCATCTCCAAAATCTTTCTAACCCAAACATCAATGTTACGGAAAATAGTGTATTTGTTATAATTGCTTTGTGTTGTTTATAGTAATTGACTTGCAACATTCTCTTCCCTCATTCAGTCTTTCTTCCTCATACTAATTTCTTTATTCTCATTATAGTCTTTTCCATCTAACAGTCATACTATCATTATCTATCATAATATATTAGAGACCATCCACCAAAATGGTCAACACGGGTTTCTTCAGTTTTCAATTGAAGCTGCCTGGCTGTGTATGTATGCATCCAGGCCACACCAATGCAATTATAGGACTGAGAATCAACACATTTACTCCCATTTCTAAGGGATTTTTTGTTGTTTTTTTCTGGTTTTGAACCCCCCCCCCTCCCACGTAGGTATTTGGGGGAGGGGAGATTTACAATGTAAGTTCATGCTTACGGCATGAGAAACAATTTATTTATCAATCATCCCCTTTTCAAATTTTTGTAATTGATCACCCCCAACACAGCATGCAGCCAGAGACATTTACATAAGATGGTTTCTATTGAGACTTGTTATGAGTATTATTCTCACTATTTTATCATATTTATGTCTGTGTAGTTTCAAAACAACAGCTATCTTTCTCTTGTGTTATTTCATAAATATCATCAATAGTCGTGTTTCCTTTTTAAATATTTCCAAGCTAATATACTAATGGAATGTCTACAGAAGAATTCCATGTGGTGGTGGAAGGTACTCGGTGGGTTTGCTCTGGACAAATCATCAGGTAGGGGATAGGAGTCAGGAGAGGGGAACCCAATATCAAAAGAAAAATTAGTACACAGAAGAGGAAAAAGGTGAAAGACACGGCATCAAAACATGTCTCATCACATCTCATCCCTCACAGTTACAGGGATACTCGATCAATACCCAATCAGTACAAATCTGTAAAATCAGAGATATAAATTAATCTACATTGACTGTGGCTGGGAGGGAGGAGATTGTGCCAAAAAATAAAATGACGTTAACACACAAGGAAAATAAAAATAATAAAATTGGATTTTCAGATATTATATTAAGAAAACGTTTTTAAAAAATGCTTTTCACTCAAGCATAATATTCTTGCAATTTTCCAACATTATCAGTTTTATGCAAGACTGATTTTAAAGATCTGCCATCTCGTAAACAATGGAAAAAAAAACAATTAGGAAAAAGATTAGGCTGTGAGGTGGCCAACACAGTTATATTAACAAAACAAAAAAAAAAAAGGCGGGGTCACAACCCTTTAGAGATCTGCAACCACTTCACAATCATATGATCTGACACATTAATAGAAATTATCACCCAATACTACATTAGATCTTGTCTCCTATCTTTTTTGTTCATTGACAAAAGACAGAAAATAGTTCTTACATTACAGAACAAATCTAGATCTCTCAAAGCAGAGGCACTGCAAATGTTTTGCATCAATCCAGACAAGGTTCAGCTGGAAAACTATAAGGACTAGCAAAGTAATGAGTCTTATACAGAAGATCAAATCCAGTCACTTCTCAATGTAATTGCAAAGTTACAACTAATAAAATAATATAAGTAAAATCATCAATACATAAGGAGTTACATTGGAATAATTTTAATTTTGTGGGCCCAAGCAAGGCTGCGGGGAGCCTGTCACTGCAAGAGTCTATGAGGCTACATTGACAAAAACAAATATTCTAAACCAGGAGAGATTTTTCAAAATGATAAAATTATAATAAAAACAAGTGTTTGTGAAGCATTAAAAGGAAAACAAAAAAAAAAAGCAAACAAAAATGACCTTTTTATCAGCAGAAGTTACAGATGAAGGTTCTCCATTGTTTGGGGTGGATTGTGCTTGTTGCTGCTGGACCCAGGTAAAATTAGCTGCTGATTTGTCATTGGTAACTTTATTGGCATTACCGAGACAGACATTTGCATTGTTGTTGTCAGTTGGTGGAACAATATTTCCACCTGGGGACGAGTGACTGTGATCGAGTCTCTCTTCTGTTTCATCACCTAGAGGGAAGGAGAGAAAATTAAATGAATATAGTTTTTTTTTGGTACATCAACTCTAACATAATAACATACTGCAAATCAAGCATATTGGCAGTTTCAACTTTTTTTTCTAAATACAGGTGAAGCATTGAGCAAGCAACTTGATGCCACAGTTAGGGCAGTTCATCTGGCTCAGGCTCAAACCATTGGCCACTTCATAGATGAAGTTTAATTATATATTCTGAAACAATATCATTAAAGATAAATAAATTATATTTATCGCAATAACTGAGATATATATATATATATATATACACACACCCACTGTAAACCAGTTATATTGCATTGTAACATATTTCCATCGCCTCAAAAGGTTTGTTAATAAAGAAAATAAAACTAGCAGAGAGAGAGAGAAATCAACACAGCAAAAATAGAGAGAAAAGACGTGGCAAAAAGAGAAAGAAAAGAATCTTACTGAAAGTATGTAATCCATCCCCACACCTGTCCGGTTAAAAAAATAATCAAGACTATCCCACTAATTTATCAATTAGAAGCTATTGGCTTTATTGACAAAATTATTTAAGAAATATTAATATTGTTTATCGATACTAAAAATACATTTCACTTTATCACTTCATTCTTTCTCTCCCCATACGCTAGGGGTGGTGAGGTCATTGTTATTACATGGAATAATAAAGACACCTCTAGAGTAGGAGTTTGAAAATATATATGTAATTTTTTTCAGCATTCATTGACACCTGAAATCTAAATAATTTCTTTTTTACAGTAGGCGTAACCTGTGCATAATATTTCTTCAGAGTCTTTCAATTTTTGTATTTAGCTATCATTTTGTGAGCCAAATTTAACATTTTGAAAATTTTGGTCCATGCTCAAGCCACATTTCGACAGGTCTACAGTATATACACACAAACTCACACAAATAAAAAAAATCTTTTTAAAATAGCATGAATTAAACAGCAAAATAATACATGCATAAACAAATTGAAATAAATTAAAAAATAATATATATTATCTACAGATAACTACATTATCTAAAATTATGCCTGTATATGTGTATACTGATCTTGAAGCAAAGGAAAAACATTAAGGCACAAATCTATTATGTGTGTGTAAATAAGAAGAGACTAAAATCAATAGTTATCTCACATTAAGACAGTTTGTCATACGACCAGTAGACATGGTGGACCAGAACATGGCACAGTAATGATGGTCGACAAGATATCAAGCATCGAAATGAATCCAAAGTTCAGTGGTGCCAGGAAATCTCAGCAGGAAGCAATAAGAAAATATTGAAAGAGAAAAAACAAAAAAGTTCCTGAAAGTGCTCTCAAAGATAGTCACTCCAAAAGTGACTTGAAATCATCTGGAGAGGAGCGTGGAGCTTGTGGTGGTGGTGGTGGTGGTGTGGGGAATACACATGAAAATAAACAAGACTAGAAAAAAAAAATGGATAACTTAATTGTAAGTGGTATTTGAATGAAGAGATTTTTTTTTTCCTCTCTCTCATATATTTTCTTTTTTTGCTTCTTTAATGTTATTTAAATCAAATCTGAAATTTATGATTGAAACAGAGTAGAATGAATTTCTGTTGAGAAGCAAAGCTCAAGGGGCCTCCTACTGTCAACATGCTACTGAGTGCCATTCAAAGCTTCAAGATTATTGTAGTGGCCTAGGCACACAGATATGTGATGTGCATGTATGGTTATGCATATCAAATAAAATAGTATGCATACACATATCTCTCAAAATATTTTGCACATAAGCACAGATTGAAAGAAGAAAAAAATCAGTATATGCGTGTAAAAGGTGTGTATCTATGGATGTATATGAAGTATAAACTTGGAAATTATAAGGATATAAATACCGATTCAGATATGTGCATGCATATACGTTTTCATATATTTTTGTACGGATATCAGGTTTATATGTAAATACACCCTCAGACTGAATGAAAAAAAAAACGGTTGAAGTTATACATAAAATGCATGTATATGATGTGTATAGATTATGAGAAATGTACATACCCACACGATTGACTTTCATGTGTACACAGGCACAAAGTAAATATATGCTACGTATTTATATTTCCAGATGTGATAATTCAAGAATATACAAACATGCACAGTAGAAGATAGCATAAAAGTCAACTTTCTAGTTTTTTTAAAAAAAGGGGTGCATAGCAGTTGAGACCTATTAAACTTATGGTGGGATCCCAATATTGCACAATCATGAAACCCATAAGAAAACTCAAATGGCAATAGGCAGCCCATGTTCTAAGAATGTGAGATGATTGCTGGACATCACAACATGGTTCCCCAGAGATATATGAAACAGTGGCCAAAAGAGATTAGGGTGACATGACAATCTAAACAGGTTTAGGAGATATTGGTGTCGCAACATCCACGGTAGAGGGATCAGGCGAAGTTTGGGGTAGGTCTATGTCCTATGTCGGACGTTAATGTGTTTATGATCTTAATTGTCTGCCAGGAGAGATGCAGCATGATTTTTTTTTTGAGTGGCGAGAGTCTTACTTGGTTGGTGAATATGTATCTATCTATCATAGACACAGACACTCAGATGCAAAAATACATTTGTTTGCATGCAAATACATCTTCTAGATTCAGTTAGTTTTTCATTAAGCTCATATGGACTCTTATTAAAATCATTAGGAATTTTGCCAGCAACAGTCATTTGGCTAAAATTAAGTCATTATTATTTTCTTTCTTTCTCATATATTGCAAATCAATCATTGAAGCCTACGCTTCAGAGTCATTTTATCAAGACACTGTAAGACAATTTACTTACTACAGGAACAAAGCCATGAAAATGGCTTTTTATAAAGACATTTACATTTTATCAAGAGCCATAAATTTACTATACTACAAAGATGAATGGCCAATTTCACAAGGAAACAAAACACTATCAGATAACACCACAGCCTGTAGAGCAGAGAAACCAATTTTCCTACTTTTTCACAACACCAAGTTAAAGAAAAAATAAATTACAACCAAGCTGAGAATTCCTGGCACATTACGAATTATATGGGTCATATAAAGAATGGCACTAACTCCTTTTCTACAAGAGAATACTGAACAAAATTACCCTTTTATCCTCATATGAAAATACTAAACAAAGGGATTTGTTCATATTTGAAGTATCTATATATGCATATGAAGATGACACATAACTCAGAACAAATATGCTAGTAGGTAATAAAAATTTGATTAACAGAAGTTATGGCGGTTTGTTTTCGTTTTCCATATATTGATCTTGAAGATGTGATTAACACTGAAGTATTACCTAAATCAAACATTGGTTAAGCAAATTTTTAATACTCACAATTTTTCTAATCTTCTAACTTAAAATTGACTGATGAGCAAAGTGTTTTGAGAAATATGTAAAGTGGTTGTACATATGCTTATTTATAAATGCACATTTGAATACAGCCAGCTTATTGTATGTATTTTCATGGCAAGATAAAGAGTCGATTAGCTTTCCCCAAAACAACTGAGGTATAGGTCTCACTGCACTTAATTCAACACTCTTCCTACACAGTCATCTCCAAAGGGTCTGAGAAAGGAATAAACATAGCATAAACTTACCAGCACCAGCCACAGCTAGTTTACTGAGATTCTCCTTATCATAGAGAGCTCCTTGCAACCGAATCACCACGTGGTTCAAAATATGAGAGAACAAAGCAAGTAGAAAAGCCATGGCAGCAGTAACTTGACGGGAACCTGTACAAGGCAAAGAAACAACAGCTATCAAAACATAAGGCAGAGTTTTTTTGTTTTTTTTTAAACAAAAACAAAAAAAAAATAAGAATAGAACAAGTCTGGTTAGTTACTCAATATAAATTATTATAAGGCCAATGTCTTTTGGCAGCATGCTGTGTTGTGGTGATCAATTAAAAAATTGGAAAAAGGAAAAATTGAATTAATTGCCTCTCATGCTTTTTGTTCGGGCAATGACCACTAAAAAAAGTCCAAATTTTTTTATGTGGCCAGTATGCACAATACATACTTAGCCAGACCAGCTTGAAAACTGAAGAAACCTATGTTGACAGTTGCTTAAAAGAGGGAGGAAGCTTTGGCAAAGAGATACGAAGTTAGATCAAGTAGTGTTAACAGAGCATTAGTTCTAAATGACACAAAAGCCCACAACATACAACCAATATATTTTGGCAGATGTGGTAGCCATCAAGATAATGTTGCAGTTTTTCTTTTCAAATGAAAACGTTCCTTTGAAATCTTAAATCAAACTCATGTTTTGAGTAATATTCTATGCATAAAAAAATTTCCAAGCAAAATTATCTTAAATCAAAACAATCTAACAATAAAATTGGAAAGCTTTATCTTACATAGAAGCTAAATATTTTTTCAAAAAATACTTAACAGATTTTGCAAATTCATAGTAAGCTCATTCCTCATCGAACTTACTAAAGATCATCTTGCAATAGAATCAGTAAAATCATATAATCATTTCTGGAAATAGATAACACACTACCATCATTATATCAAAACACTAAATACCTATATTAACCTATATTTCACACTTGCTCCTCTAAGAGATCACACAATAGACTTTCAAAAGGCAACAAATGAACAATCTTGTGTGCAATTTGAAACTGGTTTATGGGGAAAATACACTTGGTACCAGAAGTGCCTAGATGTTTAGCTATTCCATGAAATATTCCTGCTTATTCACATGAATCACCTAAGGAATTTATTGGTATAGGTTTCTCTGGATCAATACAAAAGTTAGGGTGCTAGGTGGTTCCTGTAAGATTTCTAGAGTTTTTTTTTTTTTTGACTCCTTGTTGTTTGTGTTATGAACGTTTCATACGATTAATTCCATGGCCCTCTTCAGGCATAATTTCCAAATGTGATGGTGGTCAACAAAATATTCCAATGGTAGCTACATAACAACATAGGATTCAGGAAATGTCAATTTCTTCTTTCCTTGTTACGCCTGAATTTCCATACCTTGTCCCTGTTGAACAGTGCAAGCCAAATCTGGTTGAACTCTGCATTTGTCTGACATTCTGTTGACATGAATAGAATGAATCGGCCGAAACATCACAACGCAATCAAGAAAGAGTTCAATCATCTGAAAAACTCTTTGAATGTTAATGACTCTTCTTGAAACTATAGATGCTATCATTCCAAACATTTCTCGCCAATTCTGCCATTTTGACAAGAATGAATTACATAGACTGATAGCTGCCAAAGATTAGTGAGCCATCCTATCTAAATTAGGTCGTTGCTATGGAAGTGCATAAAGTAAAAATGATTGGCAGCCAAGATTAGCAAGAGGCAGAAATACATTTCTTCATAAAATTTGGTAACCTGCTTTCAGTAAAGAAGATTTTAGGTTTTATTGCAAGTGTCAAAACTTAATACCTTCCAAAACAACGTTTTTTTTCTTTGCCGACATGTGTAAGCCAAGAATAGAACAATGGAGAGAGACTAAATAGCATCGAAAGGTGACAATTCCATATTGGCTTCAGAATTAATAAGGATAAATATGTTTATCCAAAATCTGATCTCATATTGTACACAAAACCTACAAATGTGCATTTCCTGTAGAAGATACGATTGTGATTATAACCGTTGGGTCAATGTATATAAATCCTTGAATGTGGCACAGGATTTTATTTTCAGATCCTGTACATAAACATGATTGGGGGAGAAACCCAATTCCCATTTTTTTTCTACTATAGGACATATTTTCAAAGAGGTCCACATTGTTTGCAAAGTTGTGGCAATAAATATAAAAAGTAAATTGCATCAAAAATAAAAATGAAAATAAAATAGAAGTGTTTTAAAGAGCTGCTACACAAAATGAAAACAAGGGACAAATAATTTTAATATAATAATTCAAAATTTTAAAAATTGAATTCACATGGTTTCCCCCCAAGGGAAAAAAAAACAAAAAAAACACCATACAGAAATAATAATTAAAAACTAAAGACGAGATTTGAAATAATAGAGGGGAACTGAATGTGTTGACAATGATGATAACAATATAAGTGATCACTCATGTTTTTAAAAGCATGCTATGTTGGGGGTGATCAATCAAAAATTTTGAAACAGTGTGATCAATGAATAAATTACTTCTTTCACTATTTGTTGAACAGTGATTGCTTGAAAAGGTCAAAATTTTAGAATAACAAGCATCAACTGAACCAGAGACCAATTAAGGGGACCCATTTAGCATAAACTTACAATGTAAATTGAACCCTAGACTAATGCAAAATGGGAGCGGAGTTGGGGGCAAAGTGGGAACGGAGTTGGGGGCAAAGTGGGAACGGAGTTGGGGGCAAAGTGGGAACGGAGTTGGGGGCAAAGTGGGAACGGAGTTGGGGGCAAAGTGGGAACGGAGTTGGGGGCAAAGTGGGAACGGAGTTGGGGGCAAAGTGGGAGCGGAGTTGGGGGCAAAGTGGGAGCGGAGTTGGGGGCAAAGTGGGAGCGGAGGGGGCAAAGTGGGAGCGGAGGGGGCAAAGTGGGAGCGGAGGGGGGGGGCAAAATGAGAGCAGGGATGTTTCATGAACAACAGAATAGCAATCTTACAAATAGATTAAAAGAATATAACCATGTTAACAAATCAAAGAGATCCAATGCAGGGGTGGTTTGCTTTGGGGAAAGAGGTTCAGATGGATCAGGAAGGAGGTATTTCTATTCACAGGCATGCTTACCATCGAAGTAAGAGTTGGTGCTTACATGACAACTGGTTACTAAGTGACATGAACTTGGCTGAACAGCAAAGCTTTTTGATTTCAAACAATGTACAACAGCAGATGTGTGCAGAAGTTACTCATACCTTCAACACTTTTCTGTCAATAACGTGCATATCCAAGTCGAGTCATGCAAGTGTGCATGGATGTCAGCTGGGGGTGGGGTGGTGCATGGCCCCTCCCCTGGATTTCGCTTTCTCACCTGGGGTG
Organism: Thysanoteuthis rhombus; assembly: GCA_963457665.1. Taxonomy (NCBI): domain Eukaryota; kingdom Metazoa; phylum Mollusca; class Cephalopoda; order Oegopsida; family Thysanoteuthidae; genus Thysanoteuthis; species Thysanoteuthis major. Next base: position 46,065,713 of record OY735205.1, on the reverse strand, counting down.
ATGGGTTTTGAAAGTTGGAACTTTAATAAAGGATAATGGTGTATGGAAGCTCACCTTAGTTTTCATATGTGAAAAGACTGTATTATCATACAGTGTAGCACGGTTAACACCAAGATTTATTCTGAAAATACTCTTTTGCCTCCCACCCTTGGAAGTATTCCCCCGTCCCCAGAAAAGTATCCATTGATGCCCATGCATATGTGCATCAGTTTATTTTGGATTAAATTTCAACAGGGAATAGCCACACTGTAAATCAATCAATCAACCATATCATCTGAACTAAATAGCAGAGCAAGTGACACTTGATATGATAACCAAAAATGCTTTGTTCAGCTATTAATAACTAACTGCTTATGAAACTATTGATATCATAGGTAGGATTTATTAAACAAATCCATTAGAACTTTCATTCGCTCTAAATATTTCAGTGCACGAAAGTGAGGTCAGAGCTCTTCTCATTGGAGCCAACTGCCTTTACCGCTACTCCAGCTCTCCTCTGCCAAACTTTAATCAATTTCTAAGCTAACAAACTAAATATTTCTGGCAGTAGGGAAAAGGTATGATTATATACCGAATTTAAGAATTCAGTAACTAAAATTTCAGCACTCAACCTGTATTGAAAATATGGAAGACAGCGATTGTCAGCAGTCAAGAATCAATGCAAGCATTACAAGTAGATAGACTAGGGCTATATATAATGACTTCTTTGCCAATCCTCTCAGTATATCATTTTCCCAAACAATTTTCATCAGTTTGGTATTGATTATTTGACTTAGGATTTTGAATGACACCAAATTTCCCTGCAGTCTCCAATCTAACGGCCAGTTTTCATCTTGTGCCATTGTAAGTATGACTTGATAGGACGTGTTTGAGGATGGGATACATGTTTGATTTTAATCCCATTCCCGGGAAGAAGCTTTCAAGCCTTAGTTCCCAAAGAGGATCAACATCATACTTAAAAACTCAAACCACTGCAAGCAGGTTCTTAGAATAGATATGAAAATCATTTCTATACACAGGTAATAACATTTGAAAAGGTTAAATTATCACGGTACAAAATCCCATCTATTAATCACCCCCAACACAACCCACTACCAAAAGACAACGATCACATGATATTTTCTATTGAGTGACTAACTAGACTGGTCTTTTGATATTTTTACTCTCTGCTTCATACGGAAGGGAATTTTTTGAATGAGAATACCAAGTCAAAATTTAAGCAAGAAAAAAAAAAAAAAAAGAAAAAAGAAAAAAAGCTGGATCTTGAAGTTCTCAAACACATTCCACTTGAAGAATAAAGAATAAGGTGCACATCTACCAGTTGGCCTATATTGAGTTTTGATTCTTATATGAAGCATCAAGACAGGTAAATATAACCAGGTCAATACCATACATGAAAACATGGCTCAGATTATACTCCCCTAATCTCTGGTGCCTAATTCCTGATCTTCATTACTGCAAATTAACTTGGATGTAAGAAGAACTGGTTTTATATATGAGCAAAACGACTCTTTACTCAAGTTGTTTTGTGCTTATAAAAATTAGAATACCAACAATATTTGTGGTTTGTCCTCTATTAAATCACTGATTATCATTTAATAGTGAAGGACACTTGCAATGGTAGTAGTGACTAAAGCAGAGTGTAGATTAAAAGAAGGGTTCAAAGCAATGTCTAGATTGTGCAAGGTGAAAAGAATAAGGCCTACTATTCCTTCAGCTCCAACTTTAATGCCAGACCACTGGCATCATTCATAGAATTTCTCTCTTCATCTCAACATCATTGTTGCATCTCTTTCCATTTCACAGAACCTTCCCCCCACTTCCCCACTCTCTCTAGTGTGCCCAAGCTGACAGCTATGCCACATCACAGCACCACTTGGAGGATGATGGTTCTGTGCAGTCTATATCTGATAGATCACAATTAAATTTTCGAGGAAGCCATAAAGGATAAGGGAGGGTAGCTTGGAGAGGAAAGGGACAGCAACGGGGGAAAGGGGACGGAGAGGGGGAGGGATGTGGCACAGCAAGGGGGAAAGCAAAGGAAAGAAAAAATAACAGGTCTGGTTAGTCACTCGATAGAAACTGTCACATGATCCAGGTCTTTTAACAGTGTGTCATGTTGGGGGTGATCAATTGAAAAAAAGTAGTGATCAATGAATAAATTACTCTGTTAGCTTTTTGTTGTGCAGTGATCATTAAAAAAATCTGAATAAAAAAAATAAAAAAAAGCAAGCATGGATTCTACAGGACAAAAAAAAAATGAATAGAATCCTTCCCCCTAAAAAAAAACCTATTTAGTGTGGAGGGATTTTGAATGAAAAAAAAAAAAATTTTACTTCCAGACATTTTTAAATTTTCAGCCCTTTAGCTCTGTTGGAACTGCCTGTATGTATCGCAATACATATATGCATATCCAACCAGCTAGACCAGTATAAAAACCGAAGAAACCTAACATTTACAGTTTTGGTTGACAGTCTCTAATGAAAGAAAAAAAAAAAAAAAAAAAGCGAAGAAAAAAGAAAAAAAAAGGAAAAAACATCCAAGAAGGAATTGCATTGAGAATCAGGGAGGATTGAAGTATGTAAGTAGAAGATAGAAGCACCGGGGTAAGCAAAAGAAAAAAAAAATACGATGTGGGAAGAAAGAAGAAAAAACAAAAAAAAAAAATCAATACATTGTGATATGCCTTTGGCAACAGCAGCAGCAGGCACCATTACAGATAAAAAAAACACATAGTATTATATATGTATGCATATATCAGCATACATGTATGCACATACAATACACTCCTGCAACTTACAACACGTCTATACTTTATATAAGCTATATGTGCAAGTGTTTGCCTACATAGCAATACCTGAGTGAATTTAATATTATGTACATCACTATCAAACTTTCACGTAGAAAAATATATGTACGAATATATATATATATATATATATATATATATATATTTGGGGGAGAAGTGCATCTGCTCTTTATACATGACTGTAAGTTAGCATATATCAGCATTGTCAAAGCAGCCTTTAATCTCCTTCTCATCCCCTTTTCAAGATATCTCTTGTATACCAGATATACACTAAATAAAAATATATCTATTCCCCATAAGATATATACATTACCATCTGCACCAACAAATATGTTTATAAGTACAAGCTTATGCAATATGTATTTGTAAATTCTAATACACGTGTACATTATTCATGTCTATGTTAACATGTAAATGTCCTTGCATTATACCTTTATGTAGGCATACCTACCTAAGAAAATGTACCTGTCCTTACATACCTCTGTAAACTTCAATGTGTATATTCAATTTAGTGAAGAGTTGGCAAGTGGTTGAATTCCAATTCTTCTCAGTTTGAGAAAAGGTAATAAACTATTAATATTGAAAGAATTGGCATCTATTTTTCATTATTTTCAACACCCAACAACACAAATGTATATGGATGGTGACAATATATATGTCACAAGTATTCAAGAGAATACTTAATTCCTGGCCCAGTTGTATAGTTTGAGGGCATGCAAATTTAGCTAGATCTATCTACATTCCAATGTATTTTCACATCTCTTACTGATGCAACCATTTATATATATATATATATATATATATATAATTATAAATTACGTTATATTATATAGAAACTCTTATTTGAAATGATCATCCGTTATCACACAGTAAATTTACCATTTGACCTAGACAACAAGAATAGAATAAGTAATTCCAAGAAAATGCTTTTTCTATTTATTTTGTCTAGGCCAAATGGTACATTCACCATGTAATAAAGCGTGATACCTATTTCAGTGCACACGTGTACAAGAATGATTCATACAAGTATGTGCACTAAATTTTACATACATAAATTTGCACATGAATATATAAAATACAAATTGTTAGAAACCATCACCAAAGGTTTCTTCAGTTTTGTAGCAGGTCTGGCCAGCAGGCCGCATCAAAAGAGCTAGAGGGCTGAAAACATTTACACCTTATGAGATCTGGAAAAAAAAATTATTTTATTTCTAAATTCCCATCCCCTTAAATAGATTTTTTAGGGATCACTGCCCTAGAAAAGGCTAGAAAAGTAACTTCTGCATTAATCCCCTTTTTTTCCAATTTTTCAAGTGATCACCCCCAATGCAGCCAAGAGACATTGGCGTTGTGACAGTTTCTATTTAATGACTAATTTATATATAATTTTAATCTGTATAAACATTACAAATTATATGCCAAATAGATAATTTCTTATATCTAATTTCAACATTTTATACAGATTCTTTGTGAAGGGCTGGACCATTTGACATGCACTGTATATTGTCATTCAGTTACTTCCTAAAAACAGACAAGTGAGAACAAGTACGTGACCTTTCTATCTGAAATTCTCTACTGTTCCTCCTAAGAGATATCAACCCAACTGTGGCTTTCTTGTGGAAAAAAAAAAAAATTGGAAAGATTCAGAGGAAACAGCCTTGGCGAAAAAGGTGTAAGGACACTTACATACGCACACACGGAAAAAATCTGATGATTAATGTTACAAAGATGGTGTAGACTGTACACTTAAAAATGCATTTATCTGCAAATGCAATGACCAAGTAATAGGTGAGTTTATGTGTACACACATATCTATAGGTGCATTTGCAGATGTAGGCACAGGGATTTGTTTTTTTTTTTTTTTTTCAAGTCTATAAGTACATGAATTAGCATAAGCAAAAGATCTATCTTGAAATAGGTGCTCACACACACACATTATATATATATATATATATATATATATATATATATATATATATATATACACACAAACACACAAATATAGGTGTCTGTCGACTCCACCAAGAGTCACTCATAAAAAGAGAGAACAGTGGGTGAATGTGAAAGCCGGTACATATAAAAGTGGCTGCACATGCCTACAATAAGTGTTCACAATTTCTGCAGGAGTCTCTCTTTCTCTCTCTCAACAAAATAAGAAAAAGAAAGACTGTATAGATTTATGTAGGTGTGTATGAAAAGAGAGAAAATGAGTAGTGATATGAATGAATATGTGACTGTACCTACAAAGAATATGTCTGTGTTTTTTTTTCTGTACAGGTCAAAAAGACACATTCATGTATTGTACACAATAATAACATAAATAATAATAATAAACTGGACCTGTGGAAATTCTATGGGTGTTTACAACTAAGATTATCCATTATCTCATGCCTCTGCATTTCTCTCACCTTATGCCGGTATATTCTCATCGTCTCCCTTATCCCTTCCAATCTTTTAATTTTTGACATGACACAGACACTAAGTAGTATGTAGTACTAGGGTAAGTGTAGTAGTATGCAGTACTTGGGTAAGTGTTGTCTGTTTATTCAAATTTTGGCGTTCCAAAGGTCTCTCTCAAGTGATTGGTCAGTTTTTCAACAAATTGACCAATCAGAGTGTAACAATCATAAACGTAACAAGCAGATTAATAGAATAAATGAAATTAAAAAGAAAGAAATTATGTTTGAGCTAAAAAAATAATTCACCAAGAGTATGGTATATGTATCAACTTCATAGAGCTGAATGAATACGTATGATTATAATCTTAATTGAATTTCCTTTTCAGCAACACAAAAAGAAGTTTATTAATTTTGACCAGTTTTTATTTTCATCTTAATTTTTAGCTGCTTTTTCTTACATCAACTCTGAATATTACTCTACAGCATAGAATGACAGTCCAAGTTGAAGTCGTGTTAAAAACTAACTTGAGATGAAGGTTAAAAACTGGTCAAAATCAATAATAAAAATATTGCGTTACAATATTTCATCCAGTAATAAGAATAAATTAAAGAGCATGTTGGTTTTAAAAAAATTGAGCCAATTTTTATAGGCTTTGCTTCAGCACAAACCACTGATAACTAAGAGCTTATGTAAAAGATTATATACATATCTATATTTCCGATAACCCATGTTTACGAAACATTTTAATTACATGCAAGCGCATGCACATTGTGGGGATGTGGATTAGAATGAATTTCTGCAACTGGCTTACAGGTTTCTAAGAGCCAACTAATGGATGACCGAGGTATATAAAAGACCCCTTACTACAGTTCTAGGTCCCCATTACGCAAGGTAGAGTATCTTCCACTCTCCTCTAGAAGGTCAGGATCTTACATGTCAGAATAATGCCAAATATACTATTAGGAAAAAAAAAGAAAAAAAAATGATCATCACACACACATATATATATATATATATATATATATATATATATATATACATATATATATATTATACATAGAGGGTCATTACAAGCACTATATTTCAAAATCTGATTTACTTTACATGATACTAGATACCACATGACCATTATATAGGAGCTAACATACTATAAAACTATATTGAATAATTATAATTCATCTATGTATTTTATCTATATTTTTCATTATATCTTATAAACTAAATAATTTCAACAAATATATTCTTTCTTTTTTTTCACGCAGGACTAATATGAACTACAGACAAGATATTTCATTTTTTTTCTATACAACAGTTTTTCTTACCATGAGTATTTCTTCAATATGTATACTTGACTATGTGTTGTCTAAGGAGACCGGATTATATTATTTTACATGCTAAAGGAAGTCTGAAAGAGAGCAAAGGTTAGTCTGCCTGGTGTGTTCACACATGTGCCTGACAGATATGATTTAACTGTTCCTGAATAATGGAAAAATGGAAGAGAAGAGAAAATGTTCAGTAAGGAACATTTTTCTAAGACTTAAATCCACAAAATGGATTTAAATTTGAAATATAGATTATCAATCGTGATAGATAAAATAATGATAACCATGCATTTGAAAAAAAGTGTACATTTCTTTTTAACATTGATTATTGGAGGAAATTACACCACTCCATGCAAGCATATTATGGAGGGAAATGTGTGTGTGTGTGTGTATATATATATATTTACACATACACATGCACATGCACACACACAATAGATTTAGTATGTATATCAAACAGAAAGTAAGGGTTCAGTTTAGCATTACAGTTACATTATAAATAGAACCATTCCCTCTCTAAAACCCTTCAAAAAGAAAATTTTCTGAAAACTTTTTACTTTAAAACATTCCCCTGGATCTATTGAGCATGCCTGCCAAATTTAGTCAAGCTATGAGGACAGTTGTTTTATATAATAGACGAATATATATATACTAGCTGGGGTACGTGGTGTTGCCCATGAGAAAAACTTTGCATATAACAACACTGCAAACTATATTTTACAGAGATTTCATAAGATCAATTTAGCAAGGATGCCCTCACACATACCGGTATAAGATCTGCACGCACACACAAAAAAAAAAAAGATGAATAAATAAATAAAATAAAAATATAGCAACACAGGAAAGAGATTTCTGGGGTTAAGAAACCTTTGTACAAATATCACCAAGAGCTTTTTTTTTCACATCCAAACTTTTGAAAAATTTAAATAAACCAGTCAGCATTGTGGTTTTATTTTCTGCATATAGGTTATTTAATTAAATCAAAAAACTTCTTAATGGAAGAACACCTCACCCTCACACACTGGTTTTGTATTATTGAAGAAGAAATTATTCGAAAACATGTACAAATGAATGAGTATTGAAAAGTACACTATATAAAATCTGAGTACATATCTAAGATGACAAGATTTAAGATTAGTTAATTTCCATGAGTGCTGATAAAAATGGAAAAAAAATTCAATCACTCTCACACACACTTTAAAGAATTTAGATTTTATCTTTATACATGTGTGTGTGTGTGTGTGTGTGTGAGCCAATAACAAGCCAAAATCAATTTTGCAAAGCATTTATTTTTTCTAATTGGAGAAATAACATAATTGAATTCTGGAAATCTTTCCCTTAAATGCAGACAGTAATCTTTAATAAAACATCTATAAATAGTTTTAGTAAGATTTTCATAAAAATGAATTTTTGTATGGAGGCAAAAATCCGGTCAATTGTCCCACAAAAACTATCTAATAAATAAATTTATATCTGATGGAATTTCAAATTAATCTTGAGTTTTTATATAAGTCCAATGGTAAGAGAAGAGAAGTTTTCCTTTTTGGTTTCGAGAAAACCACTAAGAAAAGAAAAGATAGATTTTCCAGCATTAACTGGCTTGATGACACCAATTTATTTCAGAAGAAAAATAATATTCAAATAGAAATATATAAGACAGTTTTTTTCCTTTTTTTAAATGTAAATTATGTTTTCAAGCAATTGTAGGAGGAAAAACAAAAAAAACACAATTAGTAATAAAAGAAATAATTTTTTTTGAATCCTCTAAAAAAAATATATCTTGAATATAACAAAAAAAAAGTGAAAATTTTAAATTAAGATGTTACAAAAAGTATAGAATTTATTGCATTCAAAAGATAATGCAATTTTCAAAGTTTAAAGCTTATACTATAAAATGAAAATCTGAATGGGGAAATTTATTAACAGATACAAAATGAAAAATATTGAACAAAAAAACTCAAAGTACAGGATTCAGTAAGTGCTTAATATAGAGTAACAATTAAAATTCAGAAAATCTAAATTAGACTATAATGAAGGCAATTATATATTTTAAGATCTAATTTAATAATTAAAGTCAAAAAGTAAGGAAGAGAGCTGATTCAATAGATACTAAAAATTAAATTAAAATGCAAAAAGTAAAAGAAAAAGAAAAATCAAAGGCAAAAGTGTCAAGTGAAATCAATATATAAAACTCAATAAATTTGAAAATAATCTCAACAGAAAAAAAAAAGATATCTATAAAAACCACAAATACCAAAATGAAATTTTATACTAAAATGAAATTCCAAATATAAAATAATCGAGAATCAATTTCTAATAATAAATAATCAGAAGTTTAAAAAACAGAAACGGAATCATCAAGCCAGTGAAAAGGCAGAGATCAATGAAAATCAATAGTTTGTGATCTGAATTTAAATTAGAATTAAGCTTAAAGGATTTTCTGATAACTTGATTATGTCACAGAATATGTACATCAATACACGTACAGATTATGTAAATACCAGAAAAGTAGGCAACTGACAAAAAGAAGAAAAGAAAATCACAGGTCTGGTTAGTCACTCAATAAAAACTGTCACCTGACCAACATCTTTTGGCAGCATGCTGTTAGGGAGATGATATACGACCAAATTTGAAAAAGGTGTGACCAATGAATAAGTTACTTCATCTTTTGTATGGCTGTGATCAGTAAAAAAGTGAGCACTGTCAATTTAGCATAAACTTACATTGTATATTGAACTCCCCCCCCATCTAAAAAGCGGGGTAACAAACAAAGAGAAAAATGTGTCTTTTAGACATAAGTGGATGTTGAAATTTTCAGTCCTCTAGCTCCATTGATGTGGTCGGCACATACAATGGATAGCCAGACTTGAAAACTGAAGACATCTATCTTGACAGATTTGGTTGATGGTTTCTAATTAAAATATTTGGTATGCATTTGAATTAAACCTAAGAGCAGACCTTCTCCAACTTGAAGATATTTGAATATTTATATAAACCAGACATTGTGGCAAAGATTTAAAAAAAAAAAAAAAAAAATATACCATCAACATTCAGGACAGGCAAGACTGGATTGATTCATATGATTATGGGTTCTGATCCTATTTCAAATTATATTATAGATGCCAATCAGGGAGTAAAAAAAAAAAGAAAAAATATAATGGAGGAAATTTGAAGAATAGAACTAAAAGGAGGTATGAAAGATCTTATTTTATGAAATTCAAAATGAAATATTACAAAAATTAATGAGGAGACATGAACATTGGAGAAGGAAATAAAAAATCAATAAAAGATAAGTAATAATCATGTATACAAATGGGCAGCTTTATCTGACAGTGGGTACTATTCATCAATCCAACAGCATGGCTTCATTTATACCTATTCATATTCATAGTATACAAAAAAAGTGAATGAAAAAAAACCCAAATAAATCTCCATACTTTTTTGAATCTCTTAACCTATAATATTTTAAGATATTTGATGCAGTCTAAATTTATTGCATTAGTAGAGCTAAATTCGAATTTCAATGACCTGTATAGGAGGAAAAAAAAGGAACTTGCACCGGAAAACATTTCATGGGTAAAACAGGTTGATGGAAAATTGAAATTTAAAAATCAAATTCAGAATTTAAATGTACAAACCATTCCTTTCAAGCAAATGGACAGTGGCCATACAAATGACAGCAATCTTGAAAACAATATCATCATCTAAATATTGGAGATGCTCAAAAAAGGAAGTGTTGTGATGGTGTATGATGCCTGTCACAGTGTCTCTTGTATTGTAGCATGCAGGTTCATAGAACATGCACAGGTTGAAGTCTTGCAATGTGTTCTGGCAGCATTCTTGGATTTCAGGAGCTTCCACACTGAAAGAGAAGGATTCGGTTAGTTCTAACAATAATGTTGAACAGGATTCTTTAAGGTTCTTTCTCACCTGAATTCATAGGATTATGAATAATCTCTCCTAATACAGACATGACACTATTTTTGGTTTTCCCCAACTTAAATCTAAATCATGTACTTCCTTTTCATATTACCAGGGTGGAAATCTTTCTCCCTCCATTCAATACACAAGATAAAGTCTTCTAACCTTATTTAAATAATAATTTTGAAATTTACCAATACTTAGCACAACAACAAAAGAAATCTCCATGGTCAAGTGATCTCACAAAATGCTCTATGAATTGCATTATTTCATAATGGACAGAAAGTTGTAATGAAGAGCCTATGGCTACTTTAATCATTAGAAAATCAATCAGCTACCCTTTGAATTCACACATGAGGCAAAATCTTTCAGTTACAAAAAAGTTTCAGTCGCTTCATAAACAACATTAAATGAATTACTTACTTTCTAGTGTTATTGTAGAACATGTCAAGCAGATATAGAAAATGGACAAAAAATCGTTTGATGTCACGAGGCCTGAAATAGAAAAAAAAAAAAAAAAAAAAAAAAATTGTGGTTAAGAAGTTTATATATTGATGGAAAACAAAATTGGTGAAACCGATTCAAATTCTGGCTGGAGAGTTCTGGGTCCTTGGATTAGAGGTATGAATCACCATGTGCTCTATTCCATGGTCAGTTATCTTGAAAAAATAACTCATCACTTGTATGCCATGATGGCTGAAGGAAAAGAGTGCGGGTGAGTGAGGATTTATACCTACAGATTTTTGGGTTCCTCTTTTTTTCTATCAATTATTTTTTTTTAAGTATTCAAAACTACATGTTTACCTTGATTGGTGAAGTTAATTTGTTTCAAAATATTCTGTACTATCCAAGGTCATCATAAATTAAGGTGTTTGTCTCTTCCAGCCTACAGTTAGTAACATTAAATTTGCACTGCAATGACCTTATTACATGAAAACTTGCACTAATCAAGGTACTTTACTTCTCATACGATGGAAAAATACCTAGCTGCAAAACATAATGAAGTTAGAATACAATCTACAGCATGATCAACATCTTGTCATGAGAAGATTTGCTGTTGAGCAATCAATCACGATTATCAAGGGAAATAACTTTTGATTAGAATTATCTCCCTTTGACCATTTGATGAATTTTTTTTTTCATTTTTTTTATTTCTATTCATTGAAGAGATCCATGTATTCAAGAATTAATAAGCAGCATATCTCTTCCAAGCGAAATTGGATTCATATAACCAGATCACTGTCATATTTCAATGTAAGTTAACAGGGAGTACAAAGGCAATTCACACTTTTTTGTAATTACTACCCAGCCAAAGCACCAAATTGTCAAGCAGGACAAATAATCAAAAAGAAAAATATTGATATACAGTCACATCTGTATATTATTTGACAGATCAACACTTATAAGGGTCATCATTTCCATTTTCCTTAGATTCATGGAAAGCTAAAATGTCTTTTATTACAAGTAATAGACAGGGAGAGAGTGAGAGCCTCGGCTGATTGGGAAATAAGTCTATTGACTCACCTCTGTTGTTCAGGAGGAAGATCACGTGGAGATTTCTGGCTCAGTTCAGTGAAGCGTTTTAAATTCTTCTCTAAGAGTCGTTTCAGGTTGCCTTGGGCGCCATCAAAAGGTTTTTGACTCACTAAGCTAGAAAGAGAAAAAGAATTCTTTTTAAAAAAAAAAATAGCAAAATTCGCATATGTCATTACTCCAGAAAATGGTATTCAGTTCAGTAGAGTGAATGGAGAAACTGTCCTTGCAAACAATGAATTCCATTTAAATTCTATTGGCAATGAGTGAAGAGTCTTTGAAATTCTTGCAAAAGCAGAATAGAATTTGGACATAATCAAAAACAATTTCTAGAGATTTGTTTTCCTGTTTCAAATCCTCCACCCCCGCTACTCACATACACGTGTGTATATATGCATACTTGAAAATGTGCCTGAATTCATGTGTAGTTTATACACACACACACACAAAATATATATATATATATATATATATATATATATATACACACACACATACATACACATACAGAGAGAGAGAGAGAGGGTGTATATATAAAATCCATTAAAAAAATACAAAACATATTCGATAATTTATATATATATACACACACACAAAAACAAACTCAACATACATTTGATTATATATATATATATATATATATATATATATATATATATATATATATATATAACATACACATGAACACACAAAAATTTACATAGCCAAATACTATCTTCTGATAAATATAGCAAAAGAATATATATTCTATAGTAAACTCTTCTCAGCCACTTTCTCTCCAGATGTGTACACAAATTTAAAGAATGCAAATAGAATATATAGTTGATGCCTATAAAAAGCTTTGTTACCTTGTGAGTGGTTTTATTAAATTAAACACAACAATCACATTTAAACAAAATGGAGGAAATGGATTTTGCAAGGGAAAAAAAAAAAAAAGTTAAACAAAGTCTTGTGCAATTTACTTTCAAATCTTCCAGTGAAATAATGATTCCAATCTAGATCAAAGAGTAGATTCCAGATTCAGAAAAAAATTAAAATTTGAAAAACAAAAACTATTTTGGTCCATTTTCAGAGGAGAATTCCATATTGCTTAGATGACAATATTCAAGTAATATCCTGGCAAGGCTTTAAACAAAATGGAAAATTTCTCAATTTTTCTGAATGTTTGCCTTGAACTATTCATCTACAGAATTACTTAGAGACAAGGACATAAGACTGGGGAAAAGAAAAAAAAAAACCTCTACACACATTCAATAAGAAGCAAAAATGTTTACGCAGCAAATATTAATCAATTATAATGGCATTCCACACGTATATGCTGTACCCAGCAGTTTATATTTACCTCCTCACTATGAACAGTGTTTTTTAACGTGCAAATTTGCATAGGAAAAAAATCTTAGGCTGGTAATGGAGAGAGGACAAAGATATATATATATATATATATATATATAAAGAACTAGCAAATATACTGATTTTTGTAAAGGAAGATCTTTACAGCTACTTATGGTTCACGTGAGCAATAGTTCAAATATGGATTTATTTCTTCTTTTATTTCTTCACTTGGATTAATTATACAGCCCTCTTTTTTAGAACAAATGTAGTTCCTTTCCCCCAATGCACTTCTCACTGCAATTCTGCATCTTTTTTTGTTCCTAATGAGGAGGTAAAAAAACTACTGAAGGCAGCTGTAGATCATACCATTCAAAATGAAATAAAAACTAACAGCTATGTTTTTGCAGTCAAGATTCCTAAAGACATAAACCATGAAAATATACCAGTCAAATGGTTAAAGATGTATTGCACCATTTCTACAATATCAAATACAGAAAAAATAAGATACATCTGAAATACAAGCTCATGTGATCTACATATCAATAGACTTTCAATATCAAACACATTGATCCATATAGTTAGCCTACTAACCATGGGTCCATTAATGATCCCATTGAGATGGAAAACTATACTATTCAATGAAAAGAGCCAAAGCCGTGCTTTCTACAACTCGTATTCAACCAACAACTTTTTGTTACTTTACCACAAAAATTTAAGTAACAATCAAACTGGGTAGTTCATAAGGAAGATCTCTCATAAAATCCCTGAAAATTAAATTATGGATTTTTTTCGAAATCATAAATTCTCTCTCTCTCAATACCGCATAAACTTTTTCCCCAGAGAAAATTTTTACTTGATAAATCAGTTTGCATTTGGTCATGGTTTGGGATGGGTCATTTGGCCGAGATGGTGGTTACCTTCACACTGTTCATTAGAATGGCTCCCAGACAACTTTTGAATAAAAAGATACTATGCACATTATATAGTGGAAATTACAATAGAAATTATTTACTGTTCACTGCATCTAAAAGTTATATCATTATGACTCAATAATTATTTAGTCTTATCACTCTTGACCGATTTAATCTGATAACAATTGTAGAAATCTCTGTGGGTATGCAACATCATTACTTAACTACTAATAATTGTATGAAGTTGACATACACTATATATATATATATATATATATACATATATTTATATATATAAAAAATGACAGTACCCAAGGCATTATAGTGTAAAGTTTGAAGTTTTGGGGATTAGCAGTTTGAGAAATCTAATGAAAAAGAATATAAAATCAAACTCTTCCTACATATTCTACAAAATTTCTCCCTGGAGTTACTTTCTTTAGAATCATCTAAATTCAGATGTAATAATATCTAAATTGGCAACACTGAACAGAGGGGACCAAAGAGAAAAAAAAAAATTTTTAAATCAGAATTATTTTACATGACAATAATGGCAGACTGCACAACACATTGGGTACGGATAAACCCAACATTCCAAGTTCAATCCTTAAAAAAAGCCGCTAGATTCACTAAAGATCAATCTAGTGAACTGCATCCTTATAGGTTAAAATAAAAGTTTGCACAATGTGAATGAAAAGATAAAAAATGCAAAAGAAAATGCTAAAAATTGAAAGAAAAGAAAAACATGGAGTCACAAACAAACAAATTGAGAAATTAAAATGTTTTTACCATCGTATGTAATGGTAGGCAGCTTCTGTATGGAAGTATCGAGAGGCAACTAAGCTACCAAGTTGGTTGTGAGGAATACCTATAAAATAAGAAAACGATAAGATACAAAGAAAGATGTCCAGGATAAGGGAGGGGTCATTCCTCATAATTTTCATTTTTTCTTAAATTAGTTACCAATACATAGACCCATGTCTAATAATGCAAAACTTGATAAACATGTGTTATATATATATATATATATATACAAACGTTGAAGATATATTGAAGTTTGATAAGACAATGTACTTATCATTCTTAAATATTGCATAGCTGTTTGAAGCTGCATAGCACAGTACAATTTTTCAGATATACTTTAGTGTATCAACAGAAATTTATCATAATAGATTATTTAGAAATATTCCCCTAATTGTCTCAATCTAATGTACTAAGACAAAAAAATCATCGGGGCCATTTATTTAAAATATGAAAATGAAATTTGAATAATCTTATCAACAAAGAAAAAAAACAAGAAAAATTAAAATTTCCTAAAATGCTTTCTTTTGTACAACTAAATGTTCTCCACCCAATTGTCAAAAAAAAATTCAAAAGATGAGTGAATACAAATAAATTTTTTAAAATACATCATTGTACATACCAAATGAAAAAAATACATTATACAAGTAATTAATCTAATCTGAAAACAATGTTTTCTACTCATTAACACCGAAAAGGTCAAATTCATTCAGCTGCAACAATATATAATCTTGTATGCCAGAAAAAAAAAAGAAAAATTACCACTTCAGAGTGGCCCATAAAAATCTATACGATTTCAACGAGAACATGAAATTGTACAAAATCAGGCATTTGAAGCTTTTTGACAATATTTTTGACTAGCAAAGTCTAGAATTCTCTGTAAGTAAAACTAAGCTTATCTTTTACTGGCCATATGAAAATGGTATGAAAACAAAAATGAATCCAGTTTTTTTACATCAATAATAATCTCCCCCCATCCCCAACACTTTATTGGTTTTTGATTAATTTGTTCAAAAACTTGAAATCTGGGTGAACGAAGTACCTACTAAAAAGAAAAGAAAACTTGTTTTCAGGACAAGGTTTTCATGGTCCAAGGGAGGTAACTGGTCCTTTACTGTAATGTTTGACAGCCAATCTCAAAATACAGCTGTTCGGTTTCCATATTCTGGGTTATTCTTTTGATTTATTGAAAATGAGAAACTGGTAAAAGATGGACTGTTGACTTCTTTTTTTTTTCTCGTTGAAATTCCAAGTGGTTCATTTTCTAGAATCTCATCAAAAGGAGTTTTCTATCATTTCTAATAATAATAATATTTTTAACATTGGGGAAAATAAAATTGGCTAATATTTAAATACATCACTGGGGAAAATAGGATAACAAAATCAGTAAATGAAAGTGATCAGCATCCACAAAATTGTATCACTGGTTCAACTGAGTGACTGCACAGGATAAGTGATTCACTCATCATTTTTCAAAAGCTGGTTTTTTCATTATTTTCAGAGCTACAATGCTGTTTTTTTTTTATTTGAAAATTGAACATTCTGCATTAGGATTCATAGGGTGCTCAAGCTTCAAAAATAATGAAATATCAACTTTCTAAAAATGGTGCATTGGGCACAAATCATAGACAGCCATTCGATTATTCCTAATATTGCCAAATGAGAGATACATTTAGTCAAATTTCAAGGTAAGTATTTGATTATAATTTCTACATTTTGTTACACTTCAATGTATAGATCACAGAAATGTCTGATATACATCAGGATTAAGATACCAAGAAGTCATTTCTCAAAAATTCTATAAAATGCAAGACAATGAACTTTTGATACTTACCAACTTCAGGAAGAAGGCAAAGTGCCTGATAATAGAAGCGCTCAGCAGTACTGTTACTGAGACTGTGGTCAAAGTCCTGTTGATACCGAGCTGAAAACAAGAATAGAAATTTTCTTGAATTACTGCACAAAATTGATAAAGAGACTGTCTTCCTTCTGTTGGTCATAAAATCAGTCACATATCTTCTTTCTGAACTACTTCTTAGAAACCTCATTAATGTTTTTTCATGACATTTTTTTAATCATTCTTTTCATCCAAGCTCTTTAAAAGGCATGTATCCAAAAATTGATGAAAATTACTTCCTGGCAAGTGACAGCGTTTTCTGACAAAATACAGAATATTCAAACAAACAGAACGAGGGATTGACATGTCACCCGTTCAGTGCAAGAGGTATTACTTGATCTCGTTACTGGAGATGACATTCTACTGAAATCCAAAAGGGATTCAACCAAAATATATAGGCAGCTGAGTAGTCGATATGATAGGAGATTCAGAGCCAGACAACCTGAGAACAAGATTGCCAGATTTGGCCATAAGGAACCCCACATCAAGAGGCTGGTATTTACCCTTTGCCTCCACCCTCTTACTAGCTTGATTTCAAGCACCATTCCAGTGGCTCTTCCAGGTAAGTCTCTGCAATGAAGCTCAGAGTATCACCCACTTCTAGCCAAATCTGGCCAAGAAGAGCAGACACTTCTGATCATTATTCTGATTTTCATTTGATACAATATCTTGGCCTGTGTTCTTGTGCTGTTGGGAACTTTTTGGTAGCAAAAAAAATATTATGTAGCACAAGCAAAGTAGAGAAGACCTCCCATAAATTGAAAGTGTATTGGAAGACATGATTAGCGAGTCAGGGTCTGAAGAAAAGAGCCCTATCAGTGAAGTCTGAAAAACTTATGAATGCTTCTACTTACCAATATCTCCCAGGTATACGAGACAGCGGTGACAGGCTCCTAATGCCCATTCCTGAACGTTAGGATTCACATCTTTTCTCTTGGAATTGTGGATTTGGCCTTTTTTACCTGAAGCAGGAATAAAAAGATGCTTATAAATGTTTGCTAAACATAAGACACATTATTGTGCAACTGTTGATAAAGAAACTAAATAAGCTACATAAAGTTCAAAACTATAAGTTTATACATAAAAAGGCACTACACAAACATTTTCAATATTGAAATGATATTGTATCAGATTTGCATCTAGTCAGTATCTGTTTATGTTTTTCATCTGTCCATATGAAAGGCAGAATGAAAAAAAATAAAGTGTGTAAGTAACTAAAAGAAGTGTTCAATGAGTCGAGACTTTGAAGAAAATTTAAACATCTTAATCTTATTTTTTCAAAAATGAATTAATTGATAAAATAGGTTTATGTTCGTTAATGTTGATCCATACAAAAATAATCCAGTCATTCTTTATGGCTTATCTACATATATATAAAAATGCAAGTTGAAAAAGGAAAGAATGATGTCACTGTAATTCCTACAGAAAGTTAATAGACATTTTTTTTTCAGTTTACATACATAGTAGACCCCATATAACAAACTTCAAGCATGGACCCCAACTTGAGAAAAAAAAAAAAAAAAAAAAAAAACTCGAAAAAGCATCAAAAATGTTGTTAGCCATTTTATGGCAATTTAAATGGCTAAAGATACTTAGATTAGCCTGAAAATAGCTTCAAATTAGCAACAAAAAAGAAAAAAAGATAGAAGTGACCCAAAAAATCCAAAGCACACTCTCGTTTCATTGTTTTTTCTCCATTCTTCCAGTCATTTGTCGGCTCTTGGATGAAACTCTCTGCATATGCAACCAAGTTTCGTCAAAATGTAACCTTCTGGTAAAGTGTCATGATTTTTTGAAAATCTTACATTTATTTCTGTCTTCAGTCCTGACTAGCCCAACTCTACCCCCACGGTTCCGCTTCATTTCTCCACAAATTACAACCTGAAGTTGGGCGGGGGGAGATCCATCCCTGGTTCTGCCAGTGTATGTTATGTATTTACTACAAATGATACCCAGAGATTATTTTACAAAACTTTACCCCTAATTTCACTCACTATTCAGAAATAACAACCGGCATTAGAAGAAAACTTGGATCAAAGTTTGAAAAAACGGAAAATTCATTACAATGTGGTAGAGATTTACAGATCCCAACTTCCATGTTCAAACAGATCCAGAGTGTACTATATTTTCTTACATTCTCCTTGTTTATTTCCTGAATATTCCAATAAACTTATTCTTTTAAATTCAAAACATCAAAATAATGCAGTGAGTATATTCATAAGCTTTATATATTTTTGATGTTAGCAAAAATAAAGAGGTTCCTTGCTGTTACTAAAGCCATTTTTGGGTCATTCATACAAAAAAAGAGGAAAGTAATTCTCCCAAATGTATGATAAACTATATACTTTAAATTTATTTGAAACTTATTCAGTACTTTTAATAGTACTTGAAGCAAGTTGGTAATTTGACTAAAGTCACCAATGATTTTAGGTTTTAAATTTCCCCTAAGCCAGGGAATTGCATTGAAAACATTTACTTTTAGATATCTCACATATCAGAAAAAATGCATATATTTAAAGCCCATATACCAAAAGTAAATGAAGATGAAGTGTTAAATGAATGAGGAAATAATGAGACCACACAAGTTCAAGTACAGAGATCATAGAATATACAATATCTAGAAATACTCAAAAATGTCACAGCTAAAAAATATACAATACATTTCTTTCGGTAAATGTCATAACAACCCTCAAGAGAACAATTTTAGACAATGATAAATTCAAATTTCACAAAGGGTTATGATCTATTTGTTATTTTTCCTTTGCAGTTGATTTGTCAAGCAATATCTTGTACCTATGAACAAAATGGTAATTTTAAAATGAGACTGAGACCAATCACAGTTATGGGCTCACAAGAACATGTCAATTAGAGTAATTAATAGCTCATTATTTATATAAAGTGTGCGCAAAATTTTAACACACACCTAATACAAACAAAAATAAGATAAGAATAAAAAGCATTATTGTCATCCAAAGTAATTTTTAAAGGGAATTCTGAAGCAAAAACTGTTTTTTTCCATTAGATTTTAGCTGTATTCAAATCAAAGTTCAATGAATACATTTATGTAATCACTTTTCATTTTATTATTTGCATGGTATCTATCAAATGATTATTTCCTAGTCTAAAACGATACCTTAAGTGACAAAAATCCCATCCCGAATCAATGTTTACCTGTAGAATGATCTGGGACTACAGGAAAGTCCAACTTGCCATCCAGCTGAAGGCTGAATTCTGTCTGCAAACGAAGAAGCAAGTGGTAATAATATCCAGTTGCGGCAGCAAGGTGTGTACGGAATGCTGTCTCAAGGGAGCCATGGGGCCGAATATGCTGAAAGATAAAATAAACGAATCATAGTGACTCAATGAAATAAATCAGCCAATGAATTAAAACAATGAGTATTCAACTTGAAAGAGCTTTCAAACAATCAACAGCTTTTGATGAAGTGAAATTAAACAGAATTTTTTTGTAAGATTACATACAACAAAATTAGTTAACACTTTATAATATGGTAAGTGCAACACTACATTGAAGCGGCTACCCTATCAGTTGCGGGTTGAATTCCAGCAGCAGTCTTATTTTCTTTAATTATTTATTCTATTTTAGGTTGTCTGTGCCAAATAATTGATTCACCAAATAATAATGAGTGATCATTTCAAATAAGAGTTTCAATATAATCTGATACAATTCATAATCATTTTCTCGGATCATATTTACTTTTTCTTGATAACACATATATATCACACATCATGCACTACCTAATAGTAGCTAAGCATACCATCGGATTTCAAACAGGTAAATCAACCTGCAAATATTAACAATGCTATCCACCATCATGTAAATTAGAATATTTTACAAAATTCAAATGATTATATACTTTTGGAAAAATAACCTAATTCAATAATGATAAAAACCCTAATCCCGTATCCAATGATGATTTACAGGTTGAAAAAATATACACATATATAATTCAAGTGTAAGATTTATCAGTTAAAAAGGAAGTATGTAAATTTTTACCGATTACTGAACAAGAAATATTCACATATAATTGAAGAGAAGTTATTGCAACAGTCAAAGTTGTTAATTGTAAGCTTATCTGATATTTGATATTTCATGCTACAGGAAAAAAAATTTAGAAATCAAATATGACAATGTAATTGTGAATAGATATATATATAAAAAAAATGACTATCACCAAGTACTATAAAAATAAATACTTGGTTATATAAATACTATTTCTATTTTGAATTGTATTTACCGTCAATCTCGCACTAAACGAGAGTTTTCGATTTTTGAATTTGAATGAATTAAAATCACTTATTTAACATCATTTAAAAATCATAAAAGATCAACTTTCAGATGTTAAACTTAGTTATTTTGAAAATTTTATTCACCTCTATCCATATTCAAAAATTTAAAACGTTGCAAGACGATTATCAGTTATTCCCCTTGAACTTGTGGAATTGGGAAAACGTTATGCTAGATATGAGTTGTCTACCTTACATTCGATACAATTCGCGAGGGAATGGCCTTTTTTACCACACACAAAAAGATCGCACTGAATTTGTTGAATAAAAACTGTCAATATTTGTTAAACGTATATCTGTATACGTTTGTGTATATATCTAGGTATCAAGTACGCAATATCTACATGCATTATTTTGCCAATTTTAACAGTTGCATTTGCAGTATGTAAATAAAATCATTTGTGCCATTATTTCAGAAAAATATGTAAAAAAGATAATATTTAATAATTTGTACTCTCCACACAGATGCATTTATCAATAAAATAATACTATGGCATCTAACTCAGTGGTAAGAAAATGTGGTTTCCTTAATTTTGCATCTTGGTAGTAAAAGAGATCAGAGTGCATAAAAGAAAAAAAAAACGATGATTGTTAGGAAGCAGCACTGGAGTATAAGATGGTGGGAGGAATAAGCATGTTTAATATTTTTTAATAATGTGATCAGTAGGCCAAGCATAGATTTCAATAATATATGGGAGCCACTGATCTGAGAGCAAATGCAAGAATTCAGGTTCCAAGAATGTGAATGTTTGGGTAGGAATGCACATACCATAACATAACAGAACAAGGTTTAACTAAATTTTTTTCAAACATATCTGAGGAAAGCTCTTGTGCACAGTGGTCAAAATATCATAAAACAACGTAAGACAAGAAAATTTGTCCTAACAAATTGATACAACAAATAGAAAAAAACCTTCAACAAGAAAAATATTATATACAGCAATAAACAAACACTTTCAGGGAAAAAATATAATCAAATGTTCAGATAGCCATTCATTAGTAGAGATTGGATTTGGGGGAAAAAAGAAAGAAAAAAAGAAAAGACGTATTATTCAGACATGATCTGTGACACATTTTGACAAAGGACTGGCTATAGATTAAATAAACTGTTACCAGCTATTACTCCAATTTTTCTTCTGGTTCTCATAGTTTTTTTTTTTTCTTGGGCTATCTCATTTTGAGTACTATAAAAGAATTTTTCTCCACTAAGTGAAAGCCAGAGACCCTACTTACGTGTGTGTGTGTGTATATACAAGTAAAGTTATTTAGCACTATCAGCTCAAAGAAATTAACTAATGCTGGCAAATTAATTTTCCTGATTTCTGAGATTCATATTTGAATTAATATTAAAAATATGACTGGTTTATTTGGACTTTTAAAACTTAGCAGAAAAATTTATCTTAATCAGAACAAAAATAAATCTTACCCGTTTGTTCCGCTTTACCAATTGTATAATATCATAGAAAACTTTCCGCCATAGTACCTCTTCTGCCTTTCGGCCATAGTCAATGGGATTGTAGAACATCAAACGTTCACAATAATATTTCAACCTGTCATAAACAAGAGAAGAAAAGTTGTCAACTTTTTACATGCTTAAAGCAACTTTGAAAATCCAATTAAAAAAAAAAATTTTCAAATTCCTCAGTGTATTTCTATTTGTGGGAGATAGCATGCCTCAGGTGATTTATTTACCAGGAATTTTCAATACAAGGTGCTATGACCTGAAGTTAGCCAGAGTGAAAATCTGTTGAAAAGACACACATTATATATTTATATATAATCAAATAGACAGCTCAATATGCTCTTCAACTCTCAAATTCATGGACTGCTTGTAATTGACAGTGGAACTTTTGAATGAATGGAATCATTGTTCAAAGGGAGATAATTTCGATCTGCATTAATGTCTCTTCAAATTCAAATTCTATTTTCTTAATATAGATTTAAGAGTCAAAGGAAAGAAAGTGCAGAATGGTTGAGGAAGTAGGACTATGCAATTTTTGGAGACAATTTACTGTGTCAATACATCAGCAGATGTATGTAAATTTATCAAAATACTACCTTTCACTGAAAAGTAGTAACTCTCAGCATATAGTGGGATTAAAAGAAAATTCTCCACTATAAGCTCCCTATGGAAAACCAAATGATTGATTTTAACTAATACTGCTCCCAATTAAACTAAGTGAAGGCAACAATCAATGAAAAATCATCAGGAATAGATCAAGAGAAAAGGCATAATATTCCGTCAGGATAAGTAGAGTCCATGTTTTTTGGTGACAAAGCAAAAATTCCAACAGCTTGGCAGAGAAGTTTTCACTCAATCTATTTACAAGATATTGCACAATCAGACTGCCATTTATTCTGATTTTTACAGAATTCTCAAAGAATTTTCTTTAAAACTTATTCCCCAAGAAGACTGCAAAAGGAAACCTATAGCTGTTCCTTGCTGAGAAAAATAAGAAATCCTGAGAAGATGAAATTGTCTAAAACATGACATCAGACAGTAGGATGAGTACAGTAAATATGCAGAGTTAATGCCAAAAATATAAATGACATTTTTTTTTTTAATTCATTACCCAACAAACTTTTTGGCCACAAATATTTGCATAAATAATCAACTCCAGCATTTGCCCAGAATTCAATTCTCTCCTCTTCAAGTCCACTAAAAACCCATATATATCATAGTGATCAGCAAGATACCTCCATAAACCAATATTCAGGAGTTCATGCATTGTTGAGAGTGTTAATATTTAATGGCCTGCACTAAATTTGTTGTAAAAACAAAGAACATACTCTAAAAGCAAAAATTCTTTTTAATTCATAACTAAAGGAAATCAATTTCTAATTAATGAAAATTATTTTAAAAGAAAAAAAAAAAGCATTCGTGTCAATGAAAATGCTTTAGTAACCGATTCTGAATATCAATATCATTTAATAGCAAACATGATTGGAAAGAAACTAAATTAATAGCAATCATGATTGTAGAATTGATTAATAACAAGTTGATCTGTCTTTAAAAAAAAATTCCCCAGAGAATTTTGTCTCAAAATTATTATTATAATTATTCACCATAAAGATAAAAGTGGTGAAAAATATTTCTAAATTTATCAATAGTTTTAAAATCAATTCCTGAATCAATATTGATATATTGGTATTGTTTCCATGAAACAGTAATTTATTATCAGCACATAATTGAAAGAAATACAATGATGGCTAATAAATTGTCACTTTAGCATATTTTAGAAAATATTCTCAGCAAACCTCATATTGTTAAAAAAAAAAAACTTATCTAAAACTAAAACGGATTCATAAAACAGTTGAAATTGCAGTGGAACTCTTCAATGGATAGGATTTTTTTTTAAATGGAACTCTTTTGTGAATTGATTTGAAGAGAAACAAAAATTTACCAAAATTGCAACAGAGGTGATTTTTAACCAGATGTTACTCCCCTTGAATTGTACATTGAATTTACTAAAAATGAATCTAAAAGTTAAAAGTTGTGGGTACCAAATAAAGGAAAATGCAGACACAAATGAAATGCCATATATAGATCATCAATGATTCAAATATATTGGCCATGAAATAAGCAAACAAGAAAATTTTCAAAAAGTATTCAAAGGGTTTATCTCACTCAGTTGCCCTCCTGAGATCTTATTCTACAAATAATATTCTATTACTACCATATTGGAAAAAATTCCGCAAGCCTCACAACATGCAAATTTTTTCAAGATAACTTCGACATCCTCCCATTACATTTCCAAGATCGGTCCTCCATCCACTCGATCATGTTGATTAATTTTAGTACATGTACTGCTGATTTTGATCAATATCATGATTATTCATAACTTCTGTAAAGGTTCAAAAACAGTCACTTTTAATTTTGAATTTACTCATTCAGTACTTGTATTCTTTAGTGGTTTGACTACCGACATTTTTCAAATAGTAAAAAATAAAAGGGAACTGGAAACTATCATCGACTAACATTTCTGTTGTCGAGACATTTAATACATACTTATTTCTCAATCCAACAGCATCTTGAGTAAATACATCTCGATAGGCACGTTTCTGCTGAAGGATCTCATCGAGTCTACGAATGGCATCCAATGCTGCCCTGAAAAAAACAAAAACAGAAAGACTTTAATGAATTTTCATGATTTATGGGACAAGAGTCTTGGAGTAATGTTCAGAAAAATTGATATTCACACCACAAGATCATTCTCATAGTTCTTAACATCTTGATAGATCAATCTTCTCCAGGTGATGGTACTCCTCTATATTCTCTCTCATTTTTTGGTGAACAAAAGTCTTATGTCATGCTAATTTCTTTTCTGTATTAGTGCACAAAAGTCTTATGTCATGCTAATTTCTTTTCTGTATTAGTGCACAAAAGTCTTATGTCATGCTAATTTCTTTTCTGTATTAGTGCACAAAAGTCTTATGTCATGCTAATTTCTTTTCTGTATTAGTGCACAAAAGTCTTATGTCATGCTAATTTCTTTTCTGTATTAGTGCACAAAAGTCTTATGTCATGCTAATTTCTTTTCTGTATTAGTGCACTTTCAAATTCAACAGTAATCAATATTCTTCCAATAAAAACGTATTAGCTACCTACAGAATTTAAATTTGGGGGTATGCAGTTTCCTTTGAGCACTGGTTGCAAAAACGTGTGTGCACATCCATAGCATAGAGTGAACAATGTTACTCATAAATTCTGGCATAGATTAAGTCTTCAGCTGAAGACAATTAGAACCTTTGTACATACAAACTACAGGTCCAATCTCTATGAAATTCTGGAAGTAACAAAAAGCCCTGAACACCAATCATGTTTTTTCCATAGATGTCTATACACCGAAGCTCTTAACTGGCATCAAACAGGACCCACACTCAACCAAAATTGTCTTGTTTACCGACCCTTCTTTAACACAGCGGAAGCTATTGTGAGACAGCCATGGCTCAACTTATACCATGCAGTTGTGGCTCTGCTGCTCACAGATAATTTGTTTCCTTGATTTTTTTTTACTTTGAAGATTGAAAATGTTAACAGAGCTACAGATTCCCCTACAGATACAGCATCTGTCATTATTGATAGTGAAAGAAAGTCGAGTTAGTACAGAAGGTTGATCATGGTATATCTGTGCAGCTTCTGACTAAAGATTTTGATGTGAGGAAACACCATACAAGACTTGAAGAAGAAAAAAAGTTTTACAATGACTGCAATGATTAGGAACAAATGAAAAGCAAGAAAACATTGCAGATAGCAAAAGTTGAAGATCTGTCCATGTTCTGATCAACTAAGTTCAACAAGTAAGTGACCATATGCCACTGACTGGTTTGATGATCATGAAATAAACTAAAAAATTCCAAGAGCAACTGAATATCAGAAGGTGAGTGACTATTTCGAAGGTTGAATGCAGAAATTTAAGCATCATGGTTAGTACAGCAATCAGTGCAAAAATTGTTCAGTTGGTGATAAAAGCATGAAATTAGGCAGAGATATTCTTTGATAGGTACTAATCATCTCTAGATATGAAGACATTTTCAAACTGTTGTCTGTAGCAATAGTTTCTAAGGAATTCATTTATTCAATATTGAATCAAATCTTTCTCACCATGTGACAAAGTCTTTTACAAAATTTCATTGAGAACATTAAAGGATATGGTGTGAAAAAAAACAACAAAAAAAAGCCCAGAAACATGCCTTTCAATCAAAACCGAGTTCCTGGATCCACTCCAAAATCTGATCATATCACCCTCAATATGTGCCTTACCCTTAGAGGAATTCATCAAAAATCATAGAGAACTTTTTGAGATATTGTAAGGACAGATGGAAGTCAATACAGAAATGTAGAAAGAAAAAAAGAAAAAAAAATTATCTCTCAATCAAAAATGAATAACTTCCAGAGTTGTAGAAGGTTTGGTAAATGAGACAACCTTGGTTGAGCGTGAGTCACATTCAGATAAGAGCTTAGGTTTACAGACAAAATCTATGGAAAAAATTTTAGATGTTCAGAGCTTTATATTTTTTCCAAAATTTCATACAAAAGATTGTACCTGTAGTCTATATTCCCAAAAATAATCACATCTCCCCCTTCCAAGAAAAAGAATTACAATTTATAGAGAACTTCTGGAGATAGTGTGTTAACAGACGGAAGGAATTATAGGAATTTATGGAAAAAAAAAAAAAAAAGCATAGACATATCTCAGTCAAAAAACAATTCATAAAAATTAAATCAGTTCTTCTCTATAATGAGAATCGTCCTTCCACAAAATTTCATTGAGATACATAGAGAACTTTCAGATATATTGAGTAGATAGAGAGGAGCGAATACAGAAATGTATAAATTTAAATGCAAAAATTTCTCTCAATCAAAAATGAATTCCTGGATCCACCCCAAAATGTGGTAAGTTCTAAATTATGATGTGCCTTACCCTTCAACAAAATTTCATCAAAATTGAGAACTTTTTAAAGACAGACTGGAGCAAATAGGTGAAAAGGTAGACTATAAAATAATTAACAAGTGATCAAATTTGGGGGTTGATCCAGAAAATTATTTTTGATTACAAGATATTTTTGCTTTTCCTTTTCATATTCACTCTTGTATCTCTACGCAATATCTCCAGAAAATTCTCAATTAACTCCAACAAAATTTTGCGGCAAGATAAACCAAATTGTAAATAAAATTTTTTTTCAAATAAAAAAATTTAAAGTTCGGGCAGATCCAGGAATTCATTTTCGATTGAGTGATATTTTTTTTGTTTAAATATTTCATATATTTCCGTAATCACTTCTGTCTCTCTACACAATATCTCTAGAATTTCTCAACGAATTTTAATGAAATTTTGCAGAAAGATAGGCAACACGACACAAAGAGTGATCAAACCTTTGGGTGGATCCAGGAATTTGAGTTTCATAGTGAGATATTTATAGTTTTACAGGCTTATCACTAGGCAGGAAGTATTGCCAATCAAGCGACGCTAGGCAGGAAGTATTGCCAATCAAGCAACGCTAGGCTGGAACTATTGCCAATCAAGCAATGCTAGGCTGGAACTATTGCCAATCAAGCAACGCTAGGCTGGAACTATTGCCAATCAAGCAATGCTAGGCTGGAACTATTGCCAATCAAGCAATGCTAGGCTGGAACTATTGCCAATCAAGCAATGCTAGGCTGGAACTATTGCCAATCGAGCGACGCTAGGCTGGAACTATTGCCAATCGAGCGACGCTAGTCTGGAACTATTGCCAATCGAGCAACGCTAGGCTGGAACTATTGCCAATCGAGCAACGCTAGGCTGGAACTATTGCCAATCAAGCAACGCTAGGCTGGAACTATTGCCAATCAAGCAACGCTAGGCTGGAACTATTGCCAATCGAGCAATGCTAGGCTGGAACTATTGCCAAGTATTGCTTAACAACAATTGCTAAAGAAAGTCCATTTCAGAATGTCTCCATATCTGGAATTCTTAAGTATACCATAATTCAACACTATGCCAAGTTTTATGTTTTTATCACAGTGTACAATTCTGACCAAATTCAGCACCAATCACCTGGACTAGGTGTAAAATTGCAGGAAATCTGTGGTGAAACTACTTCTATGATGCAACTGAACTTTATGCCGACGTACTACTCACAAACATGGTATCTGATGGAAATCAGAGTCCACGGTAAATTTACAATGATGACAGAACAGCTATTGGCTCTATGTCCTTAGAATAACATTAATAGTTAATGAAAATCACCAACAGGTTTCACAAACACTAAGAGCAGGGTGACAGTTCTTTGGTGAGCAGATGCTGCAGGCAGACACAAGTTCAAGTTGGCAGTGCTGGGAAAAAAGCAACATATGAGATTTTTTCCAAGTGTAACAAATTTACTTGTGAATCATACAAACAAGAAATCACAGGTAAGCAGAGAAATGTTTATTGATTCAAAAACCACTTTGTACCAGCCGCACAAGCTCATTGAAGTCGAGCCATACTGCAATTTTTTTTTATTCTGTTGTTCCCAGACAACTACCCCGCACATCCACCCTGCTGAACTTATTGTGAAAAATAATGTTTTCGGTATTTACACACACACACCCCCGATATGACATCTTTAGTGTAGCCTTGTGACCAAGGAATTTTACGGTCAATGAAGACCAAGTATAGAGACTTTCTACTGAACTGCATACTTGACACGCTCAACAGAGGCATAGATATCAGAGACTTACCAAAAGATTTCACTCTTAAGGATGTCATTTATGCACTTGTTAATGCTTGGAAAGATATAGATGAATCAACACTAAAAAATGCTAGGCACAAACTTGGGTCTATTACAATGTTCATTGAAAAGAGACTTTGAAAGATTCTGTGCCAGAGAGAAGATGATAGCTTACGCTGAGAGTGTTGTTGCAGAAAATGTGAATATGTTAGGCAGCTGACATCGAAAAAGTGATGAGCATTGATAATGATGCACCTGTTGTGCATATCTTGAGAGATGGAGAAATTGCTGAAATGCTGTTACATAACAATATGCACGAGGGTAGTAGCAATGAGACAGATGGAATTGTGAACACAGGTGAGAAAATGCACATATATATATGATATGGAGAAAATATGTGATCAGTCAACTGCTGACATAGAAACACATGCATTTATCAGTGAGTATGAGATTATGGCAGTTTATTCAATTAAAGAGAGACTGCTGGGACAGAAACATCTTTCGATGAAACAATTCGTATTGGAACAGGTCTTCAACATAGTGGTCCTGAACTTGAAAATTCTTTTCCTGGCCACTATCAGATATCCGACTAATCTAAAGATGATGGTCCCCCAATAACAAAGACAACATTCACCTACCCTCTTCTCCAAGATCCCTTAACTACTTGCCATGTGCTTTTACTGCATGTGCATAAATTTTCAGGTGTTTAGCTTAATTTGAAGAAGTTTGTTCGAGGTTTTACTGTGTTTTACCTAAAGAAAAAAAAAAAATATGCCAGTAATTTTGTGATCTATCTTCATCCCATTTCATTTACTACTATAACATAATATAATTCATCATGTAACACACACGCGCACACACACATATTCATACATGTGTATTATACATACACGTAGTTCTACTTACACACATGTATAATCTACGTACATCATATGCACACACGCGTACATCATACACTCATATACATACACATGTATATATAAATATATATACACACATGTATATATAAATATATATACACACATGTATATATAAATATATATACACACATACACATGTATATATAAATATATATACACACATACACATGTATATATAAATATATATACACACATACACATGTATATATAAATATATATACACACATACACATGTATATATAATTATATATATACACATACACGTACATCATACACTCATATACGTACACATGTATATATAAATATATATACACACACACGTACATCATACACTCATATACATACACATGTACATATAAATATATATACACACACACGTACATCATACACTCATATACATACACATGTACATATAAATATATATACACACACACACGTACATCATACACTCATCCAACAAACTTTTTCTGGAAGCTTATGATTCACTCTTGAGAGAACAACCCTAAAATTATGCAAATTAAGTCAATTAAGCTCATTAAATATTCAAAATGAACACAACATGACAGTGTGAAAACCAGAATTTTCAGCTTGAAAAGAGTCTTTTTCTCTTAGGCTTCATGTTGCACAAATAAAGTTCCAAAGGATAAGGGTCATTTGGGGGCTCCAATGATAAAATGAAACTTTAGAAAAAAAATTGAGCAGACATAATGGTTATATCTATTGGTAAAGAGGTACTGCTTCAATTTGCACTTTAGTGTGATTCTGTAGTAAGGAGGTAAAAATCATCTGATGGCCAACATCTCTCTATTATCAAAGTTTGAGACACACATGTAACACTACTGCTGGCATTGTCTATAACTTGGAGAATAGTCATTAACATACCAACTTTTGTTTGGACAACAACAGAAACACAAGACAGAATTCTTTGTTTAGCAAAGAAAGAAAATGAGAACTTTTCTATGTTGAAATTATAGAACAAGCTGTACTGCATATGTTGCTAAAATAGAATAACTAGCTGTTTGATACAGTTTTTTTTTGTTTTTGTTTTACACCACTGATATTACATATTACACCTGGAGAAGGCCATAGAATGAATCAGACAAAATTGTCAAAATCAAAGGGAAGAACAGATTAGAATAGTTATATACTACTGCTTGTGTTGTTACACAGTAAGGTTTCTTTAAGACGCTTAACAAAGCCCATTTGTAGTAACTCCAAGAATACATGTTGTAATTTAGTAGACTTTTTCGTTTGTTTGCCAGCAGAATCTATTTGTAATGTTAATAGTAGTTATAGGCAATGTCCTTACAGAATGTCCTTGAGGAATTGTAGGTAGTCTATCTGACAACAGCAGCAAATCAGCTAGCCACATTGAATTTCTTGGCAAACACCCTACACAATCTTATTTCTCTATCAACAGTATACTTGTAGAATCTAAAACAATACATAAGTATTAATACCTTCTTTTTTTTTTTTTTTTGCTCTTCATTAATGTGAACAAGATTATATCCACAAAACTAAGAACTGCAGACATCATGGAATGTCTGGGTTTTTCCCACTCATCAGATAATTCTCAGTGCCCCCATGAGACTTGCAGGATTAAAGTACAATATGTAGAGTTGGGTAGATGATCAACTATTCATCATCAGTCTTAGCGTCCATCGTTGGACATAGACCTTGGCCAGTATCCGCCAAATTTCTCTATCATAGGCATTGTGGAGCCAGTATTTTCTGAATTTGTCGAGTTAATTTCTCAATCTTGCATTTTGTTGGTCTCGGTTTCACATGTGTTCTCTGGGGATCCATGTTGTGAGTCGTGACGTCCATCAGTTGCCTGTCATTCTTGCAACATGACCAGCCCATTGCCATTTGAGTTTTCTAATAGACTTTATGATATCCCAGAGAGTTGGAAGGGTTCAGAGTCTTTATGTGGCCCGATAAACGAGTTACCGTGATTGTATACATGCTGCAGTGCTTTGACATATAGAGTGATAGCCTTCATGACCATGAGAATTTCTACAGTTGAACATCTTCTTGAAGTCTGTAAATGCTACAGCAAGTGGCACTTTTTATTCTGCTGCTTTCTGTTTCAGCTGATTTACTGAAAGGAGATGGTCCATGGTCGAATAGCTTCTTCTAAATCCAGCCTGTTCCCGTGGTTGGTTTTTATTCTAGTGTTTCAGTGATCCGCTTGGTGACAATTTTTGTGAACAGTATATAGATGCAGTGGAGTAGGATTATAGGCCTGTAGTTGTTAAGGTCTTTGGGGTTTCCTTTTTTTAATGTAGAAGGATTATGATTGCAGTTTTCCTCTCTTTCAGGACTACTCCTTCTCCTACTATCTTTATTATCACATCCTAATGGGTAAAAATCAAGAACTAAAAAAACACAGGCATCTACAGGAACAATGCATCCTATAAGATTTGCAACTCAGCCATAAAATTTGGGACAAAGTTTGTACCAAGAATAAGTGACAAACAAAACAATTTAGTTTTCAGAAGTGTAAGTACATATCTTAGTATCAAATGGATATAACAAGTTTCAAAAACATCTGAAGTACAAAATAATTGGGCTATAAGGGATTAACTTGTTCTACCAAAAGTCTGCTGAAACATGACAGCTGACCATGGACCTTGTAACATCTGATCATTGATATACGGGCTTCCCCTGTTATAATGCTGTTCATTAAAGTGCAGTTCGCATTATAACGCGAGTGAATGTTGGACCTAAAAATATAAGACTAGCTACAAAACAGCTAAATTTTATCGTGGCTCAGTTATAATGCAATTGGCTTTCTTGGACCTGACACCCATGTTATAAATTTGGATGCCTGTAGTAATTGAATATAACTGTGTGGGAGTTAGCAGAAAAAAATTGCCAAGACTGAAACTCAATGTTGCCAACTCAAAACATATATTTGCACTAGTTTGACTGCCAAAAAGCACCAAACAAAAAAAATTTGAAAAATAGCCCCAAAATATTAAAAATTACAAAGACAGAGATTTAACATCTTTCTAACTGTTATGGTCAATGTGCAAGTGATTCAACTCAATCACAGATGAGA
Organism: Thysanoteuthis rhombus; assembly: GCA_963457665.1. NCBI lineage: Eukaryota > Metazoa > Mollusca > Cephalopoda > Oegopsida > Thysanoteuthidae > Thysanoteuthis > Thysanoteuthis major. Next base: position 46,032,305 of record OY735205.1, on the reverse strand, counting down.
ATTTCTGACAAATTACGAAGACCTCCTCCTACAGAGAAGTTATGATTAAATACTTTGTGGTTGGTTTTAATCTAGTGTTTTAGTGATCCACTTGGTGACGATTTTTGTGAACAGTTTATAGATGCAGTGGAGTAGGATTATAGGCCTGTAGTTGTTAAGGTCTTTGGGGTTTCCTTTTTTTTTTTTATGTAGAAGCATTATGATTGCAGTTTTCCTGTCTTTCAGGACTACTCCTTCTCCTACTACCTTTATTATCACATCCTAATGGGTAAAAATCAAGAACTAAAAAAACACAGGCATCTACACAATGTGCAAGTGGTTCAACTCAATCACAGATGAGAATTTCTGACAAATTAGGAAGACCTCTTCCTACAGAGAAGTTATGATTAAATACTTTGGTGGCAAACAAGATTAATAGAATTAATGTTCCAACAAATATCATTCAAAACGTGCTTCATGAGCTACAGCCAACTCCATAAACAAATTTAACAAATTTTAAAATGGAACAGAAAATGAAGTGATCTTCCACTGAAGCACAATACAAATGTTACACAGATTGTTTTTCATCCAAATGAGAGCAAAGAGTGGAACAAATACAGAAAGTCAGGCTGTTAAGGAAATTGAATGTCACACAACAAAAACCTAAGAAAAAATTCTGATGAAAAAGTTCTGTTCTGTACAAGATATCAGTGTATGCAGCTTATAAGGACTTTTTCACTTCCATGCATACTTTATATTACAAGAAATTCAAATATTTAAAATTAAAAGATTTAACGGGGGGGATTATTTGAATAATAATGATTAAAAGAATCAGATACATCTATCATATATTTGTCTGAGTTTGTAAATTTGTCATTGGCATAACTTGTGGTATTCCATCTGAGGGTCTATCTTTACTCCAAGTTTGGTTGTACCAATACTGCTGATTGAATCATATAATTGCATATATTGGTTAACACATTCCAGAACCAGAAGTTATAATAATTTACATACACACAGGTACCATATATAATGGTTAGCAATCTAGTTTAATTAACTAATTTGAAGTGCTTTTTAGTTGAGCTGTATATTAAAATCATCCTAATGAATCTGAGAATTCTGTCTTTTGCTTACATGTTAGAACTGGTACTAGTAAGAGACAGGGAATTAATGACTGATCAATGTTTGAATCCAGGTGAGTTCAAGTCTTTGCTCTATCGAGCTAGTAAAACAAATGAAATATAATACATTCTGAGAGTATAAATGGAAGAATGGGGTTTTTTGGTGAAAATCTGAAAATTTCCATAGTGTACTTTTCCTGACTTTAGTAGCACTATTGGAGGTGAAAGTTAAAAATATAGAGATTATAGAGACTATTAAACAAAGTATAGATATCTGTACCTTGCATAAATGAATAACCATAGCCTGTGTGTGTACCAGAACTAATTATCCAGAAAAAAAAAATCTTATCAAAAATTACCAAAAAATAATATATCTTTTATTTACATTTATCTTTAAAAAAAAAAAAAAACTACCAAAGGATTTGGGCATTGGTGATCCAAAATGACTGTAGAGATCTGAAAAAAGGCACTTTGGAAAAGAGAAGAAAACTTTTAGACAATGTTTAGTGGTGCTCTCATGGGAATTTTCAAGATCATAGCTGCAAAATTTTGACCAGGAGTAGCCGGAGACACACACACTAACAAAGAGAAAAGAATCCATAGACCACTTGGCTGGTTGGCCAGGCAGGCTATCTGAGGAGGCTTTGGTGATTCAACTGATTGATAATTGTTTATTTATACCTTGCCAAACTTGGTACATGAAGATGTACACCATAATCTTTCAAAGATATTAGCAGACTTTTCATTGCAATCTTCCGATCCAAAATATTAACTAGCTTTTATTAGATCTCTTTCATCTTTCTCTCAGCAAAATGTATACTTTTACACCATTAAGCCATCTTACAGCTAGTATAACAAGTGGTAATAATGGATTACAAATTAAACCAACTGTTATGACTTTTTACGGTGCAAGCCCACATCACACTCATAACGAAACAAATGCAAATGTGAACATTAGTTGATAGAGAAGGCTGATCAGAAAAGCCATTTTATCTGAGGCAACACTAGGATACCTTGCTAGTTCTACATTGAAGAAAAAATGTAGAAGACAAACATTGGAGATAAGATGAGATCATCTAGTGGTAAAAGAGAGTTATGAAGATAGTCAGACATTTCTGCTTCTTTTATTGCCAACGTGGAGAGAGAAATAAGAATGAAGAGACCCTTATGTTTAGATGCAACACTCTGTAAGTGGACATCTAAGAGGGTCAATAATCTCTTTCTGTCCTTATGTTTCTCAGGTCCAAACAATACCAAGAGACTGGCCATTGTTATCTCTCCCAAACTTCTGTCTCGTATATATAAATAAAAATCTTACCCTTTACTCCATATTTTTTTTTTTTTTTTTTGGTAAATTGTAAACTAACTCACAGATATTATTTTTGGTACTTCACCAACATTTCAGATGCACTTCTCAGTAACATACAATCACTAACAAAGTTTGTATAGGCAAGCATTGAGTATCTCAGCTAAGTAACAACTCAAGCATGGTATGATTAAATTACCAAAGCAACAGGGGAAAAAAAATCATTATTATACAATGATTTTTTAATAAAAGGCATCTGCATCTTTTTTTTTTTTTTAAATTTTGTTCCAATGTTTCATAATACAGAACCTTTCTCAGAAATCTGCCATTTCTGGTTATCTTCAGGGAATGTTGAAGGAACCATTGGATCCTCAAACCTATGGTCTTTCCTAGTTGCAGGCTTCCAAATGGCCATGCATAGACTGATCTTGATAGATGGATCTTGCAAAAACAGACAGGTTGCCAGTTTCTTTTACTTCATTTTACACCGTCTATTAGTCCGTTGTACGCTGGAATCTGACCCATCCCTGGGAGAACATACCAGTATGCTGATAGACAACCTAATGGATATGTTGACATTCTGTGTGCAAACAACGGGGATCTGATATATATCAACAGGAGGAAGGCTTGGCTACGAGATAGCCAAGACAAAAAGCAACGGATGATAATATACCCTACTAGATAAAATAACATTCTCTGAAGGTTACTGAGCAAATCTAGCAAATGAGAAACTCTACAATTTTGCTTCCCTGTTCAAATCTTGGATAGATTTGATGAAACTTTTGGTAATTACACCTAGATAACTGAATTTGTTTATGAAAAGGTTACATTGTAAAAAAAAAAAAAAAAATAGGTGAAATAGGTAATTGTTTTTTTTTAATGATATCTCAATAAATATCAAACCGAGCAATCAACTCCATTCCTATGAAAACGGAAGAAAATGATGTTAATATCAGATTTTTCTCCATTTAGGATTATGATCTAAACCCTCTTTATGCAATGTAATGACAATACAGCCTGGGGCCAACCATATATGTTTTTAGTTGTTTCAAGTCCAACACAAATTGAATACAAGAATTCCAATTAACAATTCCTTACATCAACTTTTCAAATGAATGAGTAAATATACCGACACATAAATGCAGTAAAGATATAAAACACAAAGTTAAAATTATCAGGTCATTATTACACTGATTGGCAATTTGAGAATTTGTATGATGTAAAATAATTGTTATTTACATAGTAGGCCGGGAAACCCATGCGACTATGAGGACAATCCCATAATCTCAATCGAACAGTTGAAAAAGAGAGATATGATATAATCATATTTGATATGCTGGCTAAAATTGTTTATTCTGCAGTATCTTTTTTTGGTCTCTATCTCGAATAAAAGAATCATCATAATCCACTTGTGTACAAGGATTATCTAAAAAATACCAGTACAAGATTTGGGCATTGTGGATCCAAAATGACCAAAGACACCAAAGAAAAAAAAAAACAAAACATTTGCAAATTTTCAAGGTTGCAGTCGCAACAATGTGACCAGGTGCGACCAGAGACAGACAGACATACATTCGATAATAATACTGACCAATTTTAGAATTAACAGCAAAATAACCATTTTGGCATGAAGACTACAAAACCAATGCATTCTTCTGATAGTCACTTATGGAGCTGAAACATGGAACCTAACCAAGAGACAAACCTGCAAACTGAGGCGCATGCAACGCGTTCATGAGAGAATCAGGCTCAACCTGACATGGAGAGATCACAAGACAGCACAGTATATAAGGAAGAAAATGGGAGTCAGAGACATCATAGAATCTATTAGGAAACTTAAATGGCAATGAGCAGGCCATGTTGCAAGAATGACAGACAACTGATGGACATTACGACTATCAACATGGATCCCCAGAGAGCACATGCAAAACCAAGGCCAATAGAATACAAGATGGAGAGATGAACTAGACAAAACCCACAATAGAAAAGTGTGGCAAATCCTGGGGGAGGTCTATGTCCAACGACGGACATTAAAAGACCGATGATGATGATGATTGGTGTAGAAAGAGGTTTTAAAAACACATGGTTTCATTAAATGGTAAAATCTAAGTATTTATTTTAAACTGTATTGGAATTGAAGAAAAGTTTTACTGGGTCAAAGATTATTAATAACATAAAGCAACCTTCCACAAAAAAAAAAAATCAATGATATTTGAACACAAAAATTTTTATCAAATATATTAAATAAAAACTAATACGAAATATTATTCGATAGAAGGATAATGTCATTTCGCATAGGATTTTTCAAGAATCATGCTAATGTTTACAGTATAGGATATTTTTTCATTGCTTAAATCATCTTTATCTTGTGTGCTATAAACAGAATTTTTTAGGCACAAGTATAAAAAATGGTAGGGGGTAAAATAGGTGTATAGACAGAATTTCATTGAATGACAGAACACTTTTTGAAAAAAAGGGATTTTCAAGACTCTGATTTCATTAAGAGAAAGGGAAGCAATAAAAAGAAAGGCATTTAATGAATTGCAAAGTCGCAAGTGCAAACATAGAAAAATGACCGCCATGAAGAGAGATGACTTGATACTAGGTTATCTTCAGAACAAAAATGTTGGCAGCATCAAGTATTTTCAAGTTCATTGAAATTAAAACGAGAACCATAAGTTCAACATTGCATCCACCACCCATACGCCCATATCTATGATTTCCGATTTCAAAGGGATTCCAAACAAAATGGTAGTAGCATTATTACTAGGGGGAGTAGTAGCAGAGGAAGGTGAGGATGGTTCACCCAAAAATCTGGCTATTAAAAAAGAAATAAGTAAGTATAAATTAAAGTCAGTGTACAATTTTCATTGATAATTTGTTCTGGAATCTTAGTGTATGGTTATTTTGTCTGACAATTGGGCTTTGAATGGGTATTAACAACATAATTAGTGGAAGAGTTGGCTGGAAAAAGTTTGACTGCTTTTAGCCATTTTTGCTGACAGTTTTAGTTATTAATAACAAGCAATACTTGGCAACATTGTAAAAAAAAAAAACAAACAAACGCTTGATATGTCACCTCTTTATGACATAGTAAAAGCTGATAAATAAAGCACAAAACCCCCACCTTCCTCTTTCTATTGCCAACCAGCCAACCGACCGACCAAGAGATGTGTAGACATAAAAAAAAAAAAAAAAAAGAAAAGCAAGAAGGAAGGAAAAGATGACATGAAAATCAAGTCAAAATAATTCAAGTGTGAAATTAATACCATAGAATCAAATCTTGAAAAAAAACTTGGAAAAGAAAAGGAAAATTTACTTTCTATCTTGTGTTTTTTGATTATTACATGTTCTGTTCAATCAAAATAAAAGTTTAAGAACTTTTGAATATGTATTAAAGCACATATGCAGAAGTAGTAGAACTGAATATTTAAATTCAGCATGGTATCTTAAACTCTCCACAAATGTGTAAAAGTGCTTTCATGATATTTACTAAACTTGGCTTGGTATCACATGTAGGGTGGGTAGGAAGGGGTGTGACGGAGACAAGGAAGATAGTGTGACATCGATCTTCCAAATACGGATTTTTAGCTTAAGATCTGGCTTTTAACTGGGCTCGAACACTGATCTCTGTCACTGGTCGGAAATATATATTTTAACGAGGAGGCTAGCCCAATAAATGCTTTCATCAGGACATCCATTGTCAAAATCTGATACTGATAAGCGACACAGAAACAGAAAAAGGAAAACAAAATGAAAAAATACACAAAATAAAGTATAGTGGATATTAGGGCTGACTCAATTTTATGGCGGGTGGGAGTTTGATTTCAAGTGTCGTTGTTAAAAGTGTTATCAAAAAATATACAAAAAATGCTTTTTTCTGCAGGTAACAGACAATCATGACAAGGAGAAAGGCTTTAAATTAGCTAAGCATTATTGTACAGGTTTCCCCCTGACATAGCACAATTCACACTATAAGGTGGTTTATTGATCGACCCCAAAATTTTTACCTTTATTATCACCCACTTGTCCAGAGAAATGCAAATTGAAAAGAATTTGGGTATCAAAAGCAAAAATCAAAAATCTAGAATACATATTGTTGAATTTGATTTTAGTTACGAAAATGCAGTATTAACAAGCTGATAATTGAGTTTAGAAAAAAATCTGGTAACCTAGGAGTTAAATTCACCAATTTACAGCCAAATACCAATGCTCTTCTCAAAGACCATCAGACATCATTACCAAGATCAAATGATAAATAAAAATGATGAACAGAAAAAGGAAATTTCCACTACAGGCAAGATAAATGTATAGAGTGTTTAGTTCTACAGAATTTTCACAAAGCTCGTTTTAGAAAAGGTACAAAAAATTTCAATTGCCTTTTCTCCAATCTTTATCAAACCAAATTGAACAATGATCCATATGTTAATAACTCTCAGACTTTTGGCAAAGAACAATATGTGTTGATTAAAATATGTATAACTTGAAATCAATTCATTTTATAATTTTTTGTTATGAATCAAAGAAAAACAATATAAACTGCATTTATTTACATTCGTGAACTGATAAACTATTAGAATTTCATAAAAAACCCAATATTTTCAGTTATTTTTTACATTTATACTCTCAATTGTGATATTTGTTTCCTTGAGACCACCAATGAGACGAGAAATTGGGTCATATAATTACATCAGGGAAGTATAGGGAGTAAAATTCTGCTAGAAAAAGTAAGACCTTCGTATTTAGCAGATATGACCCAGGAATGGATTCTTGGTCCCCAACACTTGCATCATAATAGGAGAGACCCCTGTATTAAACTAAGAATGTAAATGAACAGTGAAAAAAAAAAAAAAAAAAAAAATCAGTGGGATCTTTACCAGTACATACTTCAAAAATGTTTTTCATATGATATGCTAAGAGGATGTCTATATTTTTTGTCTGTAATATTTGTCAAAGGAGATAACAAATGCCAATCATAGAATAATCTCCCTCATTTTCTCTCATAAAAAATACAGTCATTCCGGTTGGGTATAAATTTGAAAATCAGAGCAACTAAATTTTCAATACTTTTCAAGTAAAATGCAATTGCAAAATTATTCAAAAACTGCTTTCACTTTTTGACAGTATGGGTAAACTAACAAATAGATCAAATATAAGAGACACCCATCCAGTTTTTTTCAAGAACGACAGTTTTAAACAAAAGCAATGTCTGGATCACATAAGATACACTTCTATCAAATAAAAGCAGTTGTGTAACGAAAATTTTAAGATATTTAATCCTAATTTCTGTAAGGTTGCATTCAGATATTTCATTTCTAAAACCTTGAAAAAAACATGAAAATACCAATGTTTTCAACCACATCTTTACAATCAATGTCCATGTTTGCCCTCACACTACGAAGTTTATAACCCATGAAATTCAATAGAGACATATCTAAGGGTACCACTTTTTCTTAAAGCAATACTTGGATTGTAAGCTGTCCAAAGCTAGATTGAATAGGTCTATTAGCGCATTCAGCACCAAATGATGATAATTACATAACATTCCCTTTATTTGAAAATGGCAACTTGTCTCCATTTTGTCTTCTGCACACTTCTGTGTCTAATACCTGCTTTCCGATGATGCTATTAAGTCTCTGAGGAATCCCTAAAATGTTCTAATCATGGCTTACACTAGTCAGCAAAATGTTGGTGCTGAAATTTCTTTTCAAATGAACTATCTCAACTCTTAAATTCACTTGTAATTGACAGTGGAACTCTTCAGTGAATAGCATTAAAAATAGAGGAACTCTATGAATTGAATTTCAATTCTTTTCTTTTAATTCACTAAATGATCAAGGGAGATAATTTGAATCAGAAGTTATTTCCCTTAAGATTGACATTCTATTTTCTCTAAATTTTTTGAGTTAGTTGAAAAGAAAAGGAAAAAAAAAAGGTAAATGCATCTTTTTCGTTAATCTTAATCATACCAGAATTTTCACAACCACTGGCAATTGATATGTCAAGTTTATTTTGTTAAACTTCACAGATTTTGACAGTGAGTGGTAAAGGTCCACTAAGGCTAAGACTGGCAGAGACATTTTCTTATAGTTTCTCTGCCAGTAAGAAAGAAGTAGAAAAATACAACATGAAGAAAAAAAAGTCTTCAATGGTTGCACCAATTATTCAGCCCAGTTGTAATGAATGATGGTAAGCAATAGAGTGGAAACATTTGATGATAGGTAAGCAGAAGGTAAATAAATAGCTGGAAGAATTAAGCAGAGGTGGAAATGGAAAATGAATGAAGGTGAGAAACAGAACAGAAATGGTGAGCACGTTACATACGAAGGGGGGAGGGTAGTGACAAATGAAAAGAGAATAATAAAAGAATTCAGTACATAGAAGAAAGAATCCAGTACTTAGATAAAAAGGAAAGGGTCAGTGGGAGAGAAGGACAAAGAGAGAGAGAGAGAGACAAAGTGGAGGGGGAAAGAGAAAAGCAAACTATAATGAGAAAGAGGGCAACACCAAATAGGGGAGGAAAGGACAGAGGATAAATGAGATCAAAGGAGAGAGAGTGCAATAAGAGAAGAAGAGATTGAATGAAAAGTAGGATATATATATATATATATATATAACTGACAGGGAGTGACTGCAACTTGAATGGTGAAACAAAGAGAGTGCCAAAATGAAAGAAGAGGAGGAGATTCTATGTGAATAGGAAGAGACCAAAAGAATAGCTACCCTTCCACCTGACAAAAGCAAGATCACATTTCTAAGCGTATCCCTGGACTATTTGATAAAGAAAAGGACTCTACCAGCTCTATAAAAACCAAAGCATTCAAGAAAATACTGAATAATCTTATTTTTCAGATGGAAAGGACCTTGAACTTAATAATAACTTGAAATAAGCACTAATGCAAAATAAAGTTTTAACCCTTTCAACTTTACAGTCTCAAGTTTCCATGGGCAAAATCCTTCAGCAAATAATTATCATACAAATCTAATGAAACAAGACATACAATACATGACAAAACTTGGTACTACTATTAATGTACTTTAATGATCTTTTACTATCATTTATGTTGCCTATCACTTGAGGTAGAGGTCAACAAAGTGGTCAATATTGACCACTAAATATCATGAGACATTTCAAAAGATCAAAAATCACTCGGCAATTTGGGTATCAAATGCAAGAATCATGTAATCCAGAATATATATTGTTGAATTTGATTTTAGTTACGTAAGTGCAGTATCAACAAGCTGATAATTGAGTTTAGAAAAAATCTGGTAACCTAAGAGTTAAATTCACTAATTTACAGCCAAATACCAATGCTCTTCTCAAAGAACATCAGACATCATTACCAAGATCAAATGATAAATAAAAATGATGAACAGAAAAAGTAAATTTCCACTACAGGCAAGATAAATGTACAGAGCGTTTAGTTCTACAGAATTTCACATTCTCCAATCTTTATCAAACCAAGTTGAAGAATGATCCATACGTTAACAACTCTCAGACTTTTGGCAAAGAACAATATGTGGTTATTAAAATGTCTATAACTTGAAATCAATTCATTTTATCATAATTTTTTGTTATGTATAAAAGACTGAAAAAATTATCAATTAAAAATCATTTCTGTAGACAATATAAACCCCATTAATTTACATTTGTACACAGGTGAACAATTAGAATTTGCATCGGAAAATCTTAGCACAATCTAACCACACACATTTTAAAATTTCACCAAAAGTATTAATGTTTATGCTTCCTGGACCTTCTGAATAAGGATTCAGAAGTTAAGGTTTTCTACTTGATGAATATAAAGTTAAACAATTTATTATATTTATAATGCAAGTGTTGAGATCCAAGAAAGTAAACCACAATAAGTAAAAGACAGCTCTTCGTCAATATCATTCATTCCGAGAAAAAAAGAAAAGAAAAAAAATCACTCTCTTAACATACAGATAATACACCTAAAGGAAACTGTATGATTGATCGTCTGAAATGTTGTTGGAACAACAAAAATGTCCAGAGAAATGAGTCTTGCCTGAAAAACTCTTGATGTGTTGACTCTTTTCATAGTTGCAGACATTATGAGTTTAACAACAGTTAGAAAAATATTTCAAAGTGTTTGAAAGATTCTTTTTCATTTACTGGCTCATTTTAATTATGTACAATGACTGTGCAAAAAATATCAAGTAGAGGCGGCAAAATGCACAGATTCTGAATCTTGGTGGAAAAGCCACATACTGAAACAGTTGTAAATAAGGGTTTTATAATGTTTGCTATACACACTAAGCAGCATCAGTGAACTTCTGAATAATTCATTATATGAATACATAGAAATATTATTTAACAATTCCTTTTTCTGCAATTTTTATAAAAAGAGAAATTTGATAAAGTTCATTTATAATATGATATTACATTTCATTTGAAAAACCTACTTAAATGAGCTCAGTAGCAATTATTTTTGCCATGAAATTATTCCCTTGGTGGAATTACCTTTTATTACCCTACCAAACTTATTTTCAAGTTTAATGCCAAATTTATTGTTGGATTTACATCTGGAATAGGATCAAAAAAGAAAATGGAAATATCATTTCATTAAAAATCATCTAAATAGCAATTTCTGACATTTAGGCACAAACCAAAACTTCTAAATAGAGGATTTGAATAGTGTTCCTTTCATTAATTTCTCTCATCTGCCTTATTCGTTACAAAATTACAAAGAGTGCGCCGGTGCAAACGTTGGTTAATGAGGTTACACTGAGGCTGCGTTTGCTAAGCGTATCGGGAGGCCTTTGGACTCGTCCTTAGGCTCTCCCATTATTACTCGGCCCAGCTTTCGCAGGTAACTGCGTCGGCTTTTTTTGGCGGTAAGGTACTATTTCTTCCCACGTTAAGCCCGTCCTTGTGTCACATATTGCTGCGGTGGGACAGTGATTAAATAGACAAAATTCAACTCTTTTATATGTTTAGTATCAATAAGACCAAAAGAATGCAGTGGAAGTTTTGTTTATCTTGTTGTTGGCCCCAATGATTAGATTGGATTAATTAACTTCCACTAATTCATTCAGCTCATTTTCGAAATTGGCCGCTAAATAATGGTTCAAAATCGATAGCTAATCAACTCATTTTTCAAACTCTCAAAGAATACTCCTTTTGAAGCCATCAAATATTCACAAGTGGCAAATTTTTATGCCAAGTGTAAAACATACGAATGTAATAAAATTTGTAAATCAAAATTGTAGAATAAAAATATTGTTGGTGAATAGAGTAAAACAGAGCAATACAAAGGTTTGAACATCAGCCTTTCTTTCTTTCTCTTATTTTCAATCTTCTTTTGCAATTTGTTCAAGTGCTCCTTTACTTATTGTATTCTAATACACAAAAGAAATTTGATCGATCTTATAAAAAGATTAGGGGATATTGTTGATAATTTAGCAGTTTTCCCCACTAAATTTAGAAGGTTTCTTGTTCTGGCAAAGTGAAAATTCAACAATTGCCACTACTTTGAATCAATTTTTAGCACTATTTTTAAGCAATTGTAGCTATTTTTTGACATTTAAAACTAATCTAGCCATTATTAGCTACTTAAAATAGCCATAGATAAGCTAACAAAATTGTATTGCGCGTTTTTGACACTTTTTGAAGGTTGAATTAACAAAAAAACAAAAAAAACATTTGAGTTGGCAACTGTTAGATAACCCACACAAAGATTTTAACCAGGGATGGAATGGAGGGGGGGGGGGTACTGCACATACCTGCTCCTCAATTTCCATTTTTTTTTTGTACATTCAATTCCTACTAATGAAGACATTACCATGTACCTATTTCCAAAAACTTACCCTTTCTGTATACCTAGTTCCAAAAATCCATTTCCATCACTGATTTTATCTAAAATCAGGTGAGCTCTCAAAGATATAATTCCTTGTTTTGTTTGTGAGGGCAAACAAGTTAATACTATCAAAAGTTTTTGAAAAGATGTTTTCATTTGACATGATGTAGATAAAAATGATTTAAATACAAAAAAAGAAGTAAACATAAAAAAATGAAATTAAATTTAGAATAAATTTTTTCTGAAACCATTTACTTACAGAATTTACAAGTACAAGACCAACTACCAGGGATGAAAGATAATATTTGAAGGTTTTTTTTTCAGTAAGTTTGCAATGACAAGCCTAACCAAACCAGCATGCAACCTCAAATTTTGGGGGCTGGCATCTTAGAAGCACTAGTTCACATGAAAGTCTAAAACAATAACGACTGTATGGTCAGAATCTAGAGAGAATATTAAACAATATTTCAGCTGGCAAGTGTCCGATTAGACAATAGTTTCAAAGAGTTTTTTGGACGAGTGAACTCCTTGTTTGTGTTATGACCATTCTTGGAACTATAGACGGCATCCAGACAATTCTGCTTCTAATTGTAATAGATTTTCTAGGGATTCGACACACCATTCCTTCCACAATTATCGTAGTATTCATACACATACAAATGTACTTGTTGCTAGATGAGGAAAAATATTGTGTGACACTAATCTCCATAAAGCTACATTATGATTTTATTTGAATACTGACCAATAGCACTACTGTTAACAGCTCATGTGACTTTGATCCTCATCAAATACATATTCCATGAATTGGTCCTTGTGCCAGACCCAAAATTAGTATATCAAACACTACATTTAGTTCCTACAGAGGTGTGTCAAATATATCCAAATTGCACCAACATTAACATTCAGAGATGTTTTAATATTTGAAAACAATCAAACAATGTATATTCTTGTGTACATATACTGAAATAAATTAGCAATAACTATAGAAAAAGGAGGAGTTGCAACAGAAATATCTGATGATGACATTTGGTTCTGTAAATATATGATTCAAATTTCTGTGACCCAACTACACACATATTCATCACATCACCATTTCCGCATAAATTCCTATTAACATCCAGTACTGGCAAAAAAAAAAAAAAACAATACACAACCTCACCGACTCTGATTTAAAATTTCGATTGAAAACGGTTTTATCATTTTCTCAATTCATTCGCCTAAGGGGAGTCAAGAAAATAAACAAAATATCAGAATAAGATATTTCATTTATTTTAACCAGACTTCCAATATTGTCATTCATATCTCTCATGGGATATTTGCAATGCAAACCAAATAGCTATTGTATGGGATGAGGCATCACTATCATGTTGATTATTTGGGACCATTATTTTCACCTCCACCAATTTGAATCCATTTTAGAGTTATTTTGATATTAAGACTGTGCTATTCTCTAGATCATCTATAATAAAAAGAATGGATCACTATGGCGATATCACTTCAAAAGTGGATTCCTAATAAAAGTCAATGGCTGTAATAAGTCGACTCTTCCCTGGACATTTTTTCCTTTGATTCTTCCAAAAATGTCAAAACCATGTAATATTGCCATATTTTTTGTCCTGTCCACAAGATACCTCCAGAGGTCCTCAATGAATTCCAGTGACATTTTAGAGAAATTTGGACAAAAGGATAAAGAAATACAGATTAAATTTAGGGCATGGTGTTGACGTAGAAAGCACTCAGAGAGCGTATACCTATCTTAATTCCGTTTTTTACAGTTCACTAGGATTGCAACCAACAATTCTTTTTGTTATCAATTAATCTGTTGATTATTTTCCAAACTAATTGATCAGTTGTTTACAAAATGTGCCTTTCATGTTCTTTAAAATGTCAGAAAAAAACGGTGAAAACTGTCGACAACTGTTTTCCAAAGCCTAAGATGACATTCTCAAATGTCTTGTTTTGTCCCAAACCCAGGGGACTATGTTGGCAATTAATTTGATAGTTGACTGATTAATTAATTGCTGCACTTCTACAGTTTATAGATAACTTCTCCAGTTTTGTAAAAAAAAACAATTTATTTGAATGGAACAGAATAATTATGATCAGCAGTGATGCATGGGACATACTGACCTCGCAACTGTGAGGGACACCAAAGTTTTGGGGTGCAATGTATCTGAGCTACCCTGAAAAATCTAAAAATAATCTAGAAAAAAATTTCTGGGAGACAAAGTTGAATCTAATGCTACCACTGACATAATTATTCATTTCCTAAACACATCAGTGATGTTTTTATTATGCTACTGACAACTATAGATGATAATACCAAAGTAAAGAAACATAGGGATGGTTTATATTTCCTTCCGGACAATTACAATTGTTCTTTAGAATGATGATGAAAAAAGTTAGTCTGGAGTCCTCGGGTAGTGATTACTAGGAGAAGTAGAAATGGATTGCTTCAGGGAATGAGGGGAATTTTATCCATGCCATTTTAAGGTGGTAACTGTGTTGGGTTTTGTGTAAGATGGTTAAATTAGGGATACCATGGTTTAAGTGCCTAATTGTATTGATGGGGTCTCCATCCTACTCATACTTCAAATTTTAGGGTAAAGTTAGAAGTTGAAGCTAAGCTAGCTATATTGCAAAATACTTGTTACAGCATGGGTATATCCGAATTCTTATCAAAAGATGCAAATTGTGAATTTCCACAAGACTTTGCTGAGAAGAGAAGAAATACAGTGAGGGAAGAAAATTAAAAAAAACTCAAGGGTGGGGATCAAAAGGTGGTGAGGGAGAAAAAAGATTCAAAAGGAGGAGGGAAGAATCAAAGTTGGGTCAATTATATACATGCATGAGAACATTATAACCTCAGGGAATGAAGAAAGATCCTGTACAAAAAGATACTAAATGCCACCTGCTGACAAGTGGAGAACAGACCAGCCAAAAAAGGCTCAAAGCAATGTAGTCTTGCAAGCCATTGACAGGGAATCCTATCCTTAATAAGCAATCATGTAGCAAGCACTTATCAAAATGAACAGAATTACATACACATGGCGTAATTTTGGTGAGTTTGCTTATGCAAGTGCATAAGCCAGACAAATAAACAAACAAAAAGGGTTGTAACTTATTTTTACTCATTATTGGACTTGATAACTTTGGGAATTTAAAAAAATGCAAATTGTACAATATTCAAATACATTTATAAAAGTTTGAAAATCAAAAAAGTGGCTTCTAAAAAGAATTTCTTGTATCAATATCAACATGCTTTTTTTTTATTTTATAAAACTAACACGAGTTTCAAAAAAGTCAAAGACAACCAACTAAATTAAGGATTATTTGTTTTTACAAAATTCATCCACATTTCATTCTGGTAATTGTCATTTTAACAAACACATCAATACTTAAACCATATTTTTTTATTTGAAAGACATCTTAGTATCTACATCAAAATTCACTTCCTTCTCGGGTGATGAGTCTATTTTATCACCTCTTAAAAAAGTAAATGCAGACTAACACTTGATTGATTGATTGCTGCCACTTGATACGACAGGAGAGCACAGGGAGTCGTGTCCTCCATGAAGCAGCATGTGCTTAATAGCCAGTCCAGTTCAAGCTTGGTACTTTGCTCTGTTAATCGGCAACTAAGCATAGGCTGAGACAGCCGTAGAACTATCTTGTTGCTGCATACGCCAACTGGTATTCCAAGATGGGTAATGATCTTGCCTATCTTCGGCAATCTTACAGGACCTGGTGTATCCAACGCGAATTGACTCCACTAACATTAATGTTGAACTAAAACAGGTGTATGTGAATTATAATTGCACTAGTTTATCCAGGCCGTAAAAAATGACGGCATATACAAAATATATGGATACACATTGTATCTTATATATGTGGATAATAGTGATCTATTGACCAAAATTTTTTTTTTGTTTTCATTACTCTTTTTATTATTGTTCCTTAAATATTCAGCATTTTTATTATGTCATTAGACATGATATTCTATTCCACTACATCAGTTACATTCCTTAGCATGAGAGGAGACATCTGCACTTTGGTTATTATTGTGTGTGGATTACCAATTTTAAGAAGCAACAAACAATTGCCATTTGTGTAAAGGTTAAGCATCTCATGAGGGACTTCATGCACCACTACTGTAACAATCATATTATAGGCATTTACCCTTATAAACACTAACAAAATTACAGAAAAACATTAAATATGAAAAGCTATTCAATAAGTCAATCAAGGCACAATAAAAAAATTGAAAGTTCTTAGTCCAAGTAACAGTCATTATTATGATAAATCAAGCAGAAGTCGTGGCATCTAAGTGGTATTAGATATTAACTTGAAGAGCAAGAACATTAGTTTGAAGAAATCAGGTAATGTCATTACCCAAGAATCATAATATTAATGAAAATAATATTAAATTAATTAAAAAACTACATTGAATTGTATATTTTATGAACTGTAGTCCAGTGTAACATTAGTGAAAGGTGATTTTTTTTTTTAAATTAAAAGTTGAAATCCCCCGGATTCAAAATATTTCTCAATCAGAAAAAAAAAAAAAAAAAAAAAAATAATAATAATCTTGTATGTGTGTGCATTAGTTTGAAACCTTTTCTTACCTTCAACATATTTGCCACTGGAATTGCATTTACAATAACTTCTTAGATTCGGGAGGCACTCCCAAAATGTCTATATCCTACATATGTATTTACCTTATTTTCTAACTACCTTCCACAGATTGATAATCGGTTAAACATTACGACCAAAAGTGAAACTTTTATACAAATACGCTTCAAATAGAAGAGGAGTTATATCATCTGAAATGTCAGAAACTGGTTGCTAACCTTTACAAATACATTTCTATTATTTTTCTTCTCTCTTCAAACAGAAAGGCTGCATAATCTGCATGGCATTATTTAAATTGTAATCTAATTTACTGTTCTAACAGTGGCAGATTTAACTCAAGTAACACAACAAACATGTCTCTAGAAGTGCCAGAAAAAACACTCATGTAATAATTATATAACAAACTTATTTTTAGATTTCACCTATATGATTACTTGTTAAAATAAGTGTTACTTTATGGCACATACTTTTACAAAGTATTTGTAGGTCATCATATATTGGATATGGACATGAAATTTGAAGAAGAAAAAAAAGAAGCAGCTTTCCCCACTTATAATACATTCTTTAAGACATAATGAGTTCCCTTTCAAGAGTTACAACTTTTTTTTAAAAACAGATTAGGGATAAGTTAAAAGTAATTATAAAATATCTTGGTAAGTTATGTTGGGCCTTAGTTATACTATGTACCACAATATGTACTGCAATCTTGGCCAAGTGGGTAAAAAAGAAGTCTTTATGATCAGCTGTGAATTTAAATTTTTTTTTTTTTAAACTTTTGCAAGAACTATTTTTTAGTATGGTAAAGGTAATTGAATTTTTCATGACCAATATCTTTTAAGGGTTACTTATAAAATCTGTATTCTCTGATGTGACTGTTGCAGGTGTGAGTTTATTAGACGCACTTGTCACTCCGGTATCCATAAATTACCGACCCCCTTGGTCCTTTCGCTTCCTGCGCTCATAGTTTGCAGCTATGGCCAGGTGTGATTGCTAAGTGACGGTTGTAGAATGGACTTGTTTTGGCATACTGTACAGTGTGTGGATTTATCTAGTATGTGTTGTCCTGAGATGATGCGGAATGTTTTGAGATCAACATGGGTTTTCTCTACTTCAGAATTACTAGGTTCAACTTCTGGAGTCTGTCCATAACTTTCTATTAGCAATGTCAGTTGGCTATATGCAGTATTTTCACTTTAAGCTTTTGGACCCCAGCACACACCATAAATTTTAAAACCAACTGTTGGATTCTAAGATTTTTTCACAAATAAGAGTTGAATCATTATAATTAATATATGTATTTCCTAGTAGAAATTCTATTATATTTACGATACAAGATAAACTAGTTGTGTCATTTTACTGTCAATTCCTCTGACCAGGAAACATTCCGATCAACACACAAAAAGGAATTAGCATAGAGTTTGAATTTCAGCTGGGATTGCTCATATCCACCTTCCCTCGGGAAAGGATTAATTCATTTCTCATCATTTTTTTACATTGGCTAGTAGAGAAGCGAATGGTAAGTTAAGCATTTGGGCAAACCACTTCCCCATAACTACCTTAACTGTCCATACAGTAGCAGGAAAGAGATAGTTTTTGTGTATTCAATTCATTGCACACTACAATAATTCTTTTTTTAAGCTATTTTTCTCAAGTCAATCTGAATTTATTTGTATTTTGGTAGGCACGGTTCTTTCTGGGTTGATGCCCTTACCTATCATAATAACAGCTAACCTGAAGATCTAAAAATTAATAAATAAATAAATGCTTTTTAATTAATTGGAGCTATTTACTTAGTTCGTATATTTTTATCAACAACATTACTGTCCCCCAGTTTGGGATAGTTTATATTATCCCCACAACCCTTTAAATTTTTTTAAATAATGTAGCACTCAAGAGAATTCGACAAATTCACACAAACTAATCATAAAAATAAAACTAATTGCGAGGAAAAAAAATGAAATAATTTATAATACACCCAATTGCTTTACTCGCACAGAGTACTTTTGTATGAAGTATGAAAATAAAAAATGACATTTCAGGCGCACTTTAACTTAACCCGGAATAGTGTGTTAAGATTATTGCGCTGGTCGTGTGAAACCAATTTTGATGACGATGTAAATTGACAGACTGATTAGTAAATCTTTTTTTGTTAGGTTGGTTTAAAATGGCAAAAATAAATAGGATACTAAAAGAAAACTAGGATAGTCTAGTCAGGTACACATGTGCAGCAAACGAAACACCTATCACAAATAGCCGGTGTCAAGTGTGTTACGTGACGGTGTAAAAGGGTCACCAGGACATGCATTATAGTGAAAATAACAGAGCAACTGAAACAAGCATAAGTGATACGTTGAAATGAGAGAAGGAAGAAAAAAAGAGACACAAATGAATTTAAGTGATTGAAGTTGGGTGAAAAAATGTTATCAGGTTTTATCCGTCCACTTTTTAAAATGATAATTTACTCTGTTCCACGAACGTCGCCTTACACAGGAAGTATACATGTGGTGTAGGAGAAATTGGGATTTTTCAATAAACCTTTTAGTCTTTTGGACGAGTAAAAAATGATAGACTTGGAAAAAAAAATCATTATGGAAACTCGGTATAATTTTAGTTAGTTTTATGATATATATATATATATATATATATATATATATATATATATATACGACTTCAAAACCGGGGAAAGAATATTTTAAGCGTGGTGGTGAGGTAGTTAGAATTTATGTCGCATCGGCATTCTCAAAGTTTTGTCACTCTTCTTTCGGGATTAGAATAAAGAATGATTTTTCTTCTTTTAAAAATAATTGAAACATTGATTTTTTTTTTTCAAATTTTTATCGATTTAAACCTGAGCAAGACAAGAGGTACATGTCACGTGACCATAAGACACAAACCGTATAGTAAAACAAACTAAAAGTAAAAGCCTGTATCGGACGATTTATGAAGTTGATTTCCGCACTTATTGTCAAAATGTGTCTACGATGCTCTACCCTTTCATTTTTGAGAATAGAAAGCTCGTTAAGTCTGGAAAAACACGAACGATATTTCAGACCGATGTAACACAACCACATTCAATAAAGGGAGATTGGAGTGGAGAAAGAAAAAAAAAACCAAAATAATGCTTTTCATCTATTCTATTCCAAAATAACTCCACTGTCTCAGAATAAATTGGCGTACTATTGAAGACGAAATATTGTCGTTCATACCGACATGATATAGCAATTAATTCATCTTAAGGGATGTCCAGACGAGTATAAAGCGAAAAAAACAACAAAAACACGTGGAAACCTTACAAATCTCACCACAAAATGAATCAGTTAAAACGCAAAATTTGAAATCACTTGTTAGAACAATTGAATCATTTAACGAAAAGAATATATTTTTAAAAAACCGGCTTTATCAGAATCTATGTAACTTTCCACTATGTAATGTACATCTATCTTTTAACTATATTTGTTTTTGTTTTGTTTTTTTTACTGTTACACTTCACAAAAAAATTAAGAGAAGGGATTCAGTTTGAAAAATACTTTATAAAGGAATGGATCAGGATTTATCCGCTGAAGGTGTTGATTTTATTTTTTAGCGGGTACGTTTTCATTTTTTTTTTTTTTTTTTTAATAACGACTCCGTAATCCCTCGCCAAACAAAATCAAAATCACTGTATTTAAAGCCCCAAAATACAATAGTAATATTTAATAAATCTTTTTTTTTTTTTTTCCCAACTAGTTTTAGTTTTAAAGCTAGTTATTACTACATATGGATAAAAAAAAAAGCAACCCACAAGTAATCCTACTTTCAAAAATTTTTTTACGCGGGGATATGCAGTCACATTTTTCTCCACTACTCTTACGTGTGCAAGGTTTTCAGTTTTCACTCTCCTGTCAGGTCTAGATTTCTTGGGTAAATAAATGATACATATACTTTTAAATGCCGCTTTCCTTCTCTATCCCAACCCGACAAAAGAACACCGGGTTTGTTTACCCAACCGATAAGAACAACCCCCAACGGGCGGGAGGTGTCTCGTTATCCGAATAATCAAGTGCCAAATATAAATCTAAAAATGAAAGTTCTAATATCTTCTGTCCACCTTATGCTCTGATCATAAAAGAGAAACAGCTGAGCGAGTGGCTGGTGCACCAATTTTTAATAAAAGGTGCTTAAAGATTAGGGCAGCATTCATCGTTATTTAATTCATGCCGTTAAATCAGGCTTTCTAAATTCACGAATAAGAAATAATCAAGGTTTCTTTCATCAGAGGGGAAGTACGTTTTTAATTATCTCATCAAAAAAAATAGAAATAAAATACAATAAAAAAGTTCAGTCCTCCAACTTACTTTTCTCCAGTCTAAGAAGCTCATACAAACCCATTTAAGGGCGAATATTTTAGAAGCTTCTTTCTACTTTATTCTTCATCGAATAAATAATTCCTACTAGAAAATGAATTTCAAACAACCGGCTTAAAAACAATTCAGATGCAAATCTGACTTCTCCGAGAATGGGTAAAACTTTGATTTATCCAAATCTTTACTTCAATTTACATCTTTCGGTAAAGATCATTTCTTCCTTGTTTTAAAAGATTAGAAACAGCTGAGCTGGAGAATCGATCAACAAAATCCATTTCTAAAAATGGAAAAAGTCCCTTAAAAACAAAACACACTTTAAAGAATCGATCATTACTCGGAATCTCTAGTGTCTAAACAAGAAACAAACTTGAAAGAAAAAACAAAATAAAGAAACGAATAAGCCTCAACTTGGATTAAGGAAAACGGATCTTTAACTTTAAACCAAGACGAAAGAGTTGATATATACAATTATTCAACAACGGGTTCATTTTCTTTTCTTTCGAACATTTTCCAACGAATTTCTTAGTAGTTTTTCTATTTTTTTTTAATTTTTACCTGTAAACTCTCCTGGCTTTGTCGACTTCAGGTTTCAGCTCATCTCTCTTCTGCACGGCTTTCTTCATCCCTTTCTTCGAGATTTACGCACAAAGCGAATCATGTCAGTCTTGCCACTCTATCGGCTAGCTCCTGTGGCAGTCTGTTTCGGTGTTAAAAAGGCAGACGACAACCACGGACACGGTAAGTAGCGGCATAAACTCCTTTAAGCAGCCGTCGTGCGACATATTTGTTTCCATAAAACTCATGTGTTATTGTCGCGCGAATTGGCGAGATTCGGCGAGAAGTGCGCCCGGGAAATGTAATGGTGACGTGAGTTCTTTGCACTGTATGGTAGCCCAGTCGGTGTAACAAATAATAATACGCCGCTTCAAACTATACCATGAGTTAAGTCTATTCGTAACATTAGAACAACTGGTGTTCACTTCTATCGGGGGTGCAAGTTTCTTTGACTCCTCCTTTTTTTGCATTAACCATGCTGTTTTTACCCACTTCATTAAAAGCCAACGTCTTCCGAGATCCCAGGAAATCCCTGCGCCCCCCTTTTGCTTCCGGGCCCCCCTTAAGCCCCCCCCCCCCGATGTATGGGAAAGTGTGATACGTAGGTCTGCTTTCAAACTGTTGACCTTCAGATGAGTGCTTTTGAGACAAAGTCTCAGATTCTTAGACAGGATGACAGAATTACATCTTGCTCAATGTTAGCCTGTATCAAGCCCTTCCCAAATAGTGTTGTTGTTGGGATTATTTTGATAATACCTGTCAATATCCGCATATCAAGAACAGCTCAGGTCAAAACCAATGAATGAAACAAATGAAGCAAAGACCTCAGATTTTGTGATAAATTCAAATCTTTTATTTCAAAAAAAGAAGTAAAGAATGGGGAAATATGGAGAAGAAATTGCAAAAATAAGCACTTTCGCAGGAAAAACAATGTTTTTTTCTGAGTGAACTGTCTTTTGATTGTATCATTGAATGTCTGTACAGAAGTGAAATAGTTTCTTACAAAATTTTATTGTTTACGGAAACGCAAGTATTTTTGTCCATTGAATTCAGTGGAGTTCTGTAGAATTCTCCTTGAGTTCCATAGATACTGATTGTTGTTGGGATCTCAGAGATATGCTCTGAAAAATAGTGGTATTTTTGTGTTTGGTTGCGAGCAAAATGTGAATGTTTTAGTGTGAGTCAAGATAAAAATGGTTATCGCTGAGTGTTGAAAGTCTGTCTATAACAAGGCAGGTCTGCAACTTTTGAATTCAGGTAAGGGATGGCAATATATGGACCTTCACCTTCCCAAACCAGGCTCTAGCTGAATTCATATTATATTGGCTTCCGATTGGCCTAAAAAAAGGCAAAAATTGTCATGTGACCATTTCCTACTACATCCGCACTCAGCTCAGCTACTGCTGATTAAATCTTTTTTTTTCTATCATAGGCAAGCTAATTTGCGCCATTTCTTTCCACCAAAAGGACTTGATCTAATTTCTGCACAAATTTTATAGGCACCAAACAAAGGCTCATCAAAAAAAAATGCACACACGCTTCAAAATCAATTAACAATGTGAGAGACGACAATTTTGATCCACCATGAACAATTTGATTGATAATTTGAAGATAATTATTTAATAACTTTTAAAATACACAATTTTTTGCTGTAGGAGAGATTCAAAAATGTTTGTCAAAAGGTCTGATGCAGCCCATGGTGAGGGCACATGCAAAGTAGGCCCTACTCAAAAGTACTCTATCAATCTACTGGTAGTCAAATGCTGTTAATTCAATAGGAAGGTGCAGAATTAACTTAGAATGTTTGGTACCTCTGGCTGAGTTGGGTGGAGGCAGGCATATTTTTTATCAATGTTAGATATTTCTGAATTTTTTTAGATGAGGTATTATTATTATTTCTATTATTATTCAGACTATCCTCATCTTGGTTGTTTTTCATACAACATTTCGGCCGTTGTACTCTACGGCCTTCATCAGGTATCATCTGGTAGGTGTGGGGAAGTAACAAACCAAAGATGAGGATAGTCCGAATAATGATAAAAATAAAAGAAAAAATAATGTTAGAAACGTTGACATGGGAGAGGGGGGGGTCCAGACAAATTTATTGTGGACTTTCCTGGATTGCCTTGAAAAGCCAACAACAAACTCCTTATCATCCTTGTCAATTACTTCAGCTACAGTGAAATCGTTCAGCAGAGTTCTCAGCAACCAATTTCACCAGTCCTCAATATCTGGCACTCTATATTCATCAAAATCAGGGTGGAGATATATATCCTCAATATTTTTAGCATCAGAGCTGTCATCCCCTTGAAAGCCATCTTCATTTTCCAGGCCACTGTCATCAGCCTAGGTGGTCTCTTGCATAATATTCTTAGATACCTTCATCGCTCCATTTCTTTTCAACTGAGAGCCCAAGTAAACATTGCTTCCCAGGTGTGCAGCATTTCTGAATGGGATCATTGTAAGGAATCTGCAGATATTTTGAAACATTTCTTAGAGATTTTCCCTTCCCAGTATCTTCTAATGCATGTTGAACCAAAGCACCATCATATGTTACACGATTGGTCTTGCATTGATATTTTCCAACTATTTTTACTTGAAAGAAGGTTTACACCGAATGACCTTATGACTGGGTTTTCTAAAGACAAATCAACATATCATATTTCTGGTATATCATATGCTTTCAGTGACAACTACAGTAGCCTTACTTAGATGGCTGAATATAGATTAGCTTTACAAAGAAGATTCCATAGGGCAGGTTGGACAACTTAGCCAAAATGGTGGCCCAACCTACCCAAAACCCTATGGTCTAACCTACCTTACAGCAATATTCCAGCATCCTATGCAAAATACCCATAAAAGACAAAATGTAAACACAATAAAGTAATGACCAACTGTGAACAACTCGTGACAAATTCAGACGTTTCAAGTAGATAGTTCGGATTCTCAGTACTCAAGATGAAATTACACCGTAAGTGAAAAATACAAAACTTACTTTTGATACCTCAAATTACAAAACTTATTAGGGTGAACAAGTAGTTTCTTAAAGGCTAACAAGTAAATTTTGTCAAAGAGCTTGCCGAGTGAAATTTATTCTGAAGGTAGCTGGGAACTATTGCTGCTTGTAAATACTACCCAAGGAATTATCAGTGGTCCAAATTGCCCACTGGTCCAACATGCCCCTATCTCCCGTACAGTTTACTAGCTATAATATGCAGTGTTGGTCAGTAATGTAGGCTGATTTACCAATTAACAATCATCATAATAATCACACTAATTGTAATGATCTGAGAATGGCTTTTAGAAGTTCTTTTCCTGTGGAATTTATGGGATGATTTTGTTAAATGTTCTTCTCTAGTTAAGTCTTTTTATTGTTCATACATGGTTAATTTTGTTTTCTTTTGCTCTGCTCAATTCATTTATATCTGTTTCCTTATTAATGAATAGTATGAGTTATTTACAATCATATTCTGAGGATGACCTGAATGAACATAAAAGAAGTTTAGGAAATCAACTCTACTTTTTTATTTGTCTATGTTTCTGTTGGATATTTACGTTACTAGGACACTATCGTACAACTCCTACTGCTGCTGATGTCATCTTCTTACTATCTACAGTGAAGGGTATATAAAGACTAGAATTACAAGTATTGTGTTCCATATATGAAAAATGAGATCATGCAAGATTACCAACAAGATTTATAATTGAACCATTGGAAAACATTACATCAAGACTAAGTTTGGACAGACCTCCCCCATTATCATGTGGTTTATGGATGGCGGACCCAAAAATATTAAACTATTTCTAAAATGGCTTGATCTAGCCTCAGAATTGCTAGATATAGCTTTGAAATACCAAGATTGGCAATCGGTTATCATGGCTTGGTTATGTCATGGTCAACTGTCTTGAACTCCAACACCTGCTTTATAGCAGGAGACTCCTGTATTGAGAGAGAGTGATGGACTCAACAATTTAGTGTACCGAGTATAACAGCCCTTTATACCATTGAAAAGTCTTAGAATCAAACAGATAAAACATCCAACTATACAAACATAATTTCACTGCCAAGATTTAAGAAATTCTTGAAACATAACAGCTGATGATGTGGATATAATATCTGATCACAGATATAACATTTTGACATAACTATTGTCAATGATGTACAAGTGGTACTGACCCAATGATGGGCAAGTAGAAATCACTGACATTGATTTGAAAGCCTTGATACAAATGGTATGATTAATTCTTAAATTCATGAATCACTTGAAATCACTGGAAATTGACAGTGAAACTTTTAAATGAATACCATAAGAAATAACTCCTTTTTTAATTGATTTTTTTAAATCTAAAAATTCACTAAATGGTCAAAAGGAGATAATTCTAATCAGAAGTCATTTCCCTTGAAACTGATTTTCTATTTGTTTTGTATGAGTTCAAGAGTTGAATTTGTTTAAAAATCAACTCCAATCTAATCCATTTAAGATGTTCATTTGCTCGAACTCACATCATAGCTCTTGCTCCCTCTCATCATCTCAATGGGGACCGACTGTAGTGCAATTGTCAGCAAGGTCATATCTCTTATATAGTGAGTGTTTATCACTGGATGCTCAAATAATTTAGCCTTGTGCCAGACTGAACTAAGCTTGATCTATAGCCATTGTATGTTCTCAATAGGTACATACTGTAGTGCAATTATCACCAAGCTCGTTTCAAGGATCAATTCACAGGTGTGGTGAGTTTGTTTCTCACTGGGTGTTCCAACACTGTAGCCTTGTGAACTAAATAGATAATCATGATATCTTTTTATTTAATCTTGGGGCTCGAATTATAACTATAATCCTATGATAGAAAAGTCTAGCTTTATCAATTGATACTTATAATTTGTACTTCTATCAAGTAATTTTATGGTTAGTTGTTCTATTATTACTATTTGATTTATTTACTTTTTCTTCTTTATGTGCCATGTCCTTCCAGGATGTGTCCCTTCATGACTCTCCACAGCTTCCTTTCTGTTGTCATTGCAGACAACATCGTCCTTTTCGCAGAGAACCTACACGACCTCCAACTAATACTAGATGAATTTGAAGAAGAAAGCAAAAAAGTTTGCCTACACATGAACTTCAGCAAAACAAAAATCATGTGCAACAATCACATTGAGAATAAGGACATAACTGTCGAAATCGAAGATGCAAAACTAGGAAAAGTAGACTACTACATCTACCGAGGACAACGAATCTCTATGAAACCCTCGATAGAGGAAGAGATCAAGCAAAGAATCACTGTAGGATGGCAAGCCTCCAGCAGAGCAAGTTCAACCTTCAAAAACAAGACGATCCCAATTGTCCTAAAAAGGAGTGTACACAACCAATGCATCCTCCCGATAGTCACTTATGGAGCTGAAACATGGAACCTAACCAAGAGACAGACTCGCAAACTGAGAAGCATGCAACATGCTCATGATTCTCATCATGCTCAATCTCGCATGGAGAGATCACAACACAGCGCAATATATCAGAAAGAAAACAAAGGTCTGAGACATCATAGAATCTATTAAAAAACTCAAATGGCAATGTGTAGGCCATGTTGCAAGAATGACAGACAACTGATGGACATCACAACTCACTACATGAATCCCCAGGGATCACATATGAAACTGAGGCCGGTAGAATACAAGATTGAGAGATGAACTAGATAAATCTAGAAAATACTGGCTCTGCGACGCCCACGATGGAGAAATGTGGCGGATCCTGGGGAAGGTCTATGTCCAACAACATACGTTAGAATAGTGATGATGATGATTCTTTTTGTCACCCATCTGCTAAATCCTTTCAAGTTGGTTACTCACTGCCTACCTATGCTCCTTTTGCCTTTTATGCACCCAGTGAGCATTGAATTTTCCAAGCCTTCCTTCAACATTATATATCTAGAATGATTCAAACTGTCTCTTTTGATTTTAGCAAAAGTTTCCTTGTAATTGTTAATCTCTTTTTCATTTGTTACATTCCCTGTCCACATCTACTTACTAACATATTTAAATTCTTACTTTCATATTAAATATCATTACTATCCATATACCATCATTAACACGTTTCTTTTATTGCTAAATCAATATTTAGCAAATAAAATGTTTCCTTCGCAGTCTGAAATCTCTTAATAATCTGAAATCTCAATTGGTTCTGTCTCTAGACTCTCTACTGTATATAAATCAGGTGGTAATTTATCAAATTCTAAAGAATTACAAGGATCAAGAAGTTCATTAGAGTCTATCTTTTCTTCCCTCTTTCATCATTGATTACTTTTGTCTTCAAACTTTGAAGTTTTTTTTTTTAATGTAAAGCTGTGTGCTCTTCTTGCCAAAGTTACCAGTTTGTAGCTGTTAAGTTTGTGAGCTCACATTGGTGTGACCAATTTTGTCGTAGAATGGATTCTGAGATTATGACAGAAAGTACCGATTCCTTGTAGGAAATACTGGCTGGGCGAACTACTGAATTTACACAAGAAACGTTTCGACATGTACGTTACAGGTGGATCAAAATAAGATCTTGAATCATCACAAGCTGATTGGTTTGTAAAATTCTTTTAATGCTTGGTACCAAATTCTAGTTACTTAGCCAACAATGCGTCCAGAATCAGATGATTGAACATAACCAATCTTGTCATTATTTCTTCTTTAACGTTAGTGGTGTGAACATTGTCACCACTTGATTTTAATCGATGCTTTTTAATTTTACACACACACACACACACACACACACACACACTCTGTATCTCTATAAAAGTGCTGAATTTGAATTTCAAGGGAATTTACTCAATATTTACATGTTGAAAGTTATTTCCCTTGTTTTCAGATATTCTTCAATTCACTTTTTTGTTAGTTTACTATGTTGGCAGAGGTATGCCCCCTCTGAAGGTTTTTTTTAGTTACATCTATACTCATATAACAACAGTCACTTCTAGATGAGGGCAATTTAATTAAATATTGAAATATCAACCGCTCTTCCGAATTGGGTTATTGTCAAGATGAGTGTCTCGGGGAGATAACCCTTTCAAGATCAACCAACAGAGACAACTCCAACTAAGAAAAAATGACAATAATGTAAAGACAAGGGGAATAAAAAAAGAAAAAAAACATGAAAAAAATCGCACATGCACAGATGACACGAAAAATATGAATAGCCCGTTATAAATTTTGAATACTTTATTGCAACGATTACACAACATGAATGTCACAAATACAAAATAATTCTAAAAGAGCAATAAAAAACATGAAAACGGAATTGTTTTCAGACATTTGATAATAGCTTAGATATTTTTTAGAAAAGTTTTGGAGGTTTTGCCAACATAAATTATCTGTATTCTTATTTTTTTAAGGCATTTTTCTAAGGCATGAATTCAAAACCTAATATTTCTGGAAAATGGAAAATTTCCCAATCAAATGAAGATTATATTCATTCAAAATGTCAAAATTTAAAGAAAATAAAACGTATTTTTAAAGTATTTTAAACTTATGCTGATTCTTAAAAGAAAAAAAAATATTCGTTCAGTGTTCAATTTCTTTTCTTTTCATATTTGTATAGACGGTTTGAATTAATAGTAACTTTTATTATTTGTTCGATACTCAAGTTAGTCATCTCCCTCAATGTATATTTCAAAGTTATCTCCCTTACGCTCAAATTGACAATACCCCTTCAAGGACTACCTTAAGCTTAGCATCAATGAGTCTTCTTAAATCATATTTGTTAATGTTTTGCTTACTCTTTATTTAATTACATTTATTTATCCGGTAGACCTTTCTTCAAAGATTGTTTTTAAAAGATTTTTCAGTTACCTTTAAATGATACAAAATAGTTTTAGAGAGGCTTTTTGAAGTCATTTTTTAAAGGCGAAGTGATTGCCTGATCAGGGGATCGTTTCAGTTGTACGAATTCTTTATTTGTAGTCAACCGAGGATTAGCACTAAATTTTTATATGAATAATTCAAAATTACCACTTTAATAGGTGCTTATTAAAAAAAAAAATTCAGTAAAAACTCGAATAATCCAAGAAAATCGGTTGAATGTGTTGATTTACTGTATTTCGTGTATGATCTCAGACGGACGAAACGAAATTCCTTGGTTTTCCAATCTGATTTTAGTAAAACCTACTGAATTCCGACTGGGTTGTTATTGTGCCATTCACCTGATGTGTCTATCGAGACAGATCGAGAGCAGTTGACCCTATATTCACTCTTTCTCCTGTTTTAAAAGAACCATGTTATCGACTATCATCAGAAAAGTACCCTCTCAGGGTTACCAAGGCCTGACGAAACGTTTTTTCCACGCAGGAACGAAACTCAGTCAACAAGGACAGCCCATGCCAGCTCCGGAGATTTATACAGACAGTCACAAAGAAATAAGAGAATCACTACGGAAGGTAAATGCACTGTTCCGTTCTTTTCTTGACATTAAATGAATTTTTTTAAAATCATTTTATTTTTAATAGTATAATCAGCTTAAGATTTGAAAGGAGATTGTATTTTTTAAATGTAATCTACTGTTTCTGCTGCGGCCAGGAGGGAAAACTTTAGTTCAAGTTTTCGGAAATGGAAGAAAGATGCATTTTCATTTGGAGAAGAAAACGTTGAATTAAAGAAACAACAAAAAATGTCGAAATTAGAAATATTTCGGGAGTTGGGAAAAAATCTACAAAATGTCAATAAATACTACAACAACAAAAACACCCCCCTTGAACAGATTACGTTAATGATAACTTGTTACATAATATAAACAACCACGCGCAAACCCTTTCAGTTTTCACTGTGATACATTCAAATATTTCTCTCTTGAAATTTATTTCAAATAATTAGATCGGACGTTACGTGAAGTCCGAATAAAATTCAACCTTTCAAGGGGATTTGATTTGACTTTTTATGATCGTGAACATAAAAAATCTGGCCACATTTTTGCGATCCAACGCTGACAGGAAAACAGTTGTAAACTTTGTTATTAGGTCAAAGGTCAAAAAATGTGCCTTTGAGCTTTTTCTGAGAAAGAGAAGGAGCAAAATATTAAAATTTCATTTTGGTTAAAAAAAAAAAAGATAATAACATTATTGTGAGGATATATTTGACGTATTTTAAGTTTTCTTTATTTTTTTTTATTGTAAGGCTTCTGTGCATTTTCTCACGATTGGCTGAATAATCAGAATGAAAGTTGTTGAGAGAAAAAATATTGACGCTTTTATTGCTTTTAGGGAAAGAGTAATTTTGTTGCAGTAGTCAATGACAATGCAGCGAAAAATCCTCTTTCTAAGTTTATCTTTTGTGTTTGTGGATAACAGGTGCTGTTGAACTAAACTTTTTCTCCACTTTCATTCTTTATTGTTCTCATTTTCGATTTCATATATATATTTGTTCTGCTTGATCACTATCTGCCCTCAATCGCAAAAAAGCCAACTACTTTGCCACTAGTTTGACCTGTATATAAATTTGCATGCAAATATATTTTTCTTCAAGTTTTTGGCAGATTTATGCCCGTATAGAATAATTTCAAGAGTGGTTCCAAAACGTAATAAATGCCATTTAAAAAAGAAATGGGTTTTATCAAATTTAGAATTAAAATTTTTTTCAACTTTATCATGACATATATATATATAAATGTGCTGTCTATGATTATTTAGTAAGATGGAAAGTTCAAATCAAGAATTTGATTTTTGATTTAATCAAACTCATTTGTTCTTCAAATTGCACTATTGTGTTCTGGAACCATACTCGTCAATCGGTTGTGTCCAAAAACCTTTGACACTACCTGATATACCAAAAGATTGTTACAGGTGTTGCTACATGATGTTTTTTTCCCATTGAAAAAGTTTAATAAATTCCTTATAGCATTTGATTTGTTAGTTAATCTTCAGTTAGTCCTAGTTGTTATCAGGGACATTGGTACAAGATTATAAACTGGTGTTAGAACTGTTTATCTAATAAGGGGGATGAGTATACCTAACATAGTGAATGTACTTATCCTCAGGTGACTAACTGTGGCTAGGTTACTGAACCGGAAAGGTTGAAGTTTTTTTTTAAATAGACCTGGCTTCTTCGTATGTACTTGTTAGATAGGCTTCTTTTTAGATTCTTGTAAAATTTTTGATTACGATATTGATGAAAGAAATTTGATGTTGAACAATTATAACTGAATTTAGGAATGAATCTAATTCCTTGGTCTAAAAAATCTTCTAAAATGTGTAAAAATATGTTGCTACTTTTTACATCAGCCACACCAACCAATAAAGATGCATCTGCCAGAAATTCAAGCAAGGTCTCCTCTGGCGGATATGTCTCTATTGGCTGATCCAAAAAGTAAAACCCATAAATACATCTTTTCTAATATGAAATTCAGAAATGAAGTATTGTTATCATTCATTGATATTTTTTTTTCCTTTTTACTCAGTGATTTTTCACACCAGTTGTAAATGATGGCTTACACTGGAGATCAAGTGACAGCTATTCTCTCCAATACACTCATCTCAGAACTCAAGCTGATTTTAGTCATGATGGTGTCAATTCTTCCACTAATTCTCAGTTCTTCAAATCTCTTTGCAAAAAGTGAGATAGATGTTGATTTCTCAAGTATGTTGAAACACTAGCCTGCCAAAAAATCACACAAATCACTTGCTTTATATTGTTCTAAAGAATTATTATCTTCAGTTGATATTTCATATTCATCTTGAAGAAATATTAGACTGAACCAGTTAGCAGAGAAGCTCTTTAATAATTTCATTTCTCAGATGAACTTGTGGCAAACAATGTCACCAACCCAGTGGAGGGGATAATAATTAAGGACTGTGCTATATCACTAAGAAAATTATATATAATCGCCCTATTCTATCAGTAATGCTTGCATTAATTCTGACCATTGATATTTCCTGATTTTCTAAGCATAACATGCAGATTTAGTGCTGAAACTTGCTTGAAGAGATTTCAGGTAAAAAATTGCAATTCAGTGCTTAATCAGAAATTAGTTTGTTCTGAAAATCACTAAAATTAAGGGGAGAAATAGTAAACTTGGTGCACAGTGATGAGAAAAGTTGAAACCTTACCTGCATATACCATGTTCAAATGCAGACACTGTTAAAATAGAAACATGATTGCTATTCCACTTTTTTCCCTCATCATCAGATTTTGCTGTTTTACTGTATATATAATCATTAGAGTCAATGGAAGATTTGTTGTATTAGTTTAATAAATCCTACCTGCAATTTGTGATATCACAGGTTACATGAACATTTAGTTATTATTGGCCGTGGTTACTTTCCCACTATTTATTTTCCAAATCAACAAAGCAATAATAATAATTTTTGATGTTTTTATTTCAGTTGATTGACAAAGAAATCAACCCTTTTGTTGATGAATGGGAAGAGGCTGAAATATTTCCCGCCCATGAAGTCTTCAAAAAACTGGGTGATCAAGGAGTTTTGGGTGTGAATTATCCTGTTGGTGAGTGTTCGGAGAAATAATGCATTATTTATGTCCTAATGTATTTTTTTTCTCTCCAATATGATTGTTCACATGTATTTGAAAAATGTGTGTATTCATGCATCTGAGGAGTTAAACTCATCTAGACACATGGCCATGTTCTGAAGTTAGAGGGAGTAAACTCATAGACAAGGCGTCAGGACACATACCAAATAAATTTCAATTCATTCTACATTTTGTTTTAAAATCAAAGCGGAGAGAAGATTTAATTTTAATGAAAGTACATTCTGTATTCAAAATCAATTTAATAAAAATGTGCATGTCATTTAATTATTTTACATTTTTAAACATAGAATAAAATCAAAACAAAACAATATTAAAAGGTGTATGAAACATGCAGTTCAAAACATTGGGAGGTTGGTCGAATGAGGTATGAAGTCCAGCTAGAAATTTCTTCCAAAGCCATGTGATAAAGTAAAAAAATACTGATGAAAAATGTGATCAACCTTTTATTGCACAAGGGAACTAGAGTTGAAGAAAATTATTGAAAAGGTGCCACTCTTGAAGACTGTGCTGCTAGGAGCTGCTCGCCCTCTAGCTATGCTACTGGTTCCAACTTCCAAGTTTCTTGGCTTGGAAGAAATTCTGTAACCAAGATCTAACTGCTATAAAACAAGGAAATTGAATGCAATAAAAATTTCTTTTATGGGTTATTTTAAGGGTCGGTTAGAGAACTTAATTAGTAGTTGGATGGGGGGGGTCAGAAAACTCATGATGTACGCACATATCTACATTACTTTTCTATTCTATTTTTGTTTTTAAAAATACTCTTCAGAATATGGAGGTCTTGGATTGGATTTTTCTTACTCCATGGCAGTGGCCGAAGAATTGGGAAATATAAATTGTGGAGGTATACCTATGGCCATTGGAGTGCAAATGGGGATGGCTACTCCAGCTTTGAGTAGGTGAGTGACTTCTTTCAACTCTTTTGGATTCTCTGAATTTTTGAGATGAGCTATTATTATTATTATTATCATTTCTATTATTATTTGGACTATCCTCATCTTGGTTGTTTTTCATACAACGTTTCGGCCGTTGTACTTAACTGACCAGACTTTGAGCAGTAAGCATGTACAGGTATACTTTGATTAATAAGCTTAAATTGTTCCAGAATTTTTTATTCTTTTCGAAACCATGGTCTTCAAGTCAAATTATAATTCAATATTGTTTTTTGTTTGTTTTTTTTTCAAGTTTATATTTGCTTACATTAATTTGTCAAGCAATATTTTAACTGTCCTACATCAAAACCTGCAATATTCAAGGTATTCTTGAATATATATGAGATGCAATCCAGAAGGTTTCAGAATTTCAGTAGGTTGATCAATCTGTTCATCTGTCAAATTACCCAGTGTTTCTTTTGTCACAACAGAATTTTTATTCATCTCTCAAAATGTATGTGTATATATATATGGTCGGGTCAATTTTGGTATTTCCAAATCAAATGCTGATCGATGCACCCTACAGACTGCAAATCAGTGTACAATTTTAACTTTACCCCTGGATGAACGTAGGATAGGTGGTGCTGACCTCTCTTGTCAATTTGTGGCATTTTCAACTCTCCTGAAGAGTTGTGCGTCTTACTTTGAGAGCCTCTGAGTTTGAATTTACTGGATTAGTATTGATTAGTTTTCTCCCCCAGTAATGCCGGGTATCTCAGCTAGTATATCTTCTATACAACCTAAAGTCTTTAAAAAAGAAGAAATCTTTAGTGTTTCTTTTTTTTCTTCTGGTATTGTTAGATTAAGGATGACTAGTTAAAAATTAATATTCTGAAGGACCATCAGGCGGGGATTAAAAGGTTGAACTGAATTCTTTTCTGCTTTCTTCATTAACCATTTTCATTTCATTTATACTTTGTAATTCTATTCACTATTCTCTTTAATCTTCATTTGATTTTATTCTGATTCTTTCTGATCATTTGTATGAATATTCTATGAACGGATTGTAAAATCACTTCCATTTATGATACTCTGAGGATGCTGTGAATAATCATTGAAATATTAACAAATTCAGCAGTTCTTGTTTATTATTCAAACATTGATTACCTACAAACATCTTTTTGATGAAAGTTTCTTCCATTCTTCATAACTAAAGAACTATAATATATATATATATATATATATATATATATATATATATATATATATATATATATATGTATTTTTATTCATTTTAGGTTTGGTAGTAAGAAGCTAAAAGAAGAGTTTTTAGCTCCAACCATCGCAGGAGATTATGTTACCTGTCTTGGAGTGAGTGAAGTTGGAGGTGGCTCAGATGTTGCAAGTAAGTAGACTGTTGACTCTTCCCAAAGTGCTATTAATAATATACATCTAAACTGTATATTTATAACCCTGCTAATGCTATACTTTCAGTACTCTATATATTTATTATAGGGTGTCTCAAAAGTCAAGTTTGGGTTTCAAATTTTTTTTTCTGATTTTTTAAACAGAGATAAGTTTCAATTATCATTAAAATTCTGAAAAACAGATTATTAGTCAAGAGATCAAAAATGTTTGAAAACGCTTCCTATAACTTTGGAACACTATTTATCTATAGACCTACTTGGAGCATATGCAGCTTATATGACACTTTTATCATAGAAGCTCACTAAACATTTATATCTGTTATTAACTCTTAAATTCATAAACCACTTGTGAATAGCAAAAAATATGTTAAAACTCTTCTAGAAATTGAAAGAAAGAAAAATGTTCAAAAGGGGATAATTTTATTCAAAGGTTATTTCCCCTGAAACTGACATTTTCTTTGTATGAATTTAATAGTGAAGAGAGCTATGGTAAAAATTAAGTAGCTGTAAAAACATTATCTACCATACAATTTTAACCTGAAAAGTAGGTAGAAAAATTTCTCACGGGCAATTGCAATTTGAAATATTTGGTTTTGTCATTATTTTGTTGTTTATTCACATGAATGTCAGAATGTATCCAGTTTGGTTATTAAATAACAAAACTGGGCACATAAGTCAACTGAAGCGTGCATTCGAGAATCATACGGCAAACATCGACTAATGAACAAGCATAAACAACTTCTTTCAACAAGTTACAATCTGCTCACGTTTTCAGTTATGCATCACTTGGAGTAGGTACATTTTTCTGATGTGTCGTTAAGATAATCAGTTACTAAAATCAAGCAATGCATTGAATTGAAATTTTTTAATAAAATTGAAACTTTCAGTTTTTTTATGTTTGCTTATTGCTATTATGTATTGTAAGCCAGTATACGGTTTGCCTTACGTAAGCCCAGTCTCGTTATTTCATAGTCATAAGTTATATTATCATGATGTGAATATAGATCGAAATGATAACAGTAGCCATCATATTTTCTTCTTTTTTTTTTTTCTGAAGTTTTTGGTATTTTACGGGAAAAATAAGGGAGGTAACTTTTGTGATTTTCATTTCACTTGTTTCCCTTAGATATTAGAATTCTTGTGCAATCAATTTCAGACAATAAAATTATACCGGTGTTTATTTACAACATTTTTTTTTTGTTTTTGGTGATTTCAGTTGGTGATTATCACAAATTGATTAAGTTACTATTTTTCTTTAATAAAGTTCCTTTTTTACATTCTATCAATAGCATAAATTCATTTCAATTTTTAAATTCCTTTCAATGAGAATAATTATAGATAAAAGTATCAATGATCATAACTAGTCTATTATAAACAACAGTAGCAACAACAATCAAAATGCATCAGGATATGTGAGTGTGTGTGAGTATGTCAATGCTTATATCTAACATACTGAAAAAAGATTCACTCCTAATTTCTTGAATTAGAAGGGGGAAAAGGCATTAGTTTCTTGGAACACCCCTTTTTTCAATAATGTTATACTTTTTTTTCTGTTCTAGCGTTTTATGATTGAAATAGTATTCATACCATTTTTTTTTACTTTGTAAATCATATAATCTTTCCAAAAACATTTCATGTGCAGAAAATCTGATCAATATAGAAATACATATAATTTGGCTGAAATTAGTTAGGAGTGAAAAAGCATGCTGGCATATTGATTAATCTAAATATATAAAAATGCGTGGACTCCCCGAAAGTTTCACAAATGTAATTAGAAAATACACCTTTTCTTATCATATTAATGCTTGATAATTTTTATAGACAATATCAATGCAATAAATATCAATATTATACTGGATTAATTTTATAACTATGGAATTGCTTATTACATTTTTTAAACTATTAGGCATAAAGACAAAAGCTGTCCGTAGTGGTGATGATTTGATCATAAATGGAGGAAAGATGTGGACAACCAATGGTTGCCAAGCTGATTGGATGTGTTTGCTTGCTTGTACCTCAGATGGGCCTGCTCACAGAAACAAAAGTCTTATTTGTCTGCCACTGAATCTTCCTGGTAAGTATCTATGTTTTGAACAAACAGTTTCAGTGCAGTTATATAAAATAAATGGATCAAGTATGATTCAGTGTCCTAGTTCAGCATGAGATATTTTTGCTGTATATTTCTGTGCTAAGATCGGTGCTGTGATCAATTTTTTATGTCTTCATCATAGATTTATCAATTTAAAAAACGTATATCTATTTTGTTTAGATATACAAAAATGTTTCCAGTCTAATTTTGCTTGAATTATATTCCTAATGTATTTTCCTTTTTTACAATCAATTTTGTTTTCATTTTGTCATTTTTGACTTAATTTCGTAATAGATTATCAATTTCATCATAATTTTTCTATTTTCAAAGATTTTAATGTTACCATGTCAACAATGAAAAATTTAAAAGAAAATCTATCGTAAAATAAGAAAATACTTGCAATAATAAAACTATTAAATGTTTTTTACAATCAATTTTGTTTTCATTTTGTTATTTTTGACTGAATTTTGTTATAGTTTTTAATTTTATCATAATTTTTTTTATCAATTTTCAAAGAATTTAATAATGTTATTACGTCAAAAATTCAAATTCACACATCTACTGACGCATACACTTTCACTCATCACATATCACCTGTCATTTATGAGAAAACATTGGAATGACAGTTTGTAGATAATGCTGTAAATCTCATTATGATTAGTTTACATATATTGGAGAGAATGTGTGAACATCCTTACTCTGTCTATTGATCCATCCATATTTTTACCATGTTGCTGTTGCAAATTTTACAAGTAAACTAATGTACTAACTGCTAGGATAGTCAGAAGGCTATGTTGCATCATATTTCCGTATTGGGAAAGCCTACCTACACTGAAAATGCACATTGAAAAGTGTTGCTTTTTCCTTGGCTTGAACACTGTCCACAGGCATTGAAAACAAACATGTAAGTATCTCAGCCACAGCATGCTTAAAAACATGAAATAATTATCCAAGTTGGAGTTGATTTTGTTTTCCCTCCTTAACAACAAGAAGCACAAGAACAATCCTCACCAAAATTAGGCGAGTAGACTCTTCACTGTTTGTCTATCCCATGATGTTCAACCAAACCTATACATATAAAATTGACCTTTCCCTACTGAATTGAAATCACAACCAAGTGATTGTTTGGTAGCTCTCTATGTATTGAGCCAAACTGAAAAGTCCTATGTCTGGACAAATCTATTTATCATATATACGATACAAAAGTTGTAGTAATCATCTTCAGTTTGAATAGAAGTACAAGTGGAGTTTGACTCTGCAGAAGCCGGGCTTATTTTTGACATATGGATGTAGTGTTTATAGTACTACAAATTTAAATGCATAGTGTGACCAACTATCTGAAAATGAAATGTTAATTAGATTAACTTGAAAATTATTTTTTTCTTTTGTACTTTCAGGAGTTCATGTTGCCAAGAAACTGAAAAAAATGGGGATGAAATGTTCTGATACAGCGCAGATATTTTTTGAAGATGTTCGAGTTCCCCGGAGTCATATAATTGGTGAAGAAGGGCAAGGTTTTCTGTATCAGATGTTACAGTTCCAAGAAGAAAGGATGTGGGCTGCAGCAGGAGGTGAATACTACCATCAGAATTGTAGCAACTTCTGAAGTGAAGGGGGTGCTAAATTCTCTCTGGCCTATCAATACCAGTTAATCTGTTATGTGTTTTCTTAGGATATAGTGGAACTGTCCTCATTTTATTGTCTTTACTTTTGCTTTGTCAGTTTTTTTAGAAATTCATTCATTTCGGAAATTCTGAACCTTTCATGGCTAATCTTATTATGTCAGATCCATTTTTAATGTTGATGGGTAATGAGTAATAATTTAAAAAAATATATATTATGCAACATAGTAAAAAAAAATAAGAAACTATTCCAAAAATCTTCAATCATAACTGTAAAAATGACCTTTGATCCTAAAAATGTCTCCCTTTCTGTACAATTTTTATCAATGTGGTCATTTTGACATTGACTCAACTTAGCCATTTGACATTAACTGAGCTTAGCCTAGTCTGGTTCTATGTCACAATAGTAGAGTATCTAGTGATGATCGGAAACCTGACAAATTTGCCAACCAAGGTGGCATTTTCAGCAAAACTATTTAATTACCTTCACTTTGATAAAGGAAATTTTAACAAAAATTCTAATGGTGATATTTAATTTGAGACAAATTGTCAACCAAAACTGTCAACATTGGTTTCTTCAGGTTTTGAATTGCTCTTGCTGGCTACCTATGTATCGCACACAGGCTGCACCAATGGAGCTTGAGGGCTTGAATTTGAACGTTTACTCCTTATGTCTATGAATAGATTTAAAAAAATTTTTTAAATATCCTCTCATGGGTTTTTCACTGGAAGTTCAAATTGCAATGTAAGTTTTTGATGAATTGGTCCCTTAATATATATCAGGCAGAATTCGCACTCGTTTTTTGAAAATTCAGACTTTTTTTGTGATCACTTCCCAACAAAAGGTGAGAGAAGTAACTTCATTCATTGATCTACCCTTTTCCCAATTTTTTTGATCATCCCCAACACGTTTTGCTGCCAAAAAATATTGGCCACCTGACGGTTTCTATTGAATTACTTACCGGACCTGTTATTTTTTAAATGGGCTTATTCTATATTAGCTAGTTGTAATTTAAGAATTATTGGTGTTAATTCTATAAATTCAGCCTATTTAAATTACCAACTTGCATATAAAACAATTCCCGGATCAAAATAAGCCAAGGGAAACAACTGTGAATATTTTTTTTTCAAATCCAAGGGAAATAACTACCGTAATTATTCGTGTATAACACGCACATTTTCCCTTTCATTTCAAAACCTGAAACTGTGTGTATTATACACAAGAACTAAATGTGACCTTTTTCTATTAATGTCACCATAATTGAAGTTTTCAATGTGTGTGTGGTAGCTACCAAATACGTATAGTTGAAAAGACCTCAAGCATAGAATATGAGGAAGCCATGATTCAAGAAAAAAATTCAGGGTCATTTTTTGGGTTATGGCAATTCAAAAGAATAGTGTTAGCTTAAATCTCTATGGTCTCTAAACAGCACAATTTTATTGTTAACCCCTGCATAATGCTTTGTATACTATCAAGGTATACTATTTCACGTACAGTATTAACAGTATATTGAGCCTAAGTAAATTGTGATTCATTGGTACATTTATTAATCATTAAAGTTTCTCCAATGGTGCCTCCATTTTTTGTTATGATATGAACCGATTTTTATGCTCAACATTATGTATTTCTATGAAAAGCTATTCTTTCAATTGAATTTAAGCAAAATAAGTTGGAAACTTCCTAAAATTGAAAGAGTGTCAACAATATCTGTGACTGCCTTGTAAACTAATATAACAGTAATAAGAATTTCAAATGCGTTCTTGTAATTTTATCCAGACTGGAGAACAGTGTTGGATGATCAATTGCTAAGATATCAGCTGTAAAATGAAGATTTGGGAGAAATTTTGCTGCACTCTTAATTTTTCTGTATACATATTTCTTTTATACTACATTGAAACTGAATACTTCCATCAAAAAGAATGTGTTTTTACAATGTGATCTAATCTAAATTACCACTTTCTTCAAAATGAAAGTCAATAACAGTATTTGATGGGATATAAAACCCTTTTTTAACCAGGGTATTTAAAGAAAAACAGGCATCTCCCTGGATTCCTCTCATTTATCACACAGTATATTTCTATTCTTCCCCAAGTTCTGCCAAATTTAAGGTTTTAATCTTATATTCACACTTTGAGCCATTTTTCAGGGTGGGGGTGGTGTCTTATGTGGTCAAACACGGTTTATCATCATCATCATCATCAACTGGATGAGAAAAAGGGTCAAAATAATGTTTTTTTTTTCCTTCCCTGTCATTTCAGTTATTGATACATTCCATAATATAATCAATGCGACCATTGATTACACTAAGCAGCGGAAAATATTTGGATCACCAATAATAAACAACCAAACCGTCCACTACGCTTTTGCAGATCTTCAGACTGATGTGGAAATGTATAAAGCTCTCTTTCACAAATGCATTGGTAAGAAACTTTACTGTGTTATTCTTCTTTTTCTTTTTTTCTTTAAATCCTAGCTTGCTTAGTAATTTGAAAATACACATTAATCAAGGATTAATGACCAGTATAATTTTTTTCGTATGGAAAATTACAATCCTATCCCTGTGTGTGTGTGTGTGTGTGTGTACTACACTTGGCTAAGTCTGGCACAAAGCCAAAGTGAAGATCAAACTTACTAGTAATGGCTTGCAAGGATAACTTACTATTGCCCTGTAGCAGGCATCTTGGTATATATATTTACTAAGATTAGCTTAGTCTGACTTAAGGATAGAGTATTGGATTATCCTGTGAGGATGAAAATCACTAGCAATGACCTCACAGGATTGGCAAGTACCCATGTAGATATTTGAGTCTCTATCTATCTATCTATCTATCTATTCATATATATATATATATATATATATATATATATATATACACACATATATGTGGTAATTAAAGTGACACTAAAAATTTTGGAAAATTTTTTTAATGTTTGGTGTTTAAAGCTGTAAAGCTTTTTTAGACATATATATATACATGTGTGTGTGTGTGTGTGTATGTATTATCATAATCATTATTATTATTATTAAGAAATTGATATGTGATCTGACAGAAATAATTATAAATTGTATTATATTATTTTGAAACTGATTTGAAATGATCTCCTGTTTAATAACGGTGAATTATCATTTGTCCTGGACAGCATAAATAGAATAAGCAATTAAAGAAAATGGGGCTGCTGCAGGAATTGAGCCTACAACCGAAGAAGTACATAGAATGAACAAATAGAGAAATTTGGGCTGCTCATTTGGGCCTTTGCATTTGAGATGAGGTATTGATAGTTTGTTTTGCCAAGTATTCTTTTCTTTCTTTTCTTCTTTGTTGCTTTCAGGGCAATATTTTGGCTGATTAGTTCTTCAGCCTTCATCAGATAATTTTAGTATTGTAGCCCCGAGAAATTTTCCAAATACATCAAGTCAGGATAATAATTCTTGTAAATGCTTTAGATATTTGGTATGACTCAGTAGTCATAATCATGAAAAAACATTATTTGTTTGAAAGATGTTGAATATGCACCTCTTAAAATGTCATTATTTATGTTTTGAATGAGAGCTATATACATTCATTTGATGAAGGCTGGTTAACTAACTAGCTGTATTGATGGATTTGAAGGAAAAAAAATGTATGATAAACTACGCTACCTTATTTTATTTTATCCATATTTGCCATTGTTATTGATTAAACATTTAATTGTCATGTTTGATAAAAGATGAAATCAAAGCGACCTGTTAGTGATATTGCTGCTGTCAAAGAAAGCCCTATTAATTTATTGTTGGGTTTGGATTATATGTAGCACCAAATATTGATATTATCACTTTTAGCTTAGGCACATGGCCACAATTGTCAGTTACCCAGGATTGAACTCACTATACTAGCATTGGTTCGTGAGACTAATTTTTTTTAACCATTGCTTAATCGCAGGCACCTTTTTAATGATAAATATTTACTAAGTTTAGCTCAGTCAGGCACATGGCCACAATAATGGGGTACTCTCCTCACAGAGGATTGCTAGTTTAGTAAGTTTGACCCTTACTTGATGCCCTATTATTGTCGTCTCGGGCCTGACTAAGCCAAGCTTATGATGTATCCATGTTACATAAATTTAATACCGTGTCTTCCAAATTGATTTCAGTTTAATTCCAATTCCTCAGCAATAAAATTTTCTTAAATTTTGAGAACAGTTTTGAAATAAAAGTCTCAAAACACTGAAACAAAAAAAAAGATTCCATTTTCATAATTCATTGTTGAATTTTGTTTGAAAGAATCCTGATTTTTTTTTTGTTTTTTTTTAAACCTCAAGTATTATCCACAAATACATGAACAGAAAAATGCCATAATTTTAGATTATGTCTGCTTGACTATCTTTTTTTTAAAAATTATCTTAAGCTATTTTGTTGTTGCTTTTGGCTGAGACTGACTGATAAGACAAACCTAAGGGTGAATAATTTCTCATAACTTTGTCTTCATCCATTATTGATTTAATTTCCAATTTAGGTTGAAATGAATGTTAGTTCCAAGATGCATAGATTTTCTTTGTACTAAATACATCATTGCACTCGTAAATTTGAACTTTGGAAATGCAAATAATGTTGTTTCTCTATTTCCCTCCACTTTTGAAACACTAAACGCTTAACTGTATTAATGACATCCGTAGCAGCACGGTAATAAGTATATATCTTAGTTTTTCATTTCGCCGAAAAGTAAAACAAACAAACTCAAGCAAAATAATATGCTGCCTCGTGGTTTTTTACTCCAAGAAAGACAACTCGTACTAAAATTTCAGAAGTTACCTCCCTTGAAAAAATTTGATGACTCAATCAAGTCAATCTGCATTTATGAAACCCAATGTGTATCCATTTCTCCTCTTTTTGTCTCTCTCCCCCCTCTGTCTTTCTCTAATATATATATATATATATATATAGATATGTGAGTTCATGTGTAACACTTTTCAATGAGCTCAAAGACCGCAAGTGTTGATCCTCATGTAAAAATATCTTGTCAATTTTTAGTCGCTATTTATATATTTTTAACAAGGATTTTATAATAATCAACTGTATTGATTAATGTGCGGACTTCATTGGATTCGATTTGTAATATAATCGTGTAATGAAAATTACTTTGTTAAAACTCAATCGTTTCAGGGATAATTATTGGTATATATCTTGAGCCAACATCAATAATCAAATAGCAAGGAGTGAGGCCCCAGCTTGTTTTTTCTTGACAGAATAATCAAGTTTGGCTTTCCTTCAATAAGATGGTTACTTTTCATCTCTGCTGATTTTACTCTATGTCAAAATCTAACTTTTTTTTTCACTACTCATGCTGTGAATGTCACTAATCAGCATTAACATATTCAGTCATGTGCTGTGTATAGGTAGGATTATTATTTTCTTTTTAAAAAACATTTCGTAGATATTTGTCTCTGTCTTTGTAGACTATGAAATATCATCTTATTGGATTTGTCAGAAATATATCTTGAAAATATATCAACATTAACATTGAAGATATTTCTTTTTTCCTGTTGTTTTTTTGTTT
Organism: Thysanoteuthis rhombus; assembly: GCA_963457665.1. Taxonomy (NCBI): domain Eukaryota; kingdom Metazoa; phylum Mollusca; class Cephalopoda; order Oegopsida; family Thysanoteuthidae; genus Thysanoteuthis; species Thysanoteuthis major. The sequence goes on along the minus strand of OY735205.1, from coordinate 45,987,488 downwards.
TTTTTGTTGAATTATCAAATCTCAAAATTTTCTCTGTAATATGTATTGAATTTCAGAAAAAAAAAATTTGTTTGGGCAATGTTTTTATTTTTCATTTTTCAAATTATTGAGCATATCTATTATTGTTTACTCTAAATCACTTTTTAAATACATGAGATGTATACATGCAGAGCTTTTCTATAATTGTGCAACATTCTCAATGTAAAAATCACCAATAAAAACTTGACTACATTTCTTCTATAGGTATGCATGTATTGTATTAAATTCTCGCAAAAATAGCTGTTGTTTTTTAACTCTTGAATTCATTTAAAGAATATGGGATATCAGTTTCAAAGGATAACTTCTAATTGAAATTGAAGAGATCCACCATTTTTTTATGTTATTTATTAAAGAGTTCCACTGTCAACTGCTAGCAGTCTCTAAATTTAAGAGTTGAAAAAACTTACCCAGATGCTACATTGTTCTTCAGTTAATATCTTTTTTTTATTGCGTACATTTAATTTTCTGTTTGTTTTACAGCCCTCTACCTGCAAGGTAATGATGTCACTAAATATGCTTCCATGTGTAAACTGAGGGCAGGTCAACTCGCACGTCGTATAACTGACACCTGTCTCCAGTTTTGGGGTGGCATGGGATACACAGATGAAGTCCTTGTCAGCCGATTTTATCGGTGAGTTGGTTTTGCCTATTGATTTCTTTCAATAAAAGAACCGATGACGTATCTGCAGATTAAAGCAGTTGATAGCTTGCTCTTTAATCTTCAAACAGTTGGTTAGACCCGTTAATCAGAAATTGGAGATGGAAACTTCGGCTTTAAATCAATGTTTGATAGAACTCTTCAGTTTTCAGTGGTAGGCTCTGATTGAACCTGTATGTTGTATGAAACTCCTGTTTATTATGTGTGTCTGTTTTTAAATCCTAAAGTTAGCACATTTAACAAGTATTTTTTTAATTTATTAGAAAACTTTTTTTTTTTTAAAAGAGATATTGTGAAACAGCTTAATCAAATAGTCACAGGTAGTTTATGTCTCCTTTTTTCTTCTTTAGATGTGTCCAAACGTATGTCAATGAGAAACTTTTTGGTAGGTCAGTCAGTCAGTTGGTTCCAATTGCATCAAATAACAGAAAGTGGAAGGAAGGGGATATTGTGTTATTAATAATGTGCACAGAATATTTCATAACGCAATAACATGAAAATGAATACTCAAGGCTTTGGAAGATTGAATTATATCTATAGGTCACATGGCAATTGGACAGACAATATTTTACAAGTAGGAAGATCAATCAATTCAGTAAAAGACTACTTACATCTCCTCTTCCTTCTGCTACTACTACCACGGATGGTGAACGCATTGTTAAAATTATGGTTCTTTTTTTTAGTTTGACTGCACGTTAGTGTAATCAAAGTGTTCTTCTAAATATTTTTTATTTCTTTATTCTTATTCCAGTCATTTTAGCAGTTTTCAAGTAGTCTTTGTCATTCCAATGCTAAAAGGATTTCCTTAATGCCCTGTATTGCACTTGCATAGAGCTTTGAAAAAACTGAATTCAGGTGGGTTGGGGGGGGGATATGATTTCTCCTATATTCAAGGTTGGGCAATGCATTAAGGAAAAAAACTGTTTACGTTTTTGTGGCAGGTGCATGAACTTTCCAGTCACCTCGCCTAGTATCATAGCTATATGTACACAATGTATTATCTCCAGAAGTTCCCAATGGATTTCAATGAAATTTTTTGAAAGCATGGTGGGAGGGCCAAGGAAAAAGTGTTTACATTTTGGGGCGGATCTATCAATATTTTCACAGTCATCCCCCACCCCTCCCTTATTTTTAAGCTATGTGTACAAAACACAATACCTCCTAAATTCTGTTATGAATTTCAATGTTATTTAATGGAAAGTTGAGCAATATGATGAGCAAGAAACTGTTTACATTTGGGGGCTGATCCATTAATTTTTCACAGTCATCTTCCCTGCATTGTGACTATTTGTACACAACACAATATTTCCAGATTGAATATAAGAAGAAATTTTTAGCTATAGAGTTTTACGAATATCTAAAAGATTACTAGAATGCTGTAATGCTGCTTCATGTCATGTCATCCTACTCTCTTTGAATCAACAAACTGCTACAGTGGTGCAATCTAACTTGCAGTTCCTTCAGGAAATAAACTTATCTAGTTTTTTTTTTTTTTTTTTTTTGGATCTGCAATTTTTTGCTTTAATTCAAATTCCTATGGAAGCTTCTTGAATTATGCTCAGTGAATTCTGTATCATTTTCAACAGTTTTTTACATGCAGTTTGCTCATAAAATAATAGGCAAAAATACTTTGGAAAAAAAAAGAAAATATTCTGAAAACGTTTTTATATATTTTTGATTGATTTGTCATGTGTTTAAAATTTGGATGAAGTTGATTTTTTTTGTTCATCTATTGATATAAGGATGTGTATATGTCTTCTTAAGGGGAAAGTGAATCTCTTCCATCAAAGTACAGAACAAAAAGTATTATTTTTAAGTATCTTTTATAGTATTAGCTGTGATATTATTTCTAAAACATTTTCAGATAAAACATAGTCATTCATTATCAATTTTTTAACCAATATTTCTTGCCTCTAAATTTCAGTTGCTTTTCATCGCAACTTTTCGACTGTCATTCTTAGCAATCAATGCAGATCAAAATAAAGAATAAGCCTTTGATGAAACCCAAATTTGCATCCATTTTCCTCAGGAAGTAATACATTAGCTGCCTTACCAATTCAAACCACCAGCTACAACTGTTCTAATCTAATCATAGAGCCACTGCTTATTTCCCCAGATTACTAGTTACATCGCTATTTTTTCTATTTATTTACATCCACTAAAATAGTGTAATGGTAAGCATATCTGCCTCACAAGTGGGAAGGTCCCAGGTTTGATTCCTGGTATGACTGAAAAATATGGAAAAATCATCTGGAAAAATTTCCCCATGCACTCAGCAGCTAATTGAGTACACTCTAAGCCATGTGATTAGGGTGAAGGTATCCCCTCGATTGACTTACATCCTGCTAAGGGGATGGTAATAAAAACTTGTTGGAATAAAGTCCTGGTCTCAACCAGACTTGAAACATGCAATGCAAGGATCGCTAAGCTAACTCATGCAACTGAAACAGGGTCTTCGTCATCAACCTTTACACTCCATTGGGGGTTGTCTCATGAGGGACCTGACATTTTACCTTATTCTTTTAGTACTATTATTATTTTTGAATTTCTTAAATGAAGAATTATCAATTGTTATAGATTTTTTTCTTTATCAGTATTTCCTAATCTCCCTGGCTTAATCAGTAAGACCAACTTCTTGAGGGAAAAGAATGTGTTTCTGATTCTTGTCAGTGATTGATTCTTTACTTTTTGTCCATGTTGTCTAATGATTGTCTGGGAATTGAAATTAAGATGAAAGAAATACTGGTTGAGAAATTGACAATGGATCACAAAGAATAGTTATGTGTTCCAGTGAGACAAAAAAAAAAATTTTCAAGAACTTGCAAATAATATTTTTCTTTGTTTGATCTGCCCTTCTTCTCTTTTTGGCACTTTCATGATGGCCTGGTCATAGAAAATAGTTGTTAAGGAATTCCTTCAATAGTGCAATTTTGATAAGTGTGGGTTTTGATGTAACACACTTGAGGTATTGCTCAACTAATTAATGTGAACGACTATAAACTGAAAACAAAACCTCATTAAATTATAATAAGACTTGAACTGTGTGTTTTGAACAGTACGGAGAATTTTTGAATGCATTAACTGCACTAACCATGGTACAACTGTATAAATACTGGTTGGGGAAAATGTGTTTTAATTTCCTTATAAGTTTGCCATTGTGTTTTGTCTCTGCTAACATTTATATTTGCATGTAAGATTACTGCTTTATGTGTATCTGTGTATATGAATGTGTAGATGTATACATACATAGTTTTATGGGTATGTGGATAGGCATTTTTGTATGTTTAAAGAGTATATATATATATATATATATATATATATATATATATATATATATATATATATATATATATGCCTCCTTGAATGTGTATTTGTTCATGTATAAATGCATTAGTTGAGTGTATCAGCCTTTTAAGTGTATGTATATAATAGTATCTGCATACATATAAATATGCACATGAGCAAGTGTCATAAGTATGAGTAGATAGGCAATTTATATCCGACAGAATGTTATAATTATAAAGACATTTTAGCCAGAACTTTATTTTGGTCAACACTCATGTTACTCAGTTGCTAATCAAGCAGCCCCAGATCAAGTAAATATAAGTATATCTATAAGTGTGTGTACATAAGTATATATGAGACATATATGTATGCATAAATGGAATGCATGTGTTTATATAAATATCTTTGTGTTCTTGAAAGTATACATAACTGATATGTATAGGTGTATATACTCATGTTTATAATATGCATATTTGATTTCATTTTAATAGAAATAGTTATTTCTTCTGTTACCTCACTCTTTTTCTGTGTGTCTGTATATATATATATATATATATATATATATAAATATATATATATTTCTTTGCTTCACACCATTCCAGCTTATGAATTGCAGTGGAAACAAAACCTGCGCCATAGTAAAATAGTTTCTATGTAGAGTATTAAAAAATGCTTGCGTATGTAATGAATATTTCAACAACTGTATTTCACCCTATGTAATCCGCATTGTTTTTCCAGGTGCATTTTACGTATTATCTACAATTATATAATTTCTATACATATCCGTATACATAATTGTATTCACAGGGTAATGCGTTTAGAAATTTCATTAGAAATTGAAGCTCAATTTACAAGTACAGATTATCTAGGGTGAAATATGGTAGTTTCCTTTCATCCATTTTTTTTTTTGCTGCCTTCCCCCAGCCTTACCAATGTAGCCTAATGATCAAGGTATTATCCATGAAAGATGTGTTTCCAAGGTGCAGAGTGTGAGTTTGAGTCCTATCTGAAGCTATTTCTTAATTTCCTGTTCCTGCAGTTTAGTGTAATGGCCAAAAAATGAATTCGCTGAGAAATATTGCAACAAAAAGCAGCAAAAATGGATGAAAGAAATCTAGTCAATATATTCGTAATGCAAATTCACTTCATTTTAGAATCTCAAAACAGTTCAAGAGTATCATTACACATGAATATATAAGCACTTACGTAGATATACATTTCTGTAGAAACAAGTATGTCTACTTGGGTCACCAGTTGAATGCTTATTTATACAAAATATGTCATATGTTCACTATCGTCTTTGCAAGATAGCATATAGATGTGTGTGTGACTGTACATATAGTGATGTAGTGTATGCATGTGCATGTGTGTGTACTAGAATAAAAAGAAGGAGAGAGGGTTAAAGATTGTAAACAATATAGTCTAGTGATGTCACCTATTTTAAACAGCTAATAGCTTTGAAATGTCAGTCAGCTGCCAGCCATGGACAGGCAGAAAATGACCGAATGCATTGTTTCTGCCAGGCTACGTGCACTCTGCTACAAGGCAGCAGGAACAGCTTGCCTGCAGTGCATGTTGGCGCCATTGCTGCCAATGCTATCGTTGACAAGTGCCACTGCCATCAGCCTCTTGTCTCAATAATTAGACCCTGACTCGTCGTGACCACCTTGAAGGCATCACTGCCATTTTTCTTCCATTTTATTCATTTCTTTTTTTTTGTTTTCTTTTTGTTCTTATGGAAGAGAGATGGTAGTGTGAGTTGCAGGGGGGGGGGCTGGTATTGCTGCAAAGTTCTGTGCCAATCAAATACAATTACTATTTCTCTTTCAATCTTTCTCTCTTTTTTTTTTCTCTCTGCTGTGATTCTTTTCTGACCACATCCTCTGTGCCAATAAACCTCAACCAATATTAAAATCCAAATGTCTTTCAAGTCAAAGTTCCTCACTGTTTTGATTTGGTCCAGAAATTTTTATTATGTCTCATGGATATTACCACAATAAAACTGCTTACATTGCATGAAAGACGTGACCAAATTCTAGTTACCCACTCCTAGGTTTGAACCAAATCAATTAGTTACCTCAGCCTATGAAGTTGGAGAGTTATATTTGTTCGGTCATATCTTTCTGTCTGTCCACATGATATCTCCCAAAGTACTCCAGGAATTTCAATGAAATTTTATGAAGTGTGGGCTATGCTGTAAAGAAGAATTGTTTAAATTTGGGGATGGATTCAGGGTCATCTTTTTGATTGAGAGATATTTTTCCATTTTCTTTTCAGACATTTATGTGATCAATATTTAGATAATGATATCCAAAAGAATAGTATTCTTGTCAATGTAGAAAGACAGATTGTTTGAGAAATTAACTTTTTGATAACATGTTGTGCTGGTTACAGCTTCATCAAAGTAATAACAAAAATACTGAATAAAACAGAGAAAGTAATTTCAAGCTTTGAACTCTTTTCTGTTCTATTTTGGGGTTTTTTTGTTATTATTTCAATGAAGTTGTGACTAGTGCAACATCTCAGTGAATTGTTAATTTTATAAACAATTTGTCTTTTCACGTTCGTATTAGGACTTGACCCTCATTAAGAGAAGCAAATGTTTAAACTCCAAATAGAGACAAAAGTGTTACTTTCAAAAATGGTCATTTTTTTTTTTCAACTCCATCCCATGTATATGAATAATACAGGTAATTATTTTAGAATTGTTTTCCTGTTCGTATGGAAAATGAAAAAAATGCTAACAGTGTTCATTTCCATTCTTGTAAAATATTTGAAAGTAAATGGCTTGTGGATATTAATTTCAGATGATTAAAAAACATTGGTTTCCTCAAGGAAACAAAGTGGAAAACAATACATTTTAAAACTATTTGTTTCAAATTGATTTTTTAAGTTAATCCCTATTAAAACATCCAAAACAAAAATAAATAATCATTGTTATTTCTATTATTATTTGGACTATCCTCATCTTGGTTGTTTTTCATACAACGTTTCAGCCGTTGTACTCTACGGCCTCCATCAGGTATCATCTTAGTAGGTGTGGGGAAGTAACGAAGCGAACCCTTTATTTAACTGACGGGGGGTATATAGACCGTACTCCCCTCTTGGCAGTAGTAGAGTACAACGGCCGAAACGTATGAAAAACAACCAAGATGAGGATAGTCCAAATAATGATAGAAATAATAATAATACCTAATCTCAAAAATTCAGAGAAACACTAAATAATCATTGCATCAAAAATAGAGTGAAAAATGTAAAAAAGTGCAATGTAATTCATTGGGAAATGAAAAAGTGATAAATAAATATGTATGTAGTATATACATTAGATATAAACACTCTGTAGTCTTTCTTCCTTTCTTGTATTTTCTTTTTTTTAATTTCAAGAATTGATTTAAAAAAGGAATATGACATTGTGTGACATAGAGAAAAAAAATCCTCTTTCTTCGCCTACTCTTCCCTTCTTTTCTTAACGTTTCCAACATTTTTCAGTTTGAGCTGAAAGGAAGAGATTACAGCATTTATAGACCTGTCAACGTTTGTCACAGGTAGAAAGACAAAAAAATATGATGGTCTATTTAGTGAAGACAGGTGTTTGAAGTTTAACTTCATCTGCATGCAAGTGATTATATTCTGATTTTAATTAATTTGACTTTCATTCTCGCTCTGTTTGGTAACTGATTCCTTTATTCCTTCATTCTCTGGTTACTGCCATCAATTCTGCTGCTTCCACTGCTGTCATAATGTTTGGTGATATCTGCCTAATGGAGTTTGTTTGGCATGATTGTTAATCTTTTCTACTGTTTTATGAGTAATTGTTAATGACATCTGCATGCAAAGTGTCTTTACTGTGCATTGATACTCTTGGATATGAATTACAAGAAATGGCTACTTCTCTTTGGTTTGCTTCTCTGTTCTCGTGAGAGCAAGATATTTTTTAAAACTCTTTTTCCATCAGTTTATCAGTAAAATATTTCATTCTATTGAAGTCCACTGAAAAACTACTGAAATCTTCAGTTGAGGAGTTAAAAAGTATTGCATGAATTTTTCAAGAATATTACTTATTGTCTCATCATTTTAATTTTCTATTTATTAAAATCAGTTAATTCTTTTGATCTATTAATTTCTATCTGGCCAAATCTGTTCATCTCTAAGAACATGTCAGTCTACGCTAATATCCAAGATCCTACCTTTCTACCTTAGTATATTATTTATCCATTTTTATACCTATCTCTGTTCATATTTATCTATCCTAATCTGTTCATATCTATCTACTAACTCTATTTATCTATATCCATTTATTTACTAATACATCATTTATTGCCACCTTTTTGCCAAGTTGTATATCTACCTGAATCTATTTTATGTCTACCTTAAACTGTTATTTATCCATCCATCCATCTCTGTTCCAATTTGTCTACCCCAATCTGTTCATATCTATTTTTGTTCATACCTGTCTCAGTTTGTTCAAATCTGTCTGTTTCTATCAATTTATTTACCTTGAATTATTTATAACCATGTATCCCAGACAGTTCATATTTATCCATCTTGATTTATTCAAACGCTATTTATCCATATCTACCTATTTACTAATACATCAATTATTGCCAGTTTATTGCCTATCGTTTTGGATAGTGTCTAAGGGATATTATCATTTATATAACTTTCAACTTTGTTCATTCTAGAGTCCCCAATGAGGATATAGTGCAAAACCTCTACAAGCCACTTAAGAAATAGACTTTACTCTTCAGCTAACAGAATAGACATCCTCTGTTGGTGTTACATACACTAAAAAAATTCTGCTTGTGTGTCTTAAAAAAGTTCAAAGCAATGTTGTTATTGCCATAACTGGTCATTCATTACCTGTTTGAAAAATGTATGACAATTTGTAGTCTGTCAAGATGTCATATTATTATCTACTTGGATGAGCACTTAACGCCCTCTTTTCATTAGTGTCAGTGCCATCAACCCAACTGCCATCTTCTGCCATCAGGGCTTATTTATGTTTTTACAAGACAATCTGTTACATGCGTAGGTCAAGCAGGCCTTAGATATTTTCCAATTATTCTTATGTCATTTCTTGATGTTGGTTGGTTTCATTTTACTCAAGGTTCAGAAGAATCAGACAAACTATCTCTCTCATGCTGTTCACTATCTTTCTATTGACATCTCGTTCTGTCCGTGTCTTTTGGTCGGTCCGCGTCCTTCTGTCGGCATCCCGGTCCGTCCGTGTCCTTCTGTCGACATCCCGGTCCGTCCGTGTCCTTCTGTCGACATCCCGGTCCGTCCGTGTCCTTCTGTCGGCATCTCGGTCCGTCCGTGTCCTTCTGTTGGCATCCCGGTCCATCCATGTCCTTCTGTCAGCATCCCGGTCCATCCGTGTCCTTCTGTCGGCATCCCGGTCCGTCCGCGTCCTTCTGTCTGCATCCCGGTCCGTCCGTGTCCTTTTGTCGGCATCCCAGTCCGTCCGTTTCCTTCTGTCGGCATCCCAGTCCGTCTGCGTCCTTCTGTCGGCATCCCGGTCCGTCCGCGTCCTTCTGTCGGCATCCCGGTCCGTCCGTGTCCTTCTGTCGACATCCCGGTCCGTCCGTGTCCTTCTGTCGACATCCCGGTCCGTCCGTGTCCTTCTGTCGGCATCTCGGTCCGTCCGTGTCCTTCTGTTGGCATCCCGGTCCGTCCGTGTCCTTCTGTCGACACCGGGGTCTGCCCATATCTTTCTATCGATCTCTATCTTTATCCGCCTACCTCGGTCTATTCATATGTATGTATAGAAAATTCACCAGGCAGACTAGCCCTTTTAACTTGAAAGATAAGGGCAAGACACTCTTTTCACCCCAATAGAAGGCAGTACCTTTGTATAATTGTAAAATATGCAATACCTACATGGTGTAAACATCTATGTAGGTGCCTATTTAACTGCCTAGCTATATATGTATTCTTTTTCTGTTATGTGTCATTATTATTATATTTATCATGTCTTATTCTATTATGTACTGACCTATTTGTCTATGTCAATCTTTTCAGTGTATATCCTTCTGACATTCTAAGACTGTTCATTATATTATACTGGTTTGTACTGATCTACCTATGTACCTACATACTTAAAACCTGTATAATGCTTCCTCTGTTCTCCCAAACCCCATCAACTCGGCTGTCACAAGTTAATTTATTACCAACAGAGCCATCAATGTTTCATTTCTATCCTGCATATCTATGTAATGCATAATGCTATTATTAATCCTGCAGCAAAACTTTCTCAATACAAAATGTAAATTGAAGTCGGCAGTTACCATGACACTACCCTCTTTAATTCTCATCCTGAGGGTGGAAAAATTCTATACCTTTCAGTGTTTATAAGGGTTAGAACAACCCTTTTGACAGTGTTGGGATACTCTTACCACAACCAGTATTTAGCCACATACAACTTTATATGGCTTTTTTCTATAGACAAGTCATCGCAAGATTCAACTGAACTAATAGACAATTATGAAAGCATTGAAGAGGCAGAAAAGGAATATTTGTTAGAAAGAATATTGTCTTTCATAAAATTTTTGGTAATTGAAGTTAATTACTTTTTTTCAAGATTCATGAATGAGCCAATATTTGAGAAGAAATATATATATATATCTGTCTATCTATTTTTTCCAATCTGTTTATTTCTACCAAGAGTTAAGTCTAATTTGTGGCCAAGATATCAGTAAGTTTGCCTCTGGCATTTGTAGTCAATGTACTAGTCCAGGTATAAGTCACAATTTTTTTCCTATCCCATTAAAGTGAAAACAATTTTCAAGTGCTATAAACATCTATAAAGAGTTTTTCAGATAATTGAACTCTGGCTTGGTGTTTGTATTGTTGATACTGACATCTCGGCCAACCCATTTTACGGCCTTCTCCAGTTCTATCGGAATGTGATGGTGGTAAACAGAAATCTTTTCTTTCCAATGGTAGCAACGCTTGAATGTTAATAACTCTTCTCAAAACTATAGACAGTACATCTATCTGTTGTTTGTCAGGTCAGTATGCCATTGTAGTCTGAATTCTCGAGGAAGAGGGCAAGCTCGTGTTTTTGTGCTTCAATTCAGATGTTTTATCAGTGAGACAAAAGATTGGATTATCGAAACTGTAATGTGATCATGTTCATGAGAAGAAATGAGGTGTGTGAGTCCAAAACTTACCTGTCAGTACCCCTTGTCCTTCTTCTGCTGTCATAGCTTTTATTTCGGGGAGGGGGGGGAGGAAAAAAAACGATAAATAAAGATCACCTATCAACTAAACTTGATTGTTAGCAGTCACAGATTTTCTTACTCTTGTTCCACTTTCTTTCTCTGTTCTCAACCCCCCCCCCGTGCACATATGTGATTGATAGATACAAATATACCAAAACATAATAGGAGATAGAACGTGCATGTGCGTGTGTGTGTGTGTGTTTGGGAAAGAGAGAGAAAGATTTTGTTCATGTGTATGTTATAGCAAGTATGAAGAAGAAACCACAGCAAAAAATTGGAGGATTTTATGAGCCACTTGTCATGAACCAGTCTTTTATGTTTTCTTGCGTAATTTATGCCCGTTAAATTAGAAAAATAGGAATAAATAAAAGTTACGCATATTTTTTTGTTTGACCATTTACATTTTGGGGAGGGGCTTTGGTAATACTCACTGAATATAAGAAGAGAAAAAACTAAAAACAAGAGTAAACGAAGCAAGTGAGAAGAAGCCAGAGGAAAGAGTGTGAAGAAAAAGAGCCAAAAGTGATGGAGGGGGGGGAATTAAAGGAGAGGAGACGGTGAAAAAGGAGAGTTGGACAAGGAGGAGAAATGATGGGAGTGAAAAAGACAAGAAAGAAGTACTAGCATTCCGAGGGAAATTATGAATCCCTATCACCCTTGTATCCTGTGTTGGGCGTGATCAATTAAAATGTTGGAAAAAGTGGTGGTCAATGAATGTAACCTCTTTCACCTTTTGGATGGACTGTGACCACTCAAAAGGGTTTGAATTTTCAAAAAACAACCGGGCAGAAACTGGTGATCAATTTAGCATAAACTTACATTGCGAATTGAGCCCCACACTAAAAACGTATTTTAAAGAGGAATATCCAGAAAACAAAACAGAACATTTTCCCTATTCATTAAGAGGAGTGTGTGTGCAAAATTTCAAGTTTCTACTATGAACAGTTAAGGCTCAGTGAGATCTGAATATACATAGATAGTTACATATAAATGTTAGTGTCAGAACACCTGAATAATCTGAGCCCAGGATTAAACTGGTCTGTTGTGAGTAACAGTAATCAATAACAAGCCTGTCTGCTGCAGGTTCAAACTCCACGTCTACTTCTATTCAACACAAAAATTAGGGGAGGCTACACTCCACAGATCAGAGGAGAGATGCTCCCCTAGATTTTTGTCAAGAGTTTGACAAAAGAAGAAGAGGAAGGAGAAGAGAAAGTGCCAGGAGCTATTCATGTAGAAAGAGGATGGTAGATGTTCTTGATCTAGACTGACCGTTTTGCCCTGGCCTGAGATTAATCATCCCCCCGCCCTCGTTGTTCTATGGTTGGTTTATCATAATACTCATAACTATGTATAGAGCTTCAAAACTCTTGGCCCTTGTCTGCATCAATCTAGCTGTACCCACAAGTTCAACTGGAAGAAGAATATTCTGAAAAGAAAGAGAGGAGAATATGGGATTGGGTGGAGGGGGTGCTAATGGGCTGTGTAATACATAAAAGGTATTTCTGACAAAAACAGTGAACACGTGCAAGAAACATAGCTGGATTAACTCGAGGCCACCTAGGTTTATGGTTTTATGGTTACATCAAAGAAATGGCCTTAAAATAGTGACATTATTATCCTTATCTCATTTGACTGATTATTTGTCAATTTCTCTGTACACATTAAGTCACATTTTGTTTAGTACTTTATATTGTACTGGCATAACCTGTGGAAATTCTATAGTTTGAAAAATATTAAACTTGATGAAAAAATTATTAATACTTGACTTTGTCCTCAAAATTCAACACAGGAAAAAATCATCCAAATCTGTCTGAAAAATGGCTAATTTGGCAATGCTGATCCCATATTTTCCTTTTTTTTTCTCTTGTCTTTACTTTGCGAGCAGCTGGCACTTCTTTTCTTTTGCCCCCTTTCTTATTAAAGTACTTTTTTAACATGACATCATTTTATTAGCAATTCGTGGTTACGTACTTCAATTATTGTGATGATTGTTTGAATATGAAAAGCTTAACATATTTGGAAGATAGAAATGAAACTTACTGTTGGTATTTATAAGCATGATGACACAGCCTTCTAAACAAGTATTCTTGAAAATGTACATTGGTTTCAGGGATGCCTTGATCCTCTCTACTACTTGCGATAAGGAAGTTCTGTGTGAAAGATTGATGGAATCCTGTTGCTCAGGTGGAAATTGAATTTACTGTGAAGATTCAAGCTTAGCCAGTCAGGCACAAGGCTACAATAGTGGGATACCCGGTTTAAACCAAGTTTACAACAGGTTGAACCTCTTTAGTCTGGCAACTCCTATAGTCCAGCATGTTTTGAATCTGCTGCCATTAGTTTTGATGATCTGCCACTAAGGTGCCAAGCTTTGTTTAAACTGTAGCCAAGTGTTTTGGCGACACAGTCCTATTGATTTCATGTTTTTAGTTATATTTTAACCCTTCAGGATGTCATTCAGGAGGTGCAGAAGATGGTACTAGTGCTAAAAAGTGTAAGCATGAAACATTACTTATATTTGAAATGGGGAAGTTACTGTAAAAATTGGACAAACGAATTTCTGTAAAGAATTAGTTACAGTGCTATGGAACCTGATTATCTACTGTGTATGATTTAAAGAAGCAAAAGGAGCAAATTTTGAAGTCATTTGTTGAAAAAATGCCTTAAAGGTCAATTTCTGGAGTCTGGCAATGGCCAGATCCTAAACTTGCCATATTAATGAGGTTCGACCTGTAAGACTCGATTGCTATTACCCTAGAGTAGGTACCCTTCAGAACATGGTGTATCCATTGGACGTATAAACCCATGAAAATTGTTTGCTTTTTCTTTTTGGCCGGGAAGAGAAAGGTTGTTAAGAAATTGAAGTAAAAGAGCATAAATTGTGCTGGCACCACAAGAAAGGTTAATTTTGTGTCTGGTGAGAAAATATATAGGAAGAAAGTGATAGATTATGAAAAGAAAATTTTCTTAAAATGTTAGAGAGTGAGGAGATGGAGAAGAAACTGGGTGAAGGAAGAAGAGGGAAAACCAATGAGAAAGGGAGACCCACAGAAAGATTTTATGAAAAATGAAAATTTGCAATAAATAGACATGCAGTATCACTTAATTGGTGGAAAGCAACCCCAAAAGCTGAATTATTGTTTATGCAATTCATGAATGTATAAATGCTATCCTTATTATTGTATAATGTCACTAGGTGAAGTATTATTTATAAAACTTTCCCCACCCTTCCATTGGGGCAAGGGGCATTTTCAAACAGCCCCCTCCCTCCTTTGTGCCTCTAATTATGTAAGAAATAGAGACGAAACCGGAATAATTAGGTAAGGATTGTGGAGAGGAGGGATAAGAGAAAGAAAGTCAAGGGTGGAAATAGTAGAAACAGAAAGAGGTGCCAGAGAATGGTAAGTTAAATGGAAGTTGAGAAGTGAATTGAAAAAAGGGAAGAAGACGATCAAGTGAAATAAGATTGGAAAAAAAGAAAGGGAGATAAAGTAACAAGTTGTAAATCGACTGGGGAGTGGTAGGAGGGTAAGGAAAGAAGAATAATATAAACCAAAGTATGGAATATATTTTGACTCTGAAATTTTTCTTTTTTTTTTCTTTTGTATCCAATTGACTGTTAGAGGGAATCTTGGGTATATGGCAACGAGTGTCACCAACCAGTCATCAAGGAATCTCATGCTGTAACTACTGATATGCCCTCTCATATGCTAATGAAGAAAAGGATGGAGTGGAATGTAAATGAGATGAGAACAGGGTGTGGAGGTAGATAAGTTGAGAGTAAGTAAAAAGTGGATAGAGAGAAAAAAGGAGAGGAAGGAGAAAATGATGATGAAACAGGGAGGGGATTAAAAAGCTATATGAGGAGGTGGGGGGGAGAGTAAAAAACAATGAGAGGAAGGAAGAGAGGACATTTGAACAGAGGAAAAATGGGGGGAGCGATTTGATAGAAAAAACCAAAAAAAAAAAGCGTAGAGAGAAAAGAGTGAAAATAAAAATAGTGAGGTGAGGGGTGGGGGTGGAAATGAAAACAGTGAGGGATGGAGCGGGAAGAGATTGCTGTTTAAAAAAAACAATGAGAAGAATGGAGGGAGAAAGGGTGCAAAATGAAAACTGAGTGCAAGGAAATGGGACGGGGGGGGGAGATAGATGCAAAAAAAAGTGAAGAACCGAGCCATGTCGCCTCTGCATTTTTGACATCTTGCTCTGGGATAATAACATTTATTTTTCAAAAAGCCATTAAATTCTTTCCTTCTCACTTGCTCTCTTCTTTCATTCAGCGCATGCCTCTTTTCCTGGCTCCTTTTTCTCTCCTTTTAAAAATAAATTACTTGCTCTTTCAGACCGCACTCCCTTCTTACCCACTTCGTTCAATCATTCGTCACCACACTTCTCTTACATTTTTCTACCTACCTGCTACCCCCTCCATTAGTAAAGGGACGGAGGGGGGGGAGGGAGAGAATGTTCTCTCTTTCTTCCGTCTCCCAATCCCTGAAACCGTTTTTAAATAATCCTTGTTTGTGAGTCGCCAACTCCCGAACCAGACTCCGCTTTTCTTTACTTACATAATTTACTCTTTTATTTCTCTATCTCTTTCTTTCATATCTCTCCCCCTCTCTCCTCGTCTGTCTATTTTGCTTGTTTTCACAACTAGTTTGTTCAATAATGTCAAAATTTGTCTTAACTACTTGATGCTCGAGACAGGAAGTCTGTCTTGGGATATTGTATATGCTTAACATTTTATGAAGTGACCGTACGGCTTGATAGCTTATTGAAACCCAAGATCCTACTAGAGATTATAGTCGTTATGGTTTGCGTCAGCTGCAAACAATTCCCAGTCCTTTGATATTCTAAACTTATATAGATATCTGTCATGCTGCTGTCTTCATGTGACTCAATTGGAGCCTACTTCTGTGGGTGCGTACTTATGCGTGTCTGGTGTGATCCAGTGCATGTCTCCACCATTTCAGACTGTCTGCATACATTTTTTTCTACTCTCCATAACCAAATATACCTAATACTATAAAGATGACGAAAGTTTCTTTGTTTGCTTCTTTGTTTTATAGACTTCCAAACTGTTGTACGGTACGGGTTGCAAATTTGCCTGCAAGGGTAACTTGACACTAGGATGAACATAGAATAAGCAACACTGACCTCTGATGACCTTTAAAGATTTACTCAGGGTCATGTCAATTAGGGCATTTTCAAATCTAATTGACACAAATGATTTTTCACCAAATTCACCCAAGTAGTCCCCTAAATCAATTTTATGGATTCTCTGTAAAATGTAATTTCCCATCCTATGACGTTATGCTTGAATTTTTGTATGATGTGCGGCCCTGACATAGTGGAGAGTTGGGTGTGACCCCTCTATTTAATTTCATGAAATCTCTATGAAATATAATTTGCTTCCTTGTGTTGCTATATTTGAAGTTATTTTTATTCGGACAACAACATCTGATTGATAACGTGGCACACGACCTATGCCACTATAACAATTGGATATTTAGGAGGAAAATTATATACCGAAGTATCTGAGTGATTTTGGAAAGAATTTTCAGAAAATTTCAAGCAATTGTGGAAACACTTTTTGAATGATTGTTTATTAATATGGACCAAACGAAAAGCGTTATCTACACCAAATCTTCAAAATCCTACATGACTACATCAACTTTATTTAAATCTCCTGAATATAGTTTTCAAACTGATTGAGGAATTAATGTCAGTTGTACAACCAACAAGTGTTGCTATTCTTTTTCTTTTTAGTAAACTCTTATTGTGAAATTATATTCTTCTATCTATGTAAGGTAAATACCTGTTTTATGTTGCAAATATAATGAATATCTTTTAATGCACATATATGTTCATGTTTCAATGTCAGATTACTATAGGCCAGAGCACCATTTGCTTTATATTTCAAAAGCAGTCAACTTATGAAGCTCACATCCACAATTCATTTGCATTGTGTATAACTGTGTGGGACCTCCTGTGTGCTCAGTTAAATTATTAATGTATTTACTTACTATAGACATGTCCAGCATGCTATTCTTCCCTTTTTTTAATGTCTGGATGTGCATGTAAGTTGAGAATAAAGTTATCAGCTTGACTTGCTTTTGCCATAGCACATTCCTGAAAATTCTATCAGATTTCAACTTGGAGTTCTTATTTTTCACACCCATTCTATACATGTGTACTCTAGAGTGCACACAAACTCAGTCATATACTTATGCACACGTGCATATTTGAGTGTGATGCATGTGTACGTATATGTTTATTCGTGTGTATCTTACATATATGTTGGTGTGTGTACACATGTGTATGCTCAAATGTCTGCGTGTGAGCTAGATAGAATAAACCATTTTGAAATTCCAGTTGAGGTCATTTATGTTCATTTCTAACTGATCCTTTGAGTAAGGCATGAATTCATTTTTCCCTGAGCTTTTCCATCGCCAGATATCTCAACAGTAATGTTCTTATAACTAACATGCCATGGTAGTTGACAGAGATAAGACCAGATGCTTGATCACTTGAACAAACTATTCCCTCATGACTTTTTTACCTGTCCAGGTTCTAGCAGAAAAAGTGGTTCTTCTTAATGATAACCTTGACAGGGGCTAATCAATGTGCTTTATTAATATGACCATTTCTGTTTTTATATTTGTACTTACATTACTTCATGCTATATATATATTGAGAAAAAGAGACAGAGGGGGAAAAAAGGAGCTATTTGAATGTTCACAAGTGAGAAAAGTATGCTTAATTTTGAATATATTTTGACCAAAGGATGATGGAAAAATGAACCTAAGCAACTTTGTCTTTTTGTTTGTGAAACAAACATGCTTCAAAATTGCAGGATGGTCAAGGTTTTGTAAGAAATCTCTTGAGAGACATGCACACAATTATATCGTAAGAGAGTTTGCATTTCAATTGCGTGTCTGCTCTTTCTGCTAAGCGTGAAGTGTATTTGTTTGTATCAAATGTTGGCATTTTGTATATGTGTGTTTGTATATATATATATATATATGTGTGTGTGTAAAGACATGTATATATGTGTGTATGTAGACATGTGTGAATGTGTAGATATTTAGGTATCTGTATATGTATACATGTATCATAAGTGTGTCTAGAGATGTGTGTGCTTGTGGACATATGTGTGTATTTGTAGACATAGATATAAGATTAGTAAAACGTGTGTGTATATAGACTACACATGTATGTGTTTGTAGACATACAAATATATTTGTGTATGTAAACATACGTATGTAGACATATGTGCATATATGTAGACATATAAGTGCGCGTATGTAAACACATAAGTGTGCATTTATAGATATATATATATATACATGTAAATATATGCATGTCTATATAGATATGTGTGTAGAGTAAATATATATGTATTCATATGTATAGATGTGTATTTTTGTATGTGCGTATGTAAATGTGTATATATGTGTGTGTATGTAGATATAAATATGTGTATGTAGATATAAATATGTGTATGTAGATATAAATATGTGTATGTAGATATAAATATGTGCATGTAGATATAAATATGTGCGTGTAGATATAAGTATGTGCGTGTAGATATAAGTATGTGCGTGTAGATATAAGTATGTGCGTGTAGATATAAGTATGTGCGTGTGTGTAGATATAAATATGTGCGTGTGTGTAGATATGAATATATGTATGTATGTGTGTGTGTGTAGATATGAATATGTGTGTATGTTTATATATGTGTATACATATAAGTATGTGTATAATATATGTGATTAGATATATATATGAGTGCGTACATGTGTCTATGTATATATATGTGCGTGTGTATGTATATATGTATGTGTGTATGTATATATTTATATATGTGCATGTGTAGACAGATATATCTGTGTGTGTGTAGATTTGTGTATGTGTATATGTACATGTGTGTGTGTGCGTGCGTACTTGTTCAGAGATATATTCATACATATATATATAAAGACTAAATGTTGAATGCTGGCATATATACATATATATATATATATATATTGCAACCATATATTATTTCGGTCTTATTAATGTGAATAAATAATATTTGTATATTTTGAAGACACAGTGGCATTTTTCACTGCCTATGACTCCTGTGGTCTTTAGAGTGAACTCTTGAAATTGGTCTGCTTTTTGTGTATTTATTAAATACACACACATACACACAGAATGCCTGGAGACAATAGACTATTAAAGTGTTTACAACAATTGGAGAATTTCATGTATCTCGTCATCAAAAGAAAGGAGAAGAAATCATTTTGAAAAAAGCAAATATCATTTGGGGAAATATGTATGCACTTGTTTAGAAAGAAAGGAAATATGTATTGTAAGATACACACACACACACACACACACACATATATATATATATATGTACGTATGAGTGTGTATATATATATATAGGTTATATATATATATATATATATATGAAAGTGAGTGAGAGAGAACATCTGCGATGAAGCTCTAGTTAGCTATCATGTCTTGCAGATGATTGCTTGTGTGGAAAGTTTGATTTTCACTGGGTCCCCTTGTATTGTGGCCCTATGCTACCACAAGTAAATATCTTTTAAAGAAACATACACCATTATATACATGTAGCTGTGTGCATGTGTCCCTCATATATATACATATCTATGTAAATATACACACACATTATGCACTTGAATGTGTAGGTATATATATATACAGATATACATATATCTAAATGTTCCCTATTTTTCTTCCATTTTTTTCCAAAACCTTTTATTTTCATTGTTGCTCATGTTTGCGTACATCTTCCCAATTGCCTTTGACTGGTGACTTTCTGCTTCAACAGCAGAAAAATATCTTTCCATTTAGTCCTTCTTGCTTTTAACGTTTTACAATTTCTTAGTGTCCTTTCAGTTTAGCTCTTCACAGAATTTTGCTGACTTTTTTCTTTTTCTTTAATTACTTTTTATTACTTATATTAACCCGGGTTAGCAAGTGCCTTCTTGCACTTCTCCCTCCTGACTGGAATGTCTTTTGAACATCAGCAAATAGTATTCTTATTCATGGCCAATGAAATCCACTCTCTCTTTCACCCTCTCTTCTCTTCATTTCTTTCCCATCCCCTCTTTTACACAAAAGCAACATCTCTGCTCTTAATGTCTTCCTCTCCCAGACTTTGGTCTCTTTTGGCCTCCTGCAGTCATTGTCATTTTTTTTTTTTTTTTACATCAGATGGATTCCTTATGACATATATATACATGTTTGTGTGTGTGTGCATGGATGTGTGTGTGTGTATATGTATGGATGGATTCATGTGTGTATGTATTGATAGATGCATATGTGTATGGATGGATGCATGTGTATGTATATATATATATACATATATATAGATGCATGTGTGTGTTCATGGATGTATGCATGTGTATGTATTGCTGTATATATGTATGAGAATATGTATGTGCAGATGCTTATGTATGCGCATATGTTTATATAAATGTGTTTCTGTGAATCAGTACAAATACATCAATGTATATTCAGAAATACTCATTAATATATTGCTATATACTTTTTCTACATGCACACACATATATATCTAAACACACGCATACACACGTGCATACATAAATTTGTATATGTGAATGATTTTGTATGCATTCATATATACATCCTTATATACAAAGAATAATGTTTGTATTTCTATATGCGTATTTTGTGATTGTGATAAATTAACAGAAACCTTAAATATGCCAAAAAATAAACACACCCAAATAAAAACCAAAAAAAAACCCCAAAACGATTGAAATAAAAGAGAAAACAAATCTGTTTTTTGTTGTTTTTTTCACTGTGTGACTTTGTTCATCTGGGATTTCTGCTCTCTGTAATGGTGTGCTTTTCTTCCTTGTTTGTTTGTTTGTTATTGTTTGTCTTCAAGCATCAAATAAATCCATTGTGTGAAATGACATTCCTTTCACTTGGCACCATTTCCCAAGACACTCTCAGCACATGACAGCTTTTGATGGTTCTATTACTACCACCACTGTTCATACAATCGCAAACATTACTACTGCCGACACCAATGCTGAGGCTTTTATTGTTGCTATCTTGCCACTACCACCATCGATATTACTAATACCCCATACTTTCTATAAATACTGTTTGGTGGTGCCTATCATGCCTGGTGTGATGGTTAGCTAGCCAGTCTCTAAGACCGATCCATTGGTGTGGTGATTTTGGTCCTCATGGGTGCTCCACAACTTTAGCTTTGTGCCAGACAATGCTATACTTAATGAATAACTATGACTGTTATTAAGATGCCTATTGTAGAGTAATGGTTGAGAAACCATTGCTTATGACTCCAATCTTTATTGGACTCTCCACAATCTTGCTTTGAACAAGAGTTGGCTAAATACAACAAGTGGGTGTGAAGCCATATTTGATGAAAGCTTGCTCAAATTCATGAGCATCTCATTCAATAGCTGAAGTATGGATGACTAAAATGACAAAAACTATGCTCCAAACAATAAAACTCTGTCCTAAAAAAGGAAACACTCTGGTAAGATAATAGATAAGAGGTTTCAGATCATTACTGCAACATTGCAACCAAAAACCTTTCCTCTCTTTTTATTAAAATTATGCAGATATTTGTAAGAAAACTGTTTTATATTATCATCATTACTGCTATAGCTCTTTTTCAGGCTTTGCCTCTCTCTACTAATAATATTATTGCACTTTCATTACTACTACAAAACAACTCAACAATAAGACTTGGAATGTTGGAGCTACCAACAGCATCTACTTGTTGTAGTACCTTGACCAATTTTATTGTGACTATTGCACGTGACTAATACTTTTTCTATGTTTCTTCTTTCAGGGACTTTCGTTTGTTGTCAATTGGCGGTGGAACTGATGAAGTCATGCTGTCAATCATTTGCAAATACATGGACATTCTGCCAAAGCCAGACAAAAAATGAGCGGAGACCTAATTGAGCAGACAGCTGTGTCAGCATTCCCCATAAACATGATGCTACCAGTTGAGTGTATGTATTATGTGTACTCTGTGTTGGTTTTGTGTATGAATATGTATTGATACTGATAAATATGAGGAGCATGTGCCATGCTGTCTGTGAGTGAATGAAATCTTGTGCATCAGAAAATTTTAAAAAACAACAGATAGAAGTAATCCTGAAAAACATGTTCAGGGGTATCAATATTTACTGATAGAAAAAATGTGGTTGATTTTGTTGATATTTTCTGTGTTTATTCTCATCTTTTTCGGAAGATTGTAGCTCTTACTTATTTATAGAAGTACATGCATGCAACAAAATAGAATTGACTAAAAGATACAAGACAAGCTGGTTAAAAACATGGAAGCCCTGTAGGTAATGAAGAAGGTTGATCCAATATTGCTAACTTATACATTAATTAATTCTGAGCATGTGTGTCTGCAGGGGGGTTTGACATATGGGCATCAGTCCCATCCTCCCCAGACCAGGCCATCTCATCAAAGGGGAGGGGTTGGAAAGTCAATATGATGGTGTAGTACAATTGTTTTATGTAACCTGAACTTAATGTTTCCCCATGAAAAGACTGAATCATCATCCATGTCACCCCCAGGCGCCAAGTTATGCAACTCTGCCAATGGTCAAGTGCACCATCCGACATCTGGATCATGCAGTGGTTCGTCACACTTGGTCATGTTTCTGAGTTGCAACTGATAATATATTCTGAATATACCCTCTGCCCCTTCCCCCTGGAAAAGTGGCAGTGAATGCCCATGCTTCTAAGTATGTTTTTCAGAATTACTTTCCATCCTTTTTATATCAGTGAATAAGCAGATTGTTGTGTACATTTATGTGAATATACATCTGAGTATGAGTGCTCTGGAATATATGTATATGTTTCCTGACACATGTAGCTATGTGCTGTGTATATACATATATGGCCTTACATGTGCAAAAAAATGAATATATTAGCATGTGTGCATGTGTAAATGTCTACAATTGTTTGTTTATATAAATTTATGAAGCACAAACTGGATTATATGTGAGGTTGTGTACATCTATGTTCCTCAAGTGCCTTTTATAAAAACAAAAATACATGCTTATAGCAGTCATATATTTTTATAATTCTGTTCACATTCACTCTCTCTACATATCTATCTATCCATCAAAGATCAAACTTAATGAAGAAAGATAGCAAGCTATCTCACTATTTGTCAGTTTGATCCTTATTGAGTGTTGCATTATTGCAACCTTATACTAGACTAAGCTAAGCTTAATTTGTATATCTATGACTATCGAGAAAGTAAATCCCAAATATATCAAAACCTTGTATAATCATGGGCTTCATTATCAAATCCAAGTAGTTGCATTCACTAATTGATATCTAAACTCATTGAATTCTAGTTGGCTGTTGTAACGGCCCTTCCATCTGTATTTTAAAAGGTTCTTTACAGTGCTATATGTAGTGGTAGTTATGATAGTTGACCATAAATATGGTTGTGCTTTTGTATATGAATTAGTACTGTGTTGATTTATCCACCAGTTACTTTCTATTTATCACTTCCAATCTCTCTCTCGGTCTGTGTTTACCTTTTTGATGAATCATTTTTGATATCTACATATATATTCTTATGTATGTGTGTGGGTGTGCCATGCCCCCCACACACACTTTGTGTGTGTGTATATATATATTTATATATACATATGTGTGCGTGTGTGTGTGTGTATCCAATGGTAGGTTTGTGTACTGCATCTCAGCTTGTATGTACAAGCTCAAGGGAAATGTATTGACAGATATAGGAGAGTACAGCCGGTCAGTCAATGTTGCCACTCAACGTCTTGTCAGTGACGGTGATAATGACAACATTTGGCTGGTGAATTCCTACAGGGAATTGATTAAAATGCATGCGGATGATTTGCACTGATTGATATTGAAAAGACAAAACTGTTGAAGAAAGAAAAATTGAAATCCAAGAATGTTCTGAATTGAAAAAGGAAACCAGGATGAAAACAAAAATTGAACAAGTAAATTGAAAGGAAAAATAAAAAGATGAAAAAAATCAAGAAACACGATGATCAGTGAATGAATGATTTAGTGACAAAGAATGACACACAAATAATTGAAGCATCAAAATCAAGTGAATTCTGATCTATAAATAAATATATATTTTGCAATATGGTGTGTATGACTTGTTTTTTTTTTTTCTTGTGTTTTTGTTTTCTTGTTACTGTAAATTCATCATCATTGTCTTTTCCTTCATTTATTATCACAGTTTCCCACCCCCATCCTGAAGTAAAGTGTTCCCACTAGAACCTTTTGTAAGCTGAAATGGCGTAAGATGAAGAAGCAATTACCATCAATTTATTAGGGAAATATCTCAGCCATTTATCACAACGTTTCAGCTGATTCTTTTTCCAGTCCTCCTCAAATATATAATTCGTTCAGTCGAATGGAGTAACATTTATGAATAGTTCTTGATCTTGGTGCCAGAGATGCCTTAAAGCAGTGGCAATGTGTGTCTTCCTTTTATTTAATGATACTGACTGCAGGATTAATTACCCACAAAACCAAAGGAAAAATGCATCAACTGAAACATAGTAATAAAATCAGCAAGAACGAGAAAGGTCACATGACCAATGTCTTTTGGCAGCATACCTTGTTGAGAGTGATCAATAGAAAAAATATAAAAAAGGAAATAAAGGTAATCATTGAATAAATTATTTTTCTCAACTTTGGTTTGGCGGTGACTACTAAAAAGGAAACCAGCTTGAATGCTACCAAACCCAAACAAAGGGACTAATTTAGCATAAATTTACATCGGAAACGACCCCCCCCCCTAAAACCCTATCATGGAGGGTGGGGTGTTTGGAAAAACAAAAAAAAAACATTTGTTCTAGACATAAGTAGTAAATGTTAAAATTTTCATCCCTCTAGATCCATTGGTGTATTGTTAGTAAATGCAATATATACATAATCAGCCTGCCAGACCACCTTGAAAATTGAAGGAACCTATGTTGACATTTTTGGGGCTTTCGTCCTGAGTTTTACTTCAAGAAAGTAAAGTGCTCAGGAATTATGTGTGTGTGTGTGGTCGTCAGTCGCAGTAGACATTTGTAGACCTTAAAAATGAATCTCAATTGCTACAAAAAATATGACATCATCATCAGTCTTTTATCGTCTATTGTTGGACATAGACCTTCCCTAGGATTCACCAGACCTCTCTATCATGGGCGTCGCAGGGCCAATACTTTCTGAACTTGTCTAGTTTGTCTCTCCATCTTGTACTTTGCCGGCCTTGGTTATGCATGTGATCTCTGGGGATCCATGTTATAAGTTGGGATGTCCATCAGTTGTCTGACATTCTAGCAACATGACGAGCCCATTGCTATTTGAGTTTTCTAATGGATTCTGTTGTCGTCTTGAACTCCTGTTTTTTAGTAAATTAGTAGTAATGCTTTCTTCATTTTTTCATTGCTTTTATTTTGTTTTGGTTTCTTCAATGCCAAGTCAGCATCTGTGTTGAATAAAGTTCAGTGTGAGAAGGATACTGTCAAGTTGTTACTTTTATTATATCATGTATCAAATGTATGAAGTATTTGAAATCTACAACTCCAAAATGTAGATTAGAAACTTAGGACAGTTATACTTAACACTCTCCAAGTTGACAGTCAGTTATCACAGATGGTATGTATGACATATTGCGCATAGGCACTTTTTGGTATGATTCAATAGTATGGGAGTGGATCAGTAAGTCCGTAGCCTGACACAGTCATTCGCTGAAGATCGACCTGATATTTTCACTATATCATTTTTGGTCTACAGGACTAATGAAAAAGAAATGGCTTAAGTGGTTTGACAAAGAAGAAGATTATGTTGAAAAACATCTACTGTGTAGAGTAAATGCTTTTTTATTAGGCTACGAAATTATCGATGTGCCTATGCAGAATGTATCTTCTCCACTGAGAGGTTTTCCAAGTGCCATGTTCACGAGGCTCGTTAGTTGGTCGAGAAAGCATTTGCTGTTTTGTCAAAGTGATGCAAATGACTAACTGATTAATGAGATTTCATTCCAGGTACCTAATTGTGAGAATTGTTATCACAGGCATGTTGAGAAAACAGTGAACCTTTCTTTAATGTAATCTATACTTGTAAAATCTGCATTTTTCTATGTGTAATATTGATTTTTCGGCACTCTGATAATACAGGGATCCAGACATAATATGCATAAAAGACTAAAAAGTTATCCCCCTTGGAATCAATTAAACAGATGGTCGGATACATACTGAGGTATCAAATTAGCCTCCCAAAATTTTTTCATTCTTATCTTAAGGATAGGATATACAGAAATAAGCAGCATATATTGTCATCATCAATTTTTGACTAGTTTTTTTTTTCTTTCTACTAGTCAAATATGAATAATGACAATAATTCATCTGAGAATTTTGGACAACTAGAAACTACTATTACTATTATTAACAGGTGTAAAATTCTCAAATGAAGCTTCGTCATTATTCATATTTGACTAGTAGAAAGAAAAAAAAACTAATAAAAAATCAATGATGAAGGCGTATACTGCTTATTTCTGTGTATCCTATTCTTGAGATAAGAGCGGAATGAAGAAATTGTTTGGGGGACTAATTTCACACTGCAATCTTTATCCTACCATCAGCTTAATTCAATCCTAGGGAATGCGCTGAATCTGTCTGGCTGGGCAAGATTGATTGGTGAACTGCATATGGTTTCATGACGCTATTCAGCTGTCACTAAGACCTACTTAAAAGTATAACTTATAGTCTTTTGCGCATATTATGTCTAGATCTCTGAATCATCAGAGTACTGATTTTTCTTACCGGAAAGAAATAACTTGAATCCCCATCTCCGTGGGTGGTGAATTTTAAATTAAAATTATCATGTCATGCATAACGTATGGTATTCTGGATTTTTTATAGGTGGAGTAAGTGACATAATTTTGTTGAAAATCGAATATTTTAATGTCCGTTAAGAATCAGAAAAAGTCTATTGTTTTCTTTATCAACATTTTTCTGGTGAACCCCTGCATGATTCCACATACAGGTTTTGGTATTCTGAGAAGATGAAGTGGACACCTATTGGGGATTAGGGTTAATGTTGTTTTCAGCTTTTGAAATTACTCAATAAACAGATGGAATAAAAAAATTTGTGGCATGTGTATGAAATGTCTGGAACATTATAAAGCATATACCATCACAATAATTAGAGTGCGTAACCATTATCTTCTCTATTGCGTCACGATAGCACGTTACGCTTTATAGAGAGGGGAGAAAGAGAGATGTGCTTGCCTACTGGATGCTTGAATCGCGTTTTAAAGAAAGATTGGCTTGACTACAGGAAGGAATATACGCCCAAAAGACAGGTAAGAACAGAAAGTATGGAAGAATAGAACAAACAAACAGTAGTTTCGTTTATTGGTTTACTTATTCGATTCATTCTGTTGTATTGTAAATGTGTGACTCATAAATAAAACAGAATGTCATATTGATCTTTATTCCTTGGTGGTGGTTTCTAATTAAACCGTGGAAGTTCAGCTAGCAATTCAATAGATTTAATTTAGAATAGGTTATATTTTTCGAATTTGATTCAGAGAAGAGAAAAGTTCGATTTCTGATGGTGGCGAAAAGTGAACTCTACGGACCAGAGTTCATATATATTGCATCAGATAATAGTTTCAAAATGATTCGTCTGAGCACTGACCTTAGACCCCCTCGCCTGCTCGATAGCTTCTATCCTTTGCACTTCGAAGAGAAGCCACGATATTACCTCGTGATTGTTGAGAACACCGGGGTGTCTCCGTCGGTTTTTGGAAAGCCCTCACGAAAGAAGTGATGTGGTGTCGTCCTACATATAACAAGAAGAGTCACAAGTAAAGATTCGGGTATAGTTGGATTAACATTGTCCTGTTACTGGCATTTTTAAAAAGTGCCAGAATTGAAAAAGTGTGGGTGCCACTTTCCTTATCGCTAAGATGTATGAATGGATCAATAGGCATTTCTTCGGAGAGGGACTACCATAGACGTCAGCAGCTGACGGTGAAAATTGACATTCAGAAAGACATGCTGTAGTTACAAAACGGGTCACGTTGCAACTAGCATCGATGATCGTTGTAGAAGACTTGAATTGGTTTTCGTTTGTGAACAGATGCGTTTAAACTATTGATTACTTTGAAAAAAATGTTATCAGAGAAGCAGTATAAGGTAATAATGATGGCAATGATAAAGACCTGTATACACTAACACCAATCCTATATATACGTACATATATATACCTATAGATGTAAGACTTGCCTCTTCTTGTAATCAATAGAGTTATCCTCTGCTTTTCGAAAATCGCTCTGCGATACTTTTTACACGAAAAAAGCGGAAAACGAAAATAGTGTTCAGAGTTTGCTTTGTGGTGAGCCGTTATAGAGGCAACGCACGCACCTTCCCCCTCTCCTATACCCAAGTCTCCGACAACTCAGCTTAACATACAACCATCATCACCATTTGGGGAGTCTGGAACACAAAAAAATCCTTGAATAAATTAGTTAACCTATACATTTCATAGTTGAAATCAAGTTGTTTTCTCTGGTCAGTATTGCTGTAAAAGTGAATAATCATTTGAACAAGAAATAAGTAAGAGGATCTTCTGTACTAAGCATAGAACCATGGTTAATGGGCGAGCCTGGCAGACCAACTTGAAGCAATCAATTCGATACACATTGACCCAACATGAAGGAATCATGCTAGACTTTGCATGGAGAGATCACGAGACAGCACAGTATATCAGGAAGATAACAGGAGTCCGAGACATCATAGAAAACACTAGAAGACTCAGATGGCAATGGGCTGGTCATGTTTCAAGAATGACAGACAACCGATGGACATCACGACTCAAAACATGGATACCCAAAGATGTGCTGATAGAATACAAGATGGAGAGACGAACTAGACAAGTTCAGAAAGTATTGGCCCTGCAACGCCCACGATAGAGAGATGTGGCGAATCCTAGAGAAGGTCTATGTCCAACGACGGACGATAAAAGACATGATGATGATGATGATAATAATTTTATCCTCATTTCGTGTCAGGCTTAGCTCAGTAAATATCCAGCTAGCCTTGTGGCTGAAGTAAGTGAGTATTTCCCACTGGCGCCAGTGGTCTGTGTTCGAACAAGATTTCAAATGTTGATTTCCAAGCCAGGCAGGCCTTCTCTGCTTGAAGAAATTGTGTAACAGAATCCCATACCTCCTTTCTTCCGTCCAAAATGGAGGTTAGAAACTATAATGAGTAAGAAGCTCTGTTTAAGTCAAACCCACGAAATATATTAATCTGGGAGGGTGAAGTTCTGGGGCGTTATTTTAATGTTTATTTTTCTCTCTTGGTGCTACTGAAGTATGTAGTCTACCGTTCAGTTTCTATTGTAGTATGCAGTCAATCATAAGGTTTCTATTGTAATATATAATCTACAGTTTGTTAGTCAATACAATGTTCTACATGGAGGTCATCAGTTCGTGAAGAAATGAGTTCAGTCGGGTTTGAAGATCTGTTTCAGTGAGAAATTTATTGGTGGAAATTGAAAGGAGATAAAGACAGGAGGTACAACAATGAATGTATCACAAGAAGAAACAACAGAAGATTAATTAATGCACATATTTGTCAGTAGAGTTCACAGGTTGATTGGAAATTATGTTGTATCAACAGAAGAAATTGTAGTAAACACAAAACTATGACGAAAAGCAATTATTGAAAAGAGTGTGTTGGAAGTGATGCAGTATGTTGTGTGAGAGTTGGGATTTGCAGTTCATTTCTTGAGGTGAAGGAAGGTTTAGGTTGGCAGAGTGTACACGCGTAGGTTTTGTCTGATAGAGAGTGCATAATTTGGTAGACCGCTGGTTTAGTTCAGTAGAGCGCGTACATTTCGGTAGACCGCAGACTGCAATATAATCCTTTTCTCAACGCTAAAACTTACCTAATGAAAATTGAAGTATCTCTTTGAAAGTTAGGAAAGTATTTTTACTCTCCACTGGCAACTCCATTTGCCAAAGCTGGCTTTGTCCAATTGAAAATTTACCATTACTGTTCTCAATTACCACAAGTGATAACGTTGTGCAGTAGATATTTTTTAAGTTCAACATAGTCTGGGTCACCAAGTGCGGATCGAACTCACTGTACATTAGTAATGGTTTCATTTATAAGTTTGCTGACCATTACTCAACAGCAACACGCCTTTTGGGTATTTAGTCACTTAAGAACAACTGATCCTTATCAAATTTTCGACCAGTATTTCTTCCATCTTTTTATTGTAACTTTTTATTGTAACTTTTTATTGTAACTACAGTCATTCTACGTAAGCAGAATTGATCAAAAATAAAGAACTTTCATCGTTATTTTTATTTGGGAAGCCTGTCTTAGCGCGACAGCTGCCTTACTAATTAGGCCACGTGGGTAATCGTCAACAGCTCAAATCTAACTATACAGCTTTTAGTTTTCATTTTCTCCCAACGTCTGATTCGCTGTCATCTTTTTTTTTTAATGTTTGCATACAGTGGTAGTATTAGTAGCAATATCATCTTGAATTTATTATTAGATGAAGCATTGTCAAGTATGATTCATTTTTCGACGTATTTCTTTCATCTTAATTTCTTTTGCTCCTTATCGCAACTTCTCAGACCCACAATCGTCAGCAACTAGTTAATGAGATATCTTGCAAAAAATGTGTCTGTTTGAGAAGCGACTGACGAGATACCAAGCGAGAAATTTCTTTTTCCTGATTCTTTCTGACTGACTATGAATCGGCAGTGATTCAAGGTAATTCGTAATTGATGTCGAAGCCAGTAAAAACGTTGATAGCCATGAAGAGGCTAACGAGATATTTCACCGATATGATGTGACAGAAAAATATCTCAGTCCCAAATGCTTAATAAACTTAATCTGTCACAAGGCTGCAAATGAGAGGCGCCCAGTTTAGTTTAAATCCATCTCACAGTAGTAACAGCGCGTTTAACTAGTTCTCTAACTATTTTCCAGCGGAGAGGTGATAAAGGCATTCATAGATACGAGTCCTGTAAACTTCAAGCTGCAAGATGTACAGTAATTTTTCGAGATTTGCGATATATATTATTTTCAATGTACAGAAAGAAAATAAGTACGAACTGAATGTTGAGAGAGTTGCATTGAGTTTGCTATGGCAAATACTAACCACTCCAACTGGTCGAATTCATGTGAAAACGTTGTCAGACTAAGTACTCCCCACCCCATTAATGCTTCTGCAGACACTCATGTTTCATTTCATGAATTATTCGAACCAGTATCCTCATCTTAGTTGTTCAAACGATACCGGATGCATCGTATGAAGAAAGCAAGAGAACACATCGCCTGACTGTGTTGGAAACCACAAAAACGCGTAGATTACTCCGAAATAATTCATGGAATAATGTCAACGTTTCACCTCTGATGACAGCCTTGTATTTAACAGGGTTATTAAAAAATAAAAAAGGTAGGCCCCGAACTCTTGTCTGCTGCAGAAGCGACAGTTAACGACTTTCTATGAAATCATCCCTGTGTCCACACATTAACTGTGGTGGAAATATTTACTTGAATTTTCATTAGACGGAGCATTGACAATGACCGTTTCCGCTCGACTCAATCAGTACCACCCCGTCCCGATTGGGCTACCTGGTCACACCAGTACGCGCAACGACCACCCTTTTTTTCTAGTGTGACGTGCTTAATTTTTCCGCTATCACCCGAGAGACCGAGACACGGTTTGGCAGGTGGTGCGAGGCACTATAGTCAATGATTATTAATTTTATTGACTAGTATTTCTTTCATCTTAATTATAGTTGCTTTACATTGCAACTATTCAGACCGTCAATCTACGGCAGTGGTTGCAAGGGTTGCGAGTTCTAATCTCTCCGAGAGCTTATCCTTTATTTCCGAGCTGCGCTGTTCACTAACTGTCGTGGACTGACGTTCTGACTAATTGCGACGAAAAGCAAATAAAGTTGAGATGAAAAAAATACTTATTTCAAAATTATGACCAAAGAAAATTACCTATTTATCAAGCTTAGCGTTCAGTTCATCACACTCAGAGGCGTAATCAGAAATTCGTGGGTGTTCTCTAGGGACTCCCCTCATTTGGTGGTATTTATTTCATAATGTCAGCAGAAATGCAATAGGTGAACTACTATTTCTGAAGCATTTGGAGGCCCCAACCCTCCATTGGGGCCTGGGGTACATTTTCAAATCGCCCCCTTCCACTCTCTTCTTCAGCTACAACTCTGACCACACTTACGAGTGATGTGAAAGACTAGCCCGTTAACCATCACTCGAAGCCTGGAGGTCTGTAATCTTCATCTGTAAATGTGCAAATGTTCATCTACCACATTACGTAAGTTGTATGTGTGTATGTACAAATATGAGTGCGTTTATTCTCCGTTCGTATAGTGGTATATAAGTACCCTTACGCTGGCCACGGCGACAGTATTCCCTGCCTGGGCTTCACATATCACACGTTTCTCTTCATCTCAGAGGCTTTTGCAACGTGTGAAATAGACCTAGAAGCGACAAGCAACCGGACCATATTTCAACCATGATGATGAGGAGTCAGATTCATCCCTTTCCCACGGACATTAAGCCCTGTCTCAGTCTCGGTCGGAGTTTGAACTCGGCTCGCCCAGTCCATTTTCTGCGCTGTTGAGCGATCAGCACCGGCACTTCCTTGTGTGTGTGTATATGGATGTATAATTCCACAGAACAATTGAATGTGTGTGTTTCTGAACGTTCAAATGCACGCACGCTTATGTTTTTAAAAAAATGTGTTTGTTAATTATCCGGGAACATTTCGTCGTCTGTGTGATATCTTCTAGACTCCTGCGTGTATTCATTTACGTATGTACTGGAGCATGACTTCCTATAGACTTTCTTGTTAGGTGTTTCTAGTCTTAATTCTTGTATATGAGTGTGAATATAAACGTTCATGTATGTACTTCTATTTCTTTGAACTTATGTTTGTGTCTGCTTGCAATTCTCTTCTCTCTTTCTATTTGTATATTTTTGTGACTTGGTGTTTCGAGCAAGAGACTGTAGATTTGTATAGACCCCAAAGAAAACTATATATATATATATATATATATATATATATATATATATATATATATATATATATATATGTATATATATGTATATATATATACATATATACACACACACATATATACATATATATATATATTTATATATATACATATATATGTGTATGTGTGTGTGTATGTGTGTGTGTACACGCACGTACACGTGAGTGATTATTCGTGTGCGTGTGTGGAAGATCAAAGCGAGACTCGAAGAACTTAAAATACGACCTCTTGGTGTGCGCGCGTCGCGGTGCAGTCATCTAGAATAATAAATGTGTGTCGGTACCTATAAAAGAGGAAATAGATAGATGAGTGAATAGATAGACAGATAGATAGATAGAT
Organism: Thysanoteuthis rhombus; assembly: GCA_963457665.1. Lineage (NCBI taxonomy): Eukaryota > Metazoa > Mollusca > Cephalopoda > Oegopsida > Thysanoteuthidae > Thysanoteuthis > Thysanoteuthis major. The sequence goes on along the minus strand of OY735205.1, from coordinate 45,953,791 downwards.
AGATAGATAGATAGATAGATAGATAGGTATGTAATCAGATAGATAGATAGATAGATAGATAGATAGAATTAAACAGAGAAAGGTCTGAGGTAGATGTATTCGATAGACAGAAACATATATGAATTGACTGAGTTAGATATAAGCTGATCAACGTATGAACAAGTAGAGTTGAATGGATAGACAAGAACAGACTAAGATAGATTTGAACTAATTGTGAACCGACTTATAGATATATATATATAAAAAATATATATATATATATATATATATATATATATATATATATATATATATATATATAAAGGAACGGTATGAGCTTAATTGATCGAGATGCATCTGAACAAACTAAAAAACAGACTGAGAAAAATATGAGCCAACGAAGATGGATAACTCTTTGACAACGTTTGAACATCGATCATAACCCGTTTTTTTTTCCCTGCCAGATTTGATTTCCTTGAAAAGGGAAAGAAGAAAAAAAACTCATTAGGATACCGTAAAAAAGAAGTTCACAAAACGATGCTATTGTAATTTTATCTCTGAATGCTGCTGTATTTATCATCTCATTTCCGTAATGGTCCGACTGTATGATACTATGATATCCATTAAATACGCCACATACTCTTCTTAGTGTAGTTTCATCGGTGAGCATGTTATATATATATATATATATATATATATATATATATATATATATATATATATATATATATATATATATATATATATATATATTGTACACATTGGCTGCAAATTTTCTTGAATACAATTTTCATTAAAATGACAGACAAGGAGCGTCTTTTTAACCTTTTGGTAATCTTTCCTCGTTTTCACACAAGTGAATAGATCTTTGGTTTCAACGGATATAGATATTTTCTAATTAAAGATCCGTTCACTTGTATCAAAACAAGGAAAGATTACAAAAAGATTAAAAAGATGCTCCTCGACAGTCATTTTTAATGAAAGGTGTACGTATGTTTGAGTATGTGCGTGTGTGTGTGTGTGTGTGTTCACAACGGTACAAAGCTATCTTAAAACAGGCTGAACTTTCCGTCACAATTTAGAATGATCTAACCATATATTGAGTTTATATGCAATTTTTTTTTATTTGTATGTTTGTTTACGCTCAAATGAGGTGATCTCTTTCATTAATTTACCTTCCTATTACGACATAACAATAAAAATTACATCATAGAAACTCTTAAGACTTCATGTCTGATTATCACTCATTAAAACAGCCTGTGATGAGTTCAGACTTGAAACAAAACTTGAGATTAAGACACTTGAATTATCAAAAATAAATCACTCGATAAAATAACTCTGGGTTCCTTAGTGCCGATCCATACATAAATAATTCTGAACAGTGTGATATCTCGTCTCTACTTGGAACAATGGACTCTTCTTCTGAAAAGTACCAATTTTACTGATAAAAATGTATCCTACCCACCATTTGAAACTATGCACTCTTCCACTTTAGGTTCTCATTTTAATAGATTTATTTACACTATTAACAGCTTTGAAGCACTTAACTATTAAGTTTCGAAGTAAGTAAATTTGAAAACACTCAATCGCCACAGAAACACAAGTAGATATTTTCAACAAATGCATTAAAACCTCCCAACACACACAACAACAACAACGACATAAGAATTCGAATCTCTCTCTCTCTCTCTCTCTCTCTCTCTGCTTTAGAATTTGTAATGCATTTGGTAAAAATATCAACAAGTTTGAGAAATATATATATGACGATTCCACACGAAACTAACTGAAAAGCTAAACACCCTCGTTCACACGAGAGAGAAGGAGAGAGAGAAAAAACAAATAAGAACATAGGAATTCAAATATATCTTTAATTTCTTCCCGGGGAATAACCAGTAATGTATAATTATATCTGATCAGATAACATTTCATCATATATATATATATATATATATATATATATATATATATACTTGTAACCACCAACAACGTTTCGTCACGCAAGAAGAATAAGAAGAATAGCCAAACAGATGATAAGTAATGACTAAGAGAAAATCCGCCCGTAATTCCTGGCGAGGACCTAAATTGGACAATTTAAAAAAAGGTCAATTTTGGCAGACATCTTCAAATCTAACAGAGACGGCTGTACCATGTCGCTTGCTGAAGTCTGCGTCCAAGGGTAACTTGATCCTCGGATGGACAGAGGTTAGGTGGTGCTGACCTCTGTTAAACCTTAAAGGTCAATTTAGGGTCAGGTCGATTTAAGCATTTCCATAACCGAAGGAGATGGCTGCACCTTACGAATTGTGACATTGTGTACATAGGTAATTTGACCCCATGATGGGCATAGGATAGGTGGAAGCAACAGCTGGTGACCTCTAAAACTCAATTTAATGTCAGGTCAATTTTGGTATTTTGAAAAAAAGGAACATTTTGCATTTCCGAACCAACTAAAGCGTTGTGATCCCTGAGCTGAGAAGCTCTCTGTTAGATTTTACTACATGACTTTTCAGCATTAATTTCTTTTTTCACCGGGTAACCCTGGGTTCCCCAGCTAATATATATATATATATATACATACATATATATATATATATATATATATATATATATATATATATATATATATATATATATGAAAGTACATATGTTGATTTTTGTGAGACGTATTTCACAAATCACGGACCCTTTTTATCATGTAAAGACTTATGAAGAATTGCTAAACGTTACACTGTTTCACACATCCTTGATAGTGAGTTCGGTGATCACTTGATGCTCTAAGCGACAGAGCTTGATGCCAAATCTGACATCGTCCCAAAACGCTCCGATGTTTCACTTAAAGGAAACAATTTTCGCTTCCTAGCGGTATGCACTATCTCTCTGCGTGTCGCTTCCTTCTCTGCGAAATTTCACACGGTCTCTCTATTATTAGTTATGGGTGGCCTTCCTTATTGTCCAGGCGGTGTTAGGCATAGACTCTCAAACGGCGTAGATGTGCAGTGATGTCTCATTGTTTGGCAGCCAATCAGAAGGTTGATTAAAATCCGCCAGGTCCAATCAAGACAAAGGGTATAACCCCCGGTGCTGTGCCAAGCGGTCTTTATTACCAGTTCACAAAGTTTAATTCATTCTACAGCGTGATTCCGAAAATTGAAACGTACCTAACACTTGCACTGAAATCTTTGCAGTTTATCCACAGAAGAATGATCCTCAAAATAAAAAGAGTCTAATTAAATCACACCAGAGAAAGAAAAAAGAAAGAAAGAAAAGGGAATGCAAAATAAAAGTGTAGATTTAAAATTGTTACGAACAGGTATTTTGGCTATGATATAAATGTAATATAATGTTGCAGTCACTCCAGTGAATTATATTTTTTTCAAAAAGACAGTTAATTAAATAAACAAAACTGGCTTCTACAGTGTCGAACTCCACTCCAACTTCAATTTCAACTAGAAATGATTACTGCAACACATGTATTGTATGTAGATATAATATATATATATATATATATATATATATATATATATATATATATATATATATATATATATATATATATATGCGTGTGTGTGTGTGTATGTGCGTGTGTATGTGTGTGCATGCGTGTGTATTTAAATCTATTGTATAAACGTATTTAGTCATTAGAATAAAATAGGCCCTTGCATATCAGAATGATAACTTTTGGCAAATATCTAATTTAGCTCGGTCAGTAAGATATATATATATATATATATATATATATATATATATATATATATATATATATATATATATATGAACGTGAAAGTATATGTGTAGATTTTTGTGAGACGTATTTCACAAATCATAAACCCTATTTATTAATGTAAAGACTATTGAAGAATTGCTCAACGTTGTACAGTTTCACATAAGTGAGTTTGGTGATCACTTGATGTTCCAAGTGATGGAGTTTGGTGCTTATCATACAAATATGCAAAGCTTATTTCATTCTGACGATTCAATACGTTTATAGTATGCATTTAACACACACACACACACACACACATACATATATATGCAGATATATGTATACATTGTGTGTTCAAGGCACAGTAGGAGATAGGAATTTTACTTATCAGTTTACACCCATAATTTTGGTGAGAGTTGTTTTTGTTCTTATTGAATAAAAAAAAAGGTCAACTCCAGTTTTGAAGTTTGACAATAAAAACAAATCGTTATATCATGGGTGTGATTTATCAACTCGCGATATCACTGGAAGGATTTGTCAAACAAATACTTTTGAAAATTCATTCACATACTTCGAAGACAACCAGGTTAATGGAGTATCCAATGAGAAAGGAACTCACTGTTACTCACTGGTGACATCAATATATTTTTCACTGCTCACGGACTTGAACTCAAACCAATATTCGTGGTAATGAAAATTGTTAAAGAACAAAGTATACGTGTGCGTGTTATTGTATGCATGTGTGTATGCATGTTTGCATACGTATGTGAAGGTGTGTATGTGTAGTCTTTTGCTTTGAGACAGGAGAATTAATGCTTTCAATCCCGGCATCATTGCTGTTATCTGAAATGGCATTTTTTGCACTTGTCTCTTGGTAAATCCATTCCAATATGAACAGTTCATTTTTTAACTCAACTAAACCAGTTTCGAGTTAAAAAAACATTCGTACACACGCTTTGAATATTTATGTACATGAAGGGAGAACACATGCATGCGCGCACACACACATACAATCATGCATGGTTGCGTATGATAAGTGCCCAACGAACGATTTAAAAAGTTGAGAAAATCGGACCAAAAGTTGGATGTGTTTGGCCCGCGATGTTTTCGTTACTTTTAGAGCTACAATACTCAGTTTCCAGAGGCTTCCTCACCTCCCTAGAAGAGGCTTTGTCCGTCGGTAGGTCACCATATTGTTTCTCAGCTGTTTTAAGTCAGATTTACTCGAGACTTTGGAGAAAGGTGTCCCTAGATGAGATGAGGTCACGTGATCTGGTAATGATTGCCTTTATACTTTGTTTTGAAATCGATTTTCTCAGCTGTTTTGAGTCATATTTACTTGAAACTTGACAGACAGGTAGGTGTTCCTTGTTAAGATGCTCTTTACTTGAAATAAATTCCCAACTCTATGTCATATGATCTGTCAATAATGGCGTTTAAACTTTGTTTTAAACTCTCCCTGTAAAGGCTCCCTGTACACTGTGAGTGAATTAATGACTTTGCTACAGGGAACCTTTACAGACCTTCCATAGATTCATCGTCCTCTTGATGCTGCTGATCGTAGTTTTATGCAAAGTGCGACCAACATTCAGTCTTGAGCGGAAACGCTCACCAACTCGCCGAGGCGACAATTTCCCAGTTTCCTCCTAATGTTAAATACACACCTTGATGTTCCCACTTTTTTGCTATTTCATCGCAACTTAAGGAGGTACCTACCAGATAAATTTCTACTTGGACACTTTTCCTTGGGCTATCTTTATCAGATCTCATGATGACAACATCGGACAATCACTACTATAAGATTACTAAGATATCTGTTACTCTAAATGGTGTTAAATGGACACACGGAAGGAAACAGGAAGTCTTAAAAGGGTGTGCTAGTTAACCTGAGATCAGACGCCATTCTGGGTAAGATGAAGTAAAGTTAGCTTGAGATCGACCTGGGGTTACATGAGGTCAACAATGGCTCGAATTCCCTTTGAACAGAATATTTAAATGAATGCAAAATCCGAAATGCGTAAGAAAATATATTACTGTTTACAGTTTGTAGAGTAAATTGGGTTTAAAAATGAAATAAAATAGTATTTAAAAAGGTGCACAATAATTTTGAAAGTACTGCATATCTATATAAATATCTGGAGATTATGTCCTCGTATTTACACTCGTTCATATATACATATATGATACAAATCAGGAATATAACATAATATCCAGTGTGTGATAGGTTCATTTCATAAAGTGCTTGATACATTCAACTTTACATGAAAGTTGATTTAGAGTAGAGCTTAAAATATGACGGAGTAAGGATTCTCTACATAAGCAGGTTCATGTTTCTGCCCCATTCGGGCCTCTTCGGGCGAATGATTTGGTTTATTTTAGATTCCTATTTCGGACATCTTTGGGGTGGTGGGTCTATTTTTCTAGGTTGCAAGATCTTTCTTTCATTCTATTTATATATCTTTTTTATGGGGGGTATGTTTTTCTGTTTTATTCAGTGGGGATGCTATGCTAATTGTTAGTTATAAATCATAAAATAGGAGGGTATGGTGTAGGCATTTTCGTTATCAGTTTGTTGTTACACCATCAGTTTTTTGTGGTATGTTTCCCCTCTGAGAGTATTTTATTCTCACTTGGATTTTTTTCCTAATGTTAGGATTCCCTTTTTTATGACCCTAGTTATTGATTTAGTTATTCTGTGTTTGGTCTGTTTTTATATGTCTAAGATACTTTTGTTGATTGGGTTGTTCTTTAAACTAGTTGAAGGTATAAAATAATGAAATTGTTTATAGTAATCACAAGGAGAATAAAGTATCTATGGTGGTTAATTTTTAGTGTATCAAATACCTAGTTATAAAGTGATGTTTGTAGATAAAAATGTTGAGCGGTGTCAGCATTTTAACGTTACTTCCTTTTTTCTGTTCAATAATTCTGTTTGTGTTTTTTTGTTCTGTTAGCAAAAATGAGGATTTCAAATTTCCCATTTAATCTAAGGTTTCAATATTCTATCATACGTGTGTTTGTTTTACTTTTTTTAATTTTGCTGTGGGTTTTAGTTTGCTATCAGTTAGTCTCCAATAATATGTCGACAGTGATGGACTGTTTTACATTTTCTAATTCATAATTTATAACTACCAACATGTTCAACATCCCCAGTAAATAAAACATAAAAACGTAACAAGCAATGACCAACCATTAAACAAAAAACAAAAAAGACTGATAAGTAGAATGAAAGACAGATCCTGCAACATAGAAAAATAGACCCCCGAATAATGTCCAGATAGGAATCTAAAATAAACTGAGACATTCACCCGAAGGAGCTTAAACAGGGAAGAATCCTTACTTCATCATATGTATATATATATGTATGTGTGTGTATGTGGGTGTGCGAGTGTAATATTCAGAGATACACGAAGGGAGAATATATGCATGTGTGTCTAAAAGTATATGTGGGCATATTTATGCTTACCCAACTATCTAGAGAGAGGGGGACTCTGAAAAGAGAGGAAAGGAAGAGAGGAAGCATGCCAAGATATTTTGAAAGAGAGGCTCGAAAATTTCACCTGCAAAAGCTCTTTCTAGCGAAAGCCCTCATATTTCTCCAACTACATATCCATTTCAACTCGCCGGTTTCTTTGATTTGCATGAGGAGATCAAAGCTGACGCCGGGTGATGTGAACACCGGACCACAATGTCCAGTTCTTCCTGGCCAGGCGTGTCTTGAGATGTTTGGAACATTTTCCTTAATCATAAGCATTATCGGATCCTTTATTTGAGTTATGCTAGGCTGGCGTTACCCAGTTCGACAACTGCCCAAAAGTTGACCATAAAAGTCCTCTTTTGGCATAATATAGTGTTCGAAAAAAAATATTGATATATTTCATCAATTTACTCCAAGCCTTCATCAAATGATTCCCCTTGGGTCAGGCACGATTTCGAGGTTGAGACATCGTTATCACTAACTCTTAAAAATACGATATCATTAGGCTTTTTGTTTTTTGTCTATTGCTGATCTGGGATCGACGTCACATATTTCCTTCCCTTCAATTTGGGCATTCCAAATTTAGTCAGGTAAGCCCAAGTCAAGTTGGCGATAAAACCTCGACTTCCCACATCGTTAGCAAATATATTCGTTATCAAACCATGTCTTATACATTTCTCTCTCAGATTTTCACATTTTGCAGCTTACATTCATCAGTCCTGTCAATACCTCTCTTGAAAAGAGCCTTTAATTCGACGAAGTGAACATTTTTGAATTAACCGATGCGATGGAAAGGTCAGGACGCTCAGCGATCAACGTGATTTCAGCTGGAAAAGGAAGATGACGTTTCTGATCCACTGCAACTCTCCAATCACAGATCACCATCGAACAAGGGTGATCTGTACGTTTTCTTCTAAAAGGTTTTGTTCCATCATGAAATTTAGTCTTACCAGCCTGGTTTTCGGAATTTAATTGTCAGTTTCACAATATATTTGTTTAGCCTCAGCAAGTACTTTCACCACTTGGTTGTTTCTGCTTGTGTAGCTCTTTGGACAATACTCACAACTAATGAGGATGCGTGTGAGGCTAGTCGTCTTCTTACACGCAGTGCCCTGACAAGTCTTAATACTTAAAATAGAGCGATTCTCTCATGACTTATACCCGACTAGCTGAGATTAATAAAAATCTACCATATTCATCACAAACCGGTCATTTCATAGTACTTACCCTAGTTCACATGCCTCAGCTATAGTACAACCCCCCTCCATATATATATATATATATATATATATATATATATATATATATATATATATACATATATACACATATATATATATATATATATTCATATATATATATATGGAGCATTAGATAAAGTACATTGTTGACAAGTGGGTGATTGGAGGCTTCCAATAAAAGCATTGTCGTCTTTTGATCTTTTGTCCCTGCCAAAATATTCAACGTGTGTCTTGGCCGAGAGCAGATAAAAGTTTAGAGAGCACAAAGCGGAATTAAAAGGCGTCATGGGGAAAAGTAACAAAATAAGGGAAAAACGTTCAGAATAATAATGGACGCCATTATATCGTAGATAATTCTGCATTGGCTCCCATTATTATTCCATATGTTCATATAAACATATGTGTGTGTGTGTGCATGTGTGTTATTTTAAGGTAGTCTATTTACACTTACTCACACACACACACATAAAGACTCGCACACATGCACACACACACACAAACACACACATATATATGTTGGCGTTTTAGTTTATGTATTCACTTCCTAAAAAGTTGAAATGTTTTCGTAGTGTCATAAACGTTGATAAGTGGAATGGAAACATCTCTATACACACTTACACACACACACACGCACACACACACACACACACGCACACATATATTTATATATATATATATATATATATATATATATATGTATGTATACAGAATCACTTGTGATATTGCTATACGTATATGGATATATGCATACATACATAATTTTATATCATGCAATTTATGCAGAAATATATATATGGACCATACCAAACAGGCACCCCAAAATTGATCGAATTGAAAAGGACAGATCCTCATTCTACACCGGTTGACGTCAGCAGTCTTACAAATGTAAACAAATGGGATTTGGTTTTACAGAATTCGTAACGTTAAAGTACAATGCAAAGTTTTTATATATTTGGATACCACTCGGTGTCTAAAGTAATTGTTGCTGCGATGTTGGAAGCTAGAAACAGCATCCCATTGGTTGTCTGTGATATCATATTTGGGAGTGAGACGAATAAAAAAGCAGCGTCTTGATTTTTTACCAGTTTATTAAAGTATGGAGCTACTGGTCGAGTATCGCTGCGGGGATGAAAGATGGGGTATGATCAACCTTGGCTGGGTTGCCTTGGCGAAGTGGTCTGATGTTGAGAGACCTGAAACTCTGCATGATCCCAGGATCATAACATCACCGAGGACGTATTTTGAGATGCATTTTACGAAACATATTTTATATCAACAACAATTGTTTTATAAACTTGAATTAAATAAACCTTATTTATTTATTCATTTAAAGTTTATAAAGTTCCGAAAATGCCCAAATACGATTTAGATTTACGAAGATCTGAAATAAAATCCACGATGGAATCAGATTGAAAAGAAATGTATTATCATTAGCCTTGACCAGTGGTTGTAACATTTCCCACGTTGATGAGTGCAGATGAGCGGATGAGAAACATCTGCTTTTGGTCGATTGTAGAAAGTTGAACAAGGCAGATAATTTGTTGCAAGTAATCTTCTGTTGTTCGTCAAAGTTGGTAATTCTATCATTACATTTAATCCTTATTACTATACTGGCGGTTCTAATCTAATCTAACTTTCAAAAGGTGAAGTTTGTGATTTTTTGCGATCGGTTTGGAACTACAACCGAAGCAAAAGATGTGTTCCAGTTGATCCAATCTTTGTTCGATCGCCATGAGTTAGAATTGGACCCGATTGGGTCCATTTTTACAGATGCGGTTCCTATCACGATCAGCAAAAATTCTGGATTTGTTATTGTTGTCAAGGAGAAAGCTCTGAACGTTCTAATCATAAAGTGTTCTTTACATTGCCAACCATGAGCATCTAAAACATTCCCAAAAGAAACCCAAAGAAGTGATGGAAATAGCTGTTTAGACAGTTAACTTTACTCGTGGTCGATCAGCTTTTAAAAGTTTCTGTGATGAGGTTGGCTTGGAACATTTGGTTTTATTTAGATCACACAAAAGTACGTTGCTTAAGTCGTGACTGGATGTTAGCACGTGTGATCGAACATCAGGATGAAATTCGTGAATTTCTTCTACGCATCAATAGTCGTCTGTTGCGAGTCATTTTGAAGATAAGAATATGATTATTTGTTTTGGGCCTGTGGCTGGTATTTTCTGCGTCTTGAACGATCGGAACATGTTGATGCAGGGAAGAGATGTAGACATTCAATCAAATGGAAAACAATGTGTCTTTTCGTAGTCACAGTTTGGAGAGCAGAAACCTTGCAAACACACTAACTCTTGACGATTTCTACATTAACAATGACAAAACATTACCGGTTGATATAATCAATGAAATCAAGGAGCATGTGGAAGTCTTAATTACTAATTTCAACGCTTACTTTTTAGATACTGATGATCTTGCTGAGGAATCGCTTTGGAATCCAAATCCTTCTTCTTTTGACGTATCCATGACAAGGGACAATGATCAAGTAAAAGATGATTCGATTGATCCCCAGAAGACCCAAGAGAGGAAGCTGATTTCAAGACGTCTAACCTGAATATCAAACAGTTTTGGTGTGATCAGATTTCGTCATACCCTAGTTTGATGATAAAGTCAATGGGGGGTTATGGTTCCTTTCACAACTACCAATTTATGAGAGGCCGGGTTTTCTGCGTTATTGAATGTGAAATAGAAACAGAGAAACAGACTTAATGTTTCTGCTAGCAAGCGAGTAACATTATCAAAAACTGTGCCAAGATTCCATGTTTCGACTACCGGAAGACAAAACCAAAAATCTCACTAAAAGTAAAGTAAGCGAGAGAAATATGGTAAAATATTATATTTATTTGTTGGTTCTGTTTTCTGCGTTTCTGAAAAATGATGACGCAGACAAAAAAAAAAAAAAATGATGACGATGATGATGCTTATTTCGACTATCGAATTAAGCACCATCATCGTTATCATCGCTCTTTTAAAAAATGCAATAAAGTAAAACAAACAGATGGGGACTTAATAGCCAGTGCAACGGATGTATAGAGCCTTAAAAAGGTTGAGAACCCCTGATATCGAAGGATAAGGGACGAGAAAAGAGAATAGAAGAGATTAATGAAAGAGGAAGGTTAAAATGATGAAGGCAATGGTAAAGAAAGGTGGATAGTTAAAAGAACAAGAGAAGAATAGGATAGAGTACGAAAAAAGGAAAAATAAAGTACAAAACGGTAAGAACGAAAAGAGAATAAAGATTGAGGACAAAAAGAGAAAGGAAAAGGTTAAGAGAAAAAAAGAAGGGGGGGCAGAAATGTGTGCGGTAGATAGAAAGAGAGGAACGTTTGGAAATAAAGGAGAAATAAGTAGGAATGGAAATGGGATGAATGCAGAGGAAGGGTGTATACCCACTACTCAATTGCAAGGTTTATGTATGTTCAATGTCTACTAATGGAGACGTCACCGTATTCCTAGTTCCCAGAACCCAGCCTTACCGTACACGTAATTATCAGTACCCGTTTCCATCAATGGAGACAAAAAAAGAAGAGAAAAGAAGACGAAGACGAAAACAAAGTAGAAAAAAGAAAGGATGAAAAAAAGGCATCAACAAGCTTGGCTGGACTTGGGTCAAACTACCTTGCTTCATGAAAACCTGAATAGTAAACAAAACGGAATTCATTTCTCTGTGCAATATTATTCCAAAAGTTCGCGTCCCATTTCAACACTTCAATTTGTAGTTTCAGTAAATGGGATTTGCAAACTTTAACAAAACGATTTGACCTGAGTTGGGCTTTAGAAGTGGGAGGAAAATTATCATCAGTTTTTGCATACGTTAGTGTGTCACTGTTATTCGTGTACGACGTCACAAGTTTTTGGTTTGGTCATGGTCGTCTGTCATTGTTGTTACATAAGAATATAAAGTCAAAGCTCGATCGTAGGAGTTTGACTATAAGAAAAGAGAAGAGAAAGAGAAACTGACCAAGGGAAAGAGAAAGAAGGAAAGAAAAAATATCAGAAATGATGAAAAGGAAACGAAAAAGAAAAAAAAAAAAAACACCGAGAAAAACAAGGAAGAGAAATGATAAAAAAGAAGGGAGAATCGCCGAAAAAAAACAAACAAATAAATAAATGAATGAATAAATGAATAAATAGATAAAACAAAGGAAAATGCGTGAAATAACAACACTAAAAGAAGAAAAGGGGGGAAACATTTTCTTATCGGAGTAGTTCAAACATTTTCAAAAGACCTTTGCACTCACATAAAACTAATTCATCTGGTCGTGCAGAAAATTCTAATTTCCATCTATAAAACCAGCAAACTTTCCATAATACAGCATACAGTATAAATCTGAATAAATTGATCAGCCCGGGAGTGGTAATGGCGACCGAAAAATGCTATGAACATGGTCGTAAGTCTCACCGCCAAATAGTTATACCGATTCTTGTACGTCCAACGAAGTTGAGCTACATCGAACCTGGTCAGTACCTAGACGGGTGACCACTTAGGAATACCAGGTGCCGTGAGCGAGAATGATGAAGTGATTGACGTCACTTGGGGTCTTCGTCGCCCCCTAAGTCTATTTCATTTATAGAAAGCCGAAGTAGGAGAAACTTGTAATATGGGAAGTCCATAGCCTGCGTAAGTACTCCAAGTTTGTTTGGAACACGACTGTAGATCACAAGAAAGTCAACATGAGGGGAAGTTACTTTTGTCTGAACAGAATAAATCGTAATATCTGCTCACGTTTAAAAAGAAGTGTATTGCTACATTTTTAAAAGCTAAATTGATGGTCCGGAAAAAGTTATTATTTTAATTCAATTTTGCCTTCGGGTTGGTAAGTGGTTAAGCAGTCACAATATCCCAATACCTCAAATAAAAATTAATTGATTGATGACTTGATAATTCATTTAAAGTAGTCTCCTAATCTCTGTAGCTCCTTACACAACTTTTCAGTTGGATAGCTCTTCGGTCTTTATCGAGCATTTTCGGGAAAATCTCTTAATTCTCTTGGCAGAATAGACCGACCTTATTGTTATTATAGTCGGTAAACTTTCAATGGATTGTCCTCAATGTGTCATCCTTTAACGCTTTGCATGTTGTTGGATTTGTCTTGGCGAATGAAACAGACATAAATGCAAGTATACTAGTAAAATCTATGAAACAAAGAGGGTATGTGAGAGGAGGGGTCAGGAAGTGTCTATGAGTATCAGACCGGTCAAAGATAAGAAGGGCGAATGGGAGGAGGAGTCAGAGTAAAAAAGGTCAGTTTTAGGAAAGTTCAAGTGGCTGCAGATTTTTTTTTTAGAATGAAGAGTTGGTGTTTTGCATATAATGGATAGGTGTTGACGTTCATGGGTCGGAGCGGAAGTGAAGTGTCTTTTTTTAAAATTTTCTTTTCCTAGAAGGGTGGTATGTGTGTTTCTTGAAGGATGTGATGCCCTAGCATGCTAATGTTGTAAAGTTGATAATTACAGACCAACCTGATTCTCACCTATACAGATACAAACATCTCTCCTCCCAATTCTACTGAACAACTAAAATCTCTTCATTCATTCCTCAAATATCAAACATGTAAACAGCGTACAGCCTTCTCTGCATTGCTGCATGTTTTCTGAAAAGGCAGCTGGCAACCATTGAAATGCATCAGAACATGCCCACGTGATAATAAAAAAAGATCGAGATGAAACACTTTCTCTTCAAATTTCTCTTTCCGTAGAAAACAAATTTAGCATCAGATGTTTTGCTTTGAAAGCAAAAACGGAAATCGAGGAGGATGAATCTTGGGAGGTCATAATGGTCAGTCTGTGTATTGTCTGAGAATAAATCTGTGGTGGTATGGTTGGATATTCTGTTGAAAGTAGTACTAGCAGTTATGGGTATTTTATTGGTTGTGCTAGTCATGGAGGGCATTCTTAGGCATCGATTGTCATGGATACAGGGGAGCAGTATATTAGTTTAATGTTAGACTGTTCTGGTACTTGGTAAGTTGGGAATGAAGCTATCGCTAGTGTTAATCAAGATAGTTGAGTAAGGGGGTCCTTGTTATATATGATCGAATATCCTTTCGAAAATGTATGTTCTGTATCCTTAATGGAAATGGATGTTCTGAAAAGTTTGAGTTATACAAATGAAATACCATACATATATTTCTATAGGTAGCGGTCTGTGTGACTGTGAAATTCCCTATGTTGGATTTGCATAAAGGGTGATTGGGCATGGATATGGGGTAGTTGTTGGGAATGAGAATGTATGAACATTAAGGGGTGTTTTAGTCTCGGTAAAAGTATAGTCTAGTGCGTTGGTGAGTATACAGTAATTCGGGGTGAGAGGATTATAGAGATCGGTGTGGTTAGGGTTGTTTGGTTTAGTGTTGAGTTCGTTACGGGAGAGAATTCAAGTCTGTTAATCCAAATATCTCCATGTAGTTCTAGAATTTTTGTCGTGTCGGGAGGTGTATTTTTCTATTCTTTCGATGCTTGTGAATCAAGCGTCTGTGCTGCAATTGTGACCGGGGATGCAGAAGTGTAGTTCTATTGAGAGCAGGCTTGGATGATTTGTTGATTTAATTCTGTGCCTATAGTTATTAATTCAAATGTTGAATTGCCATTCAGACTTGCGTATGTATTGCAATTTGTATTTATTATATTATAGGAGGTAGATGGCATTTTTACTTCTGCAGTAAGAATTATGGTTGATGCAGAAAGTCTCCTTAATGATAGAGCTAGTGAAGGTGGTGGCGTGCTTAATGTGGTTGCATCATAGACAATTTCTTTCGTGGCAGGGGTGGAAGAATTTAACGGTTCTGGGGATGGTGTTATGTGGGACTTGGTTGTTTATCATAGTGTTGCTGCTTATCATGTCTTTGCTGTTTTAGAGTCTGCGGTAGGCGATGATACATGTTTCTTTGAGGTCTGTTTTGAATGAAATTGTATTCCATTTCTTATTAATTAAATATTAGAAGGACGGGAGTGTGTTGAAGAAGGTGGTTATGAGTGGTATGCGATCGGGTTATTTTTTTAGAGAGTGTAAATGTTTCTTCTCTGGGTATTATAATGGACTTTTTTATTTGGCTATTTGTATCTTCTAATGAATATCTGCGTTTAGTGAAATGTTGTAATAAGTTATAATCGTATTTGCTAAGCTCACTATCTTTTTGTAGAGCAAATTCTCTTAATTCTAAGTGCGTGTGAAAATGATAGTTTGGGATGGGCCCATTTAGATTGAAGGCAGTTGTGAGTATCTGTAGGTTTAGAATAGAGCATGGTCTGGATGTTTCTATTATGATTTATATATGTCTAGAGAGTGTTTAGGAAGGCTATGGTCTCAGCGGATTTCTCGTAGTCATATTTAATTGAGTCGTGTGTTGAGTTTAAGTGTGAATATTTTCTCGAGTTCAGCTTCAACTTCAGCATATATAAAAAGAATATCATATATATCTGACATAGATGCAGTCTTTGTCTATCCCTGGATATAAATAGGTCTCTCCGAATTTGCCCATTAAGATGTTTGCATAGGAGAAATCCGCTATTGTACCCATGGTACAGTCTTCTATCTGGAGGGAGTGCTTAAAATTAAAATTGAAAATATTGAGAGTTAGAATATATATATATATATATATATATATATATATATATATATATATATATATATAATGTTAAGATTCAAGCAAACATTCTTTGAATTTCATTGAAAGTAAAATAGAAAAAATTAGTAATATTTTTATATTTTCGATATTTCTACTATTTTTTGTTAACCTTGTCTAATTATGGCACCAAAGGAACATTAAAGAAGCTGGCATTGAACCTCTGCCTTCGGACAGAATTCGACGCTATTCCAACGTCTGTTTTGGGTAAGTTTGGATTATCTGTCCATCTGGCCAAATCTGGTAACCCTGCTTGGAAGAGCCAAGTAGTCCCCCTGCTACCACGCAAAAACGTACGTAAACACATACATAAGTGATGGCATACGTTGAATTACAAACATACAGTGTTTAAAGCATGCACATTACAAAAATCGTAGAGCTGATATCCCTGCTGCACAAAGGGTCAGAGACACGCTAGTATTTTTACACCACAGAATCAAATAGCAAGTGATTTCTTCGTTCGCCATCTTTCTCCGCCGCCACCATCTTTGCTTGTCTGTCACAATCAGCTGAGCCGTCGGGCGGCCGGGAAAACTTTTAGAAGGCTTTTCGCGCGTGAACGTCCAAATGAATATGCAAATAAGAACGTCCATCGTACCTTTGACATGCGCACGCAGCTCTGACGGGTGGCTGGCAGCAGAGCAAAAGGCCGGTGACAGGCTGGGTTTCGGCTGTGTGAGACATCGCGTGTTGAATTCACCATTGTCACCGTTGTGCATGCCAAGAAAAAGGAGAAAAAACCATGGGAGGGCGGTGTTGGGCAAAAAGGGATCCCACTGTTTGCAAGATCCAAAGATCCCTTGAACTTTGCACTGATACTCACCGTCTCTTCGCCCCGATCTCTCTTCAACATCATTGTTTGGCTTTTCTTCTTTTTCTTTCTTTCAGTTTCATTGATTCTCTCTATGTCAGCCGGTGTGATACTAACATGTTTGGATCTCTTTCACTTGAAGTGATTTCACACACTCGTTTTCTCTCTTTGTAACAACTTCTTTCTTTTTGCTTTTAAATAACCACCTATTTACCTACCAAATCATATATATATATATATATATGTATATATATATATATATAATCACATATTGCCATGAGTATCGTTAGCTCAGCTGGTGAGAGTAAAGCTGCATATAGGCTACTTCCTGATATATATATATATATATATATATATATATATATATGTGTATATATATATATATATATATGTGTGTGTGTGTGTGTGTGTGTGTGTGTGTGTGTGTGCGTGCGTGTGTGTATGTGTGTGAAAATGCATAAACATATACAAACATTCGCACCTGCCATCTTCGTATTCGCAAATATGCGATAAGATTGAGTCTATGTTGTGTACATGTACAGCTATACGTGTTTTCTATTTCTCTCCCCCAAATCATTCGGTAGAAATATAAGCATAAATACACTTGAATATATATATATATATATATATATATATATATATATATATATATACAAGAGGCCAGCGCATATATAGGTACATAGATAAAATATCTATCTAGATGAGAGATTGATAAGTACAAATCTATTTTGTTTCAATCCAAATTGCACACTTTCTTACCTGTATATTTATGTCGGAAGGATGACAGATCGATTGGACATGGCAGGCAAGAGAGGACGTGAAAGATATCGATCGGTAAGCAGTAGATCTATGGATCACGTTTCAAAGGTCGCTCACCTATGTGTTCATGTGCAAGTGCATCAACTGATCGCCCAGCCTTTCATCCATATGCATGTGCTGCTTCGATCAGTGCAGCTTATGTCACGTACACAAACATAGACTGACGCACCAACACAGGTACGTACATACATACATACATGCATACATACATACAGGGCGGGTGAGAATTAATTCCCTATAAGAATTTAGATGTAACTTTTATAAATGTTACTCAATTTTTTGTGACTTCTTCCTTAGGAGGTGGGTGAAGGAGGTACATCGCACGAAACCAAAAACTCTGGATCAGCATACCACCAGACTTCATTTTTTTTTTACACAGCGGACAAATTCTACCATTATATGGTCCAAAGTGAAGCTTGTTTGACTACAATCGGCCAATAAATTATATCATTATTACGAATTTGCTATAGGGAGTTTCTTTTCACCCACTCCGTACATACACACGCACGCGTATGCGTACGCACACACACGTGTATGTGTGTATGTGACTTGCTCTTGTCAGGGTTGACAATGTGTGCATCAGCTAAATCGCTGCTCTTGCTTGGTAGGAAAGTAAATTCTGGGAGAGGTGTTGTCCCAAATGCTCACAGACCCACTCTCATCGTTTTGGCATCAACATCGTGCCATGCCAGTGACGCTACAATATTTTTGTCGAGATATCTGACCACAGGACAGAACGCAGGGATAATTAGATTCATGGATTTCAAGCCTTAACAAACTCAGCCGAAATTCGACCTCAGTTCAACGGCTCTGTTTTCCGTCCCGATAACTCTTATACCATTTCACACGTCTATATCCAGAAACTTTCATAGATAAAGTTCTATGAAAAAAATACACTATCGCATGACTCTGGAGATGATTGTGATTTCATTTTGGATCCTTTTGGGCATTTCTTAGGACAGTGGTGTTACTTGATGGTGATTCTTGCCTCTCTAAGAAACAAGCTACAAGTTGTATTGTGTTACATAGCATCAGTGGTTCTAGATTATCTCAGAAGCCCCAATGGGAGATTCATACCTCTTATTCTATTAGTGTGAACTGGGCGCAAACTTCTACAGCCGGAAATTGAACCAGGTTCAATAAAATGCATACACCTTTATTTATCTATCTGTATGTGTCTTTATTGAAGAGTAAATATCAAGTAATGTAAAAGTTTTTCGAAGAATTCCATGAACTATACGGACTAGAATCCCTCATCTTTATTATCTTCATAGGAAGGTTTTAGTTGATATGTTTTTCAGCTTTCCTAGGTTGTATGTTGCCCTCCACAGCTGTTGATTGGCGCTCGGTATAGTTATTTGTAGGACAGCATCAAATTCATTCGCATGCAGAGTTAGTCATAACATGACGGATATTTCTTTATCATCTTATCTGTACATGAAACGTATATATATATATATATATATATATATATATATATATATATATATATGTGTGTGTGTGTGTGTGTGTGTGTGTGTGTTTGCATTTGCGTGTGCCTGTGTATGCATAATAACTCAACTTCGATGCAGTGTTGAAAATCTGCCATGTGGTCCAAGCTCGACAAGTCTTTCCACCTGACGCGTGCATGTTCGTCTCACCGTAAACTTGCTCTCTCGGTGTGCTCAAACACACACGAAAGCCACATTTCTAAGTCGTCGTCATGTGGACAGCGTGTATTTTTCACAACTGCGCACGCATGCTCGATGCACAATCCCAGCGTTGTGCGCAGGCGCAGTATAAAATATTTCATGAACTTGCATGCGGCCATCTGTAACTCATAAATTACGCCGGATGGGGATGGTTGATCGATTAGCGGAATTTGTAAAAATCACACTCGTCACAAGAACGTTACTACAAGACTAGAACAAAATCTGTTGGGTGCCTTCTTTTCATTTCATTGATAACTGACGCAATTATTCAGGCTCGACTTGATACGAATGTCTCTCGCCATATATCACCATCATCACCATCATCATCATCAGCAGCAGCAGCAGCCTTCTCCAAGATTCGCAAGACCTCTCGGTCGTAAGAGTCGCTGAGCCAATATATTCTGTTCTTGTCTAAGGTGACGATGACCTCTGGTGACTTTTCCTTCGTATCAACCAAAGCGCATAATTCATGAATTGAAACCATAATTTTTCATTAGAGATACGCGAATAAATCTGGTGTATCTCGCAAGGAGCAAGGACCTACAAATTAGTAAGTAAGTTCATTACTAATAGTGTGTATTCAATCGTTACTAGGTGTCTTATCATTGTGACTACATGCAAGCGAAAACTAAGCTTAGTAAATGAAAATCAAATCAAATTATCCCATGATATATAGAGATTTCAGAGATACTATATACCGGGTCAATGGTATTTTTCTCCGGGGAACGGAGTTACGTGATCCAACCTTTCCTTCAAGTAACATGCGACGGGTTGTACTGGTTTACATGGTATCAGCACCAGGTAGTAACTCTTCAGCAGAACTATTGGGAGAGTCAGATTCATGCTCTTCTTAAGGGCATTTGTGCCAAGTGGATACAAACTACCTCAGTCGGAATTCAGACACTGCCAATTCTATTTCTGTGCTGGTAATGCATCTCCAAGTTTAGATATCTACGGTTAATTCAAATGGATGTAACCAATAGTTGATGAGTGATTGTGTCACTGATTTCACTATACTTGAACATTTAAATCTTGTCACTCGTATGATTTTAGAAATATAAAAGATGAAAATAACTTGGAAAAACATACATTTACGTAATCGATATTTGATTTGATATTCAGAGAATAATGTGAATAGACATTAGAATAGAAGCATTTTATTGTCAGTAATCATCTCAATTTTGGTTCATTAATCAAATAAAGATTACCGGCAAATTTTGTTTCTCTTCAGTTACTTTTATTGTTGAAGATGCAAAACATTTTATCAGTAGAACTATATAGATTATTCTTCAATTGTTTTGTCAATAATGTCTGTCGACATAAATCGCATTTTCGAAGCTAACAAAAGTCAGGTAACAGTGCTATAAATAGGATGGGACCGGTTTATTTCGTATCAAGAATATTTCCTGGTTTATCTGACAAAAAGATCCAAGTTGATTGACTCTGATTTTGTAGACGAAATTCCACCATTTTGACTTCTACGAATTTGTGACAAGATGAACATTTCCTACCTCAAAGAATGGAAGAGAAAAACTTTTCGTTTTATCACATTCTTCCAATGAACTACTAAATTGTACAGATGCTTTTGAATAGGTCTTCGTATTTATGTCCAATCATACAGAGTTTGAAATCATAAGCTTTGAAAACGTTATAAATCTATCGTTTTTTTACATCTAACACGAGCTAATCTATCTTACCTGGTATTAAAAATCGTTTTTCTTGCAAGAATTTATTTCAATGATTTCTCAAAACTGAAGATAATTAATTATATCCCTCTGTCTCAGTCTCTCTCTGTCTGTCTGTCTGTCTGTCTGTCTCTCTCTACACATATATAGATAAACTTATTGCTGGAAGGACTAACGATCTTACTATGTAAACAGACATTCACATTTTTGCATTTGTACAAAAATGTTAATTGAATTTATCTCGAGAGGATCTATAGTTGCTTACCATGGCAGGGTTTCTGGAAATTAAAAGCAATACAGTTTCCATAACAACTTCATTAACAACAAAGAGCTACTATCAGATTACAACTGGACTTTGATTGATGTAGACTTACCATCGTTTTCTCGCATCATTCTCCACCAGATGCTCTGAAGAAGCCCAAATTTCGGACGAAGCGTTTGCTATCAAAGGAGAATTCGAGATGTACTTATCAGCCTCAAGTCATATCTCCTCCAAATCATCAGCTTTCTTCACATCATTTTATTGTATCTATGTCCTCTTTTCTAACACATATATATGAATGTGCTGCCAGATTATATATCTATTTTTTATAATAATAATAATAATAATAATAATAATAATAATAATAATAATGATAATAATAATAATATATATATATATACATATATACATACATATATACATATATATATATATATATATATATATATATATATATATACATATATATATATATATATATATATATACAAATCAGAGATATGATAGAATGCAATATCCGATATGTAATGGGTTTATTTCATAAGGTGCTCGATAAGCCCAACATTAAACATCAAGTTAAGTTAAGACTGGAGATAAAAATATGATGAAACAAAGGATTCGCTATACCTTCATGTTTCTATCCTGTTTGAACTTCTTCAAACCAAAGATTTGATTTATTTCAAATCTCTGTTTAGGACGTTTTGGGTGATGAATCTATTTTACTAGGATGGGGGACCTTCATCTTATTCTATTCATGTACATTCTTTTTTTTTCTTTCTTTCCTTGTTTAGTTGTTGATGACTGCTTATTTGTTTTTCTGTTTTACATATTGGAGATAATTCAGTGTCAGGTAGTTATAAAATAGGAAGTGATACTGTAAACATTTCCTTTATCGGTGTGTTGTTAAAACATCAGCCCTGTGTGATATGTTTCCTTTCTGGAAGTATTTTTATTCTTATCATAATCTATTTCCCAGTGTTGGGGTTCACTTTTATATGACCCTAGATGTTAATTTAATCGTTAAATATATATATTAATTCTAATATATATATATATATATATATATATATATATATATATATATATATATATATATATATATATATATATATTACCTTTTTTTTGCCTCAGATAAAAGTGAAGGTAGGAATAAAAAGGGATACAAAGAAAGATGACGTCAGAATGCAAGCTGTAATAGATAAAGCAGGCGAGAGAAAGCGTGTAGCGGCTTCACGAAACGCAGAATAAATGTAAAATTTGGAAAGATATCCGTCCTGTTGATAGCAATTGTATACCTGTCCGCTCCCTACCCATCACTAGCTAAGCCGCACACATATCATGGTTGTACGTACGATGTATATCAGTCCTTGCTTAGATCTCGGAGATTGAAAGATCCTGGTGGGCTAGGCGTAATAATAACCAAACTGCATGTCAAGAAACGATTCCATCATTCAACTCGGCCAATCCTGAGAGTCAAGTCAGCTGACTTGTGTTTCCGCTGCATTCTGTGTTTCCCGGTCATTCCCGCCATAATCTTTTATTGCGGGAAAGATATCGCAGCGCTTCACTTGCGATGTAGCATTTCTGTCAACAGAGAAGGCATTGGTCTGCTTTCAATTCTCCTTCCCGAAATACGTGGAATATGAGAATTTAGATAGAAGCATTTAAGTACGCATGTTGTACATAATACTGGACCTCGTTTAGCGTCGTCCCGCTTCACGTGCCTTCGTCGCGAGTATTATATATGAACTACTTGACCCACGGAAAAATATTCACAGGTATATTTGAATTTCTGGATGATGATGTTTTTTTTTCTGGAAAGGAGAGTGGAAGAACCCAATGCTGTAAATAGAGGAGAGAGTAGAAGATATTTCTATCAGCAAAATTGATCCCTTTAAGTGAAAGAATCAATTGTTATGGATAAAGGAACGGAAAAATCATATTATTCATTATGATATATATATATATATATATATATATATGTGTGTGTGTGTGTGTGTGTGTGTGTGTGTGTGTATTTGTGTGTGTGTGGTTTCGTCCCAATTATATACATACGGCTAATTAATTTGATAATTTAGAAAGTCCAAGGTTAGAGAAAAAAAATTTTCCGTTAAATGTGTTTATAGAAAATCAGAGTTTTTCAGTATGAATAGTATTCTTAAAGATGCTATCATAAGTTGGCTTGTGTGAAGTCTGAGATTAAAATCCATAGGTGAACACTCAATAGAAGTGACACGAACAACGAGTCACATCCATTGTCATAATTATTGATCCCTCATCGTCATATACACTTTTTAATTAACCTACGTAAGAAAGCACTGTGTTTAAAAAGAATTAGCTGATGTGTGGTATAAAAATGATATCCATATACAATACGTTATGATAATACCCTATATAAAATAAACAAGACACATGTAGTATGACACAAGCTATAAATTAAAATCATGGCTAAAGGCGGGGATCAACATTGCCGAGGAGCCATGGTCATATAAATGTTTTGTTTTTAAAACCCCAAAACTGTTTCATGATAAACAACTGATAATCCAAACAAAACAAAAAAAACTCACACGTACTATAATATCAAATTCTGTGTAAAACGTAAAATACACAGAAGAAAATTACATGAATTACATTAACAGACATTGAGAAATAAGAAACTGAAATGACATAAACATTTGAAAAAGTTTTGTTTGTATGTTTAGTGTTTGAAGCTGTAAAACTTTCGAAACTATATATATGTGTTCGTGTGTGTGTCTATCCACAGAGAGAGAGAGAGAGAGAGAGAGAGAGAGAGAGAGAGAGAGAGAGAGTGAGAGAGAGAGAGTTTTAAGTGCATATTTTTCATTGGCGCCAATGTTTGAGGCCAGCCAGTAGCCAGGATTGTGATTTTATTTCTCTTGAGGCAGTCAATCGTTTTTGGCAAAGAAGATTGGCGCACCAAAATCGTCCTGTGACCATGTTATCCGGTGCCAGAATAAGATTATAATATAACTACACATACATACACAATGCGTTAAAAATGTACGAAAACTTCTAAGACATTTTGAAAACGTTTTAGTAAACATTAGCTATTTATATGATAATATAAAATAGAGATTACATACAAATACAGATGGGTGAAAAAGTATCAACAGAAGGATATAAATATGTACCTATGGTCAAGACGACATATATATGAGTATAGTAGTAACAACACAAATTAGAAATTAGATAACATATGGAAACACCTGTATACTGCGTACCAAGAACGAGAGACGCAACCGTATGTGTATATATATGTATATATATGAGGGGATTACCTTTTCAATTATATGAAAGAAAAATAACGTACCATATAACATAAATTATTGCTAACAATACGTGTTCAAAATAGATTTTGCTTGCTGCATCTATTTATAAACCTTGTTAAACGACACATGTTCGAATAACATATCTGTAAAAAAAATTGTTTCGAAACAAATTATGATTCTATTTATGCGTCTCATTTTAAACACGATTTCCTGGTCTGGACGAAACAAACCTGGCTATTTATGATGATTCCTTTATTATTTTTTCAAGTCTTTTTTTTTTCTTCGGATTGTACTTTGATGGATAATTTTGACGTCTTAAAAGGAGTGTATGGTTTTCAATCGTGGTCGTGACGTTTTTTCGAGCCCATCTGTCGTGAAGTCGATCAATTTTTTATGACGTCATTTTATGTCCCAATAAACAGTACATGATTACATAGACATGACTGTAACAGACGGAAAAAAATTTCTTCTCGGGAAATCGAAATTCTATTTAAACACCTCATAAGCATAAATCATAATTCTATTTTTACCTCATAAATATAAACAGGAATAGAAATCTGAATTTATTTGTAAACCACATAAAATAATTGTTGTTCTATTTTTTTTCTTAAACCCTGTTTAACATTACATGTTCACGTCCACTGAACAATAACAGGAGAAAAATTGCTTCCCAACAAATCATGGAGTAGTCATATTCATGTAAGCATATGTAAGTGTAAGAAAAACCTGCCCTATTTTCTATACTCCCGAAACAAAGATATGTTTAAGAAGCTGATGCACTTCATAATAAAGAAAACAATTTCAAATATGCTACAAGATCCTGAAATGAAATTTAGACAGTTATAGGATCACATGTTGAAATAACATTGATCGGATTAAAAATAACTTGCATTGCACATGGTCGTGGGACTATATAAAATTTTACCAATAGAATATTACGTGACCATATATATATATATATATATATATATATATATATATTATATATATTCGTGGATTTTTTTGTTTTTTATTTCATTTTAGATTTCACATTTCCCATAATTTTGCAGTACAAATTTTCGTCGTTAAACGTAAACGTATTAATATCGAATTTTAAGTTATTTTCGCGACGCCCATGATGGAGAAGTGTTGCGGATCCTGGAGAAGATCTATATCTAACGACTGACGTTGAAGGGATGACGTATCGTACTCCATATATATATATATATATATATATATATATATATATATATATATATATATATATATATATATATATATATACTCATACATAAACACACACTTGTGAGTATGTAGAAATGCTTCTGTGCCTGCGTGTCTGTGTGGTAGCAAAGTTTTATATCTGAGTACGAATATGTTGATAACACACATATATAAATGTGTGTGTGTGTGTGTGTGTGTAGATAGATTTTTCGTTCAATTGTTTTTGTTTTTTTTCCCCTGTCTTTCTTTCTTTCTTTCTTTCATTCAGGCATTTTAGCACTCTCTTGACCGTCCTGATTTCCAGCCAATGAAATCTACTTGCTCCATTAATCTCTGAATCGCTTTTATTCACCTCTGAATATGGACTTCCGGTTTTTTGGCGTCTAGGAAATTGAAGAGCCTTGCATATTGCATTTGTTTACAAGCTGTTCAATGTTTGTTTATGAGACATTCAACACTTCGAAATTACAATTCTTATCAGTGTCTTTCATTTGAAAAGATATGTCTTTTTCTTTATATATTTTTTTTTAATGTGGTCAATTATATTCTCTTATATATCGTAGACAAATGGATATTCAATCCGACAGAATGATTATAAAGAAGGTATCTTTTAGTGGGAACACTTTTGGGACCCAATTTTATACGGCAAAAATATGTCAATCGGTCTAGGCAGTGAAGATAGAAAAACAATAAAGAAATGTGTTCTGCGGGGATCGAACTTTGTGTTCAACCAAGGAGGCAATCTTAACACGATGCTCTGACCGACTGAGCTGAGCTGCAAACCGGGATACGGAACATCAGATAATTGCTAAATACCCACCTCTTCTTGCTATCTATTGCCCATAACTGCTCTTTGTGGTTTCCGAAACGTAGACAATTATATACGCAAATATATATTTAATCCGATAGTATCCGACGTTTTGGGAACGACCATCCAAAGGAAGTTTCTTATCCATTGTAAATTTTAGTCATATTTGCGTTTTAATGAGTTAATTTAACATAAAGTTACAGCCATCTAAGGGAAAACGTACCAATTAGCCCTGGCCTCCCCAATATATGCAAAAAGGGGAATGGACTGGGAAAATAGAGGAATCAAAATAGATGGCGAATATCTGAGCAACCTTAGATTTGCAGACGACATCATCCTTTTTGCAGAGAACCTACATGACCTCCAACTAATGCTAGATGAACTAAACGAAGAAAGCAGAAAGGTAGGCCAACACATGAACTTCAGTAAAACAAAAATTATGTGCAAAAATTACGTTGAGAATAAAAACATAACTGTCAAGATAGAAGATGCAAAACTCGGCATCTACTTAGGACAACGAATCTCCATGAGAACCTCAAAAGAGGAGGAAATCAAGCGAAGAATCACTCTAGGATGGCAAGCCTTCGGCAGAGCAAGCTCAACATTCAAAAACCAGACTATCCCAATAATCCAGAGAAAAAGAGTATACAACCAATGCATTCTCCCGATAGTCACTGATGGAGCTGAAACATGGAACCTAACCAAGAGACAGACCAACAAACTGAGAAGTATGCAGCATGCACTTGAGAGAATCATGCTCAACCTTACATGGAGAGATCATGACAGCACAGTACATAAGGAAGAAAACAGGAGTCCGAGACATCATAAAAACTATTAAAAAAACTAAAATGGCAATGGGTTGGCCATGTTGCAAAAATGAAAGAGATCACTTGAGAAACTGAGGACGACATAACACTAGATGGAGAGATGAACTAGACTAATTCAGAAA
The DNA here is from genome assembly GCA_963457665.1 of Thysanoteuthis rhombus. NCBI lineage: Eukaryota > Metazoa > Mollusca > Cephalopoda > Oegopsida > Thysanoteuthidae > Thysanoteuthis > Thysanoteuthis major. The sequence continues at coordinate 45,926,238 of OY735205.1, read as the reverse complement.
ATACTTACTCCGCGATGCCCATAATAGAGAGTTGTTGCGAATCCTGGGGAAGGTCTATGTCCAACGACGGACGTAAAAAGACTGATGATGATGTGTATTTATAAGAGTGTATATATATATATATATTTATATATATATATATATATATATATATATATATATATATATATATATATATATATATATAATGTGTACTGTAGAGAGTGAGACAGACTCGGGAGTAAGGTGTTTAGAGGTAAGGTTTATCAATCCTTATATGTAAATTGTCCAGACATGTTTCAGGATTCTTCCCATCATCAGTGGTGTGCTGTGTGAGTTATTTATATATATATATATATATATATATATATATATATATATATATATATGTGTGTGTGTGTGTGTGTGTGTGTGCCCAGGCTTTTGTGAATAGGCAAACTCAATATAGTATTCATTGTTGGAGTTCTAAGAAATATTTGTTTCCCAAAGATCCCTGCAAACAATAAGCTCACCATGTATTCCCACATCATTCTATAAGATTTTTTTCACATTTTGCTGGTTGTTGTTCAAACCATATTCTCTTAGCGAAACCAGATTTCGGGGCGTTTCAATTCTCACTGAATAATCATTTCCTGAAATGTGCATTTCCATATCATTCAGATGCGACATCTCCCAAAATTTGATATTCTGCCCAGGTACATAAAAGAAGGTACCAAGTATCAAATGTCTGTCAACTCCAGTCCAAGTCTGAAGTTGACTGTTTTTCTATTGTAACAAAAGCAAAAGCAATATCAGTGGTCAATCCTCACCTTATTCTGGGGAGTAAGCTCTTCACTGTCTCTCTGTTCTGGGACGTTAAACCAAACTGATCAATAAAAATAGTATATTCTTATTATGAATTGAAATTACGAGCAAGTTATTGTCCAGCGACTCTCTTGCCGACTGAACCAAACTGACTAGTCGTACATATCTTCGAACTCTTCTACTAGAAGTATGTAAGAGATTTTTCTATTCAAATGATAATACATTTATACTAAAAAGTAAAAAATATAACTTTTTTTGCATAAGTTCTAAAAAATCATCTCATTGGAATTCAATGCAGAAGATGCTGTAGCCATCTTCAGTCGGGGAAGAAGTTGGATTGGAGCGGCCCAGCTTGTTGAATAACCGTAGCCATCAAAGATGGCGAAGGGCTCTATCCTTTCTTATATATGTGAGTGTGTGTGTTTTGTACATTTGTTTCTTTATGTGTTTTTATCAGTTTGTATGTTCCAGCACTCCAGACCATACTTGTCTACAGACTTGAAAACTTTCATCTGCACTCGATTCATCAAAAAGAAAATTTGGGGAAAAAGCTTTTTTGACCTTTTGGGGGCATTATTTTAACGATTTTATTATTTTGTTTGTGTTTTCAGTACTCCTGGTCATACCGTTTTGTCTACAAATTTGAAAAATTGCATCAATAATACTCCTCTAGACTCCTTGAAAATGATTTTTGGAAAAAAGTTTTTTTTAAACTTTTACTCTTATTCTGACGGGTTCATTGAAAGATTCTCGAGAGCCTAGATGTTTCTAGTGTTTTTTTAGTTTAGATGTTTTCCAGTGATCTCATAATTAGAATTTTTCTAACTATATTTATTCTTCGACGGAATTCATTTACATGACTTCAAATTAGTTATATTTTTAGGTTTGGTACCCTGTAAGAAATAATGCTTTTCAACACGCCAACTAATATTTGATATTCCAAAAGAAACTGCATTTGCATGATTATTAATCGGTAAAGCAGTGTCACGGTAAGAAGGGTTCCTTAGGACCAGAGATTAAAATCTCGCTAGAAACTTATTCTTCAGTTCCGATCCACGCTGCTTACTCAACAGTTAGAATAGCGACCCGGGAGTCGCGATAAAAAGCAACAGAATTGAAATGTTAAAATTGATAATGATGATTTGATGTCCAATAAAACTGAAGATTATTGTATGTACATGAGCTATATTTTTCACATTTCATACATCATTTACCTCTAATATTACGCTTGAAGGTTCAAGAACATTAGAGTTGACGGTTCATTGTTTCGCAAATCAACATTGGCCTTTGATTTTGATCAGGCATGTAAAGAATAGACCATTGTAACACGAAAATAGAAATAAGAAAATAAAAAAATTTAAAAAAATGAATATTGGTGAACGACCGAGCGATTTTACCCTCTCCTTTTAGGTTCTGTGGGACTATGCCTGAAACAAGACTCGGTCAGAATGCTTGGGGAAATGGAAGTGTGTATAGAAAGTCGGGCTCATGCCTTACCGTCTTGGTTACAATTAACTTGTGCTGGAACATGAATTCGGAAGCATTTTGATCTTTCAGTCTTTCAGGATCTTTCCATCAAGCCATTTCACACTACTCTGTACTGCACATATCAGTAAGTGTTAACCAGAACTGTCACTAACACTGTCGACATGAATTTCTTCAGTTTCTAAGTGGGTCAGTATAGCTGAATATCTATGTATGTGTCACGGACATAGGCTATGCAGATCGAGCGAGAGGGCTGAAAATTTCATCATTATTCATCGTGTTTTTTTTTCAAAATTACCCACAAAATAGGTTTTTAGTGTATGGAGTAGTGGGGTAAATTTACTATGTAAGTTTATCAAAAATTGGCCACTTTTTTTTTTAATTGATAACCCCAATGCAGCACGTTGCCAAAAATGTGACAGTTTCTATCAAGTGACTAACCAGACCTGCCTGTATTTTTTATTTCCATTTCTCCAAGGGGATTAACAATTACATGAATACTACTTTATGGATGAATCAAACTTATGAGAGCATTAGTAAAAGCCCAATTTATTGAAAGACGTTAGTACACGTCACTTTGATAGATATTGCATTTGCTAGTTATGCTCTTATCTATCACTCTTCAGCTCACAAGGTTCTGAAATAAATACACAATTCATATATAACTGCTATATACTATGATATTGCTGACATATCTGACATATGCTTGTCTTGCGTTTCAACACTGTTTTCTTCTTCATTGGACTGGTTCGCTCGTCTGTTGAATTAGAAACTGTAAACCAAAACTGTCAATATAGATTTATTCAGTTTTCAAGCTGGTCTGGCTGGCCATGCATGTATATATATATATATGTATGTATGCATATGTCACGCGCCACGCCAATGAAACTAGGGGTGGAAAATGTAAACATTTACTCATGTCAAGAGAAAACAGTTTTTATTCCCGCTCAGTTTTTTTAGTGAGAGGTTCAATTTGTAACGTAAGTTTATGCTAAACTGGTCCCTTAATCAGTGTCCAGAAGCAGTCATGCTTGTGTTTTAGAAACATGGACGGACTTTTTTGTTTAGAGATTAATGCCCAACAAAAGAGATAAGTAACATTCATTGATCATCTTTTTTTTTCTAATTTTTCAATTGATCACCCCAACACAACATGCTACCAAAAGTCGTCGGCCATGCGACGGTTTTCTATTGAGTGACTAACCAGACCTGTCATTATATTACTTGGAGAAACTTTAGAGAAATTCATAGCTACTTGAAAGTTGGCCACACCTTTTTTCATGGATTGTGTTTTCTATATCGTTAAATTTTACTACTAATTTTTATATAGAGAGCCTTAGATAACTAATGGTTTGAGCTAGAAGTACAGGATGATTTTGTACCTCATTGCATGGTTTTTATCTGCATTCTTCAAACTATGTATTCACTCCATTAGAGCCAAATATGCAATTTGAGAACAATTTTTCGAAAATCAGATTGAACTTTATTCGCGATTTTAGGGAAATTGCGGGCCTTTTTTGTTAAAAATCACTGTTTTCGACTTTTACGTATCCATTATAATAACGGCTGTTCATCATACGGTTATTGCAATGAAAATCTGTCGGCCCCAACCCTTTATGTAAAATGAACTAAAATGAATTCTCTTACAATGTAATGTTGCTTATAACAATGAATTTAATAACATAACAATGACTTAATAAAAATGAACATGAATTTATTATAACGAATGTAAAATGTTCCTGTTTCTATATCCTTCGCTTAATGCTATCAGCGCTGTCCCCAAATGGTAACAATCAGCAGCTTCCTCTGTATATCTAGATATCATATTATTCAGATCGTTTGCAAAACAAATCGAATGTGAAATAGCTAATGAATTTCTTGCTCCAATTATAGAGGGAAGTAGAAAATGACGATCATTCCCTTTGAATTTATCTGAGCGAGAAATATTTTGTTGAGAGAGAAATGGGAAAATGAATAGAGAAAATTGTAAAAAATAATCCTGAATTCCCTGAACGACGTAATGTTTTTTGAGGCTAAATTTAGACCGCGCCATCTTATTTGCAATATTGTCTGACTATTCTCTATATTTTTCTCGTTTGTGTGAACAGAAATAAAACATTTCAGAAAATGATTTCTTTGATGTTTTGTTGGCCAGTCAAATTCATCAATCGACTTTTGTAACTTTTTATGGGCCTCTTCAGCTTTCCTTTCTTTCTTTGTGTCGATAAGAAACAGTCAACTAAAACTGTCATCAAAAATCTGAACATAGTTTTCTCCAGTTCTCAAGTTGGTGTGGATGGTTGGAAGGCTGAAAGGCTGGCAGGTTATGTATCACGCGTATAGGCCGCACCGATGGAGCTAGAGGGCTGATGATTTTAACATTTACTCATTCTGTCAAGAAATCTAAAGAAAAAATCCCTTCTTAAATAAGATTTTCAATGGAGTGATACCCAATTTACAATGTATATGCATGTTAAGCTAGTCACTAGTTTGTGCCCGGTGTTCACTCACTCACGTTTTTTGAAAATTCAGAGTTTTTTTGTAATCAAACAAAAGGCGAGCTAAGTAACTCATTCATTGAACTTTCTCTTGAAACTGATCCCCCCAAACATGGCATGCTGCTCTAAGACGTGGCCAGTATCGAGGTGGTTTCATTAAATGACTAACCAGACCTGAGTCTATTTTTCATTTGGTTATTGCTTTCTCGTCTTTCTTTCTTTTCTTAAAATTTGACTCCATTTCTGCTGCTTCTCAAGATTTCTCTTTTCTTCTCTTTATAATTATTTTGATATTTTTTTTCTTTTCTCCCTCCGTTCATCGTTCACTTTCAGCATTTGCGTGCTGTCTTCATTTCTCTTTTTTTTCTCTCTTCTTCCTTTCTTGAACAATTCTCTCTTTTTTACTTTTTTTTGTATTCTTTATTCGTTTTTTTTTCCCTCGCCGATCTTTCTCTCTTCCTTACAGGTCTTACTCTCTTAATTTTTTCTCGTCAGATTCAAAAACTGGAGTTGACTCTATTTAGAACAACAAGAGGAATCCTTCCCGAAATTAGGGGTGGAGACCGATTTGTAAAATCCACATTCCCCAACCGCGATTTGAACTTGAAACCAACTGATTTTCTAGGGCAGAGAGGGTTACCTACTAACTGAACTAATTTGACAAGGCTAAGATTTTAAGGAAAATTTCTTATGCAGATACGCACAAGAAAAAAAAAAATCTTTCTTCATATTTTATACATACAATACAGAAGCAGTAATCATCTTCAGTCGGAATAGAAGTTGTAGTGGAGTTTGACCCTGCAGCAGTCGGTTGTCTTTTTTTTTTCTTTCTTTCTTTCCTTTTACCTCTACCGGTCCGTTCCTGCAATTTCTTTCTCTTTTTATTAATGATCCAATTCTCTTCTGTCGATTATGCCGTCTTGCTATGAAGCCTGCGCCATTTCTTGTCATCAGATAATGTCAAAGACGACGCCGTCTTGACCAGTGTTAGGCATCACTTTATTTTTCTATTTACGCCATGAATTTTCACAAACACATCTCAATGCTTTTTTTTGTGTTTTTTTTTTCCAAGCCTCCATTATTTTCCAGCTGAAATAGACTTCACATGTCTTTCTAAAAATACCCTACGCCCCGTATGATTCATTATGGAACAAATACGATCGTATGTATAAGATATATAAACACATACATTTACATACACATACGCGCATGCATAAACTGTTGAAAGACATGTATTTGAGCACGCATACCAACACAGATACGCACTCTCCCTCTCACACACACATACGTGCACAGACACATACACACACTCGCACACACACACACACACACACACACATACACACACACACACACACATATACATGAATCAAGATAATTGTGCACATGTTTCTGAATACAAAACAATATACATACGTGTACTTCTTTTAAAATATATACAATAATACCTTGATTAGTGTGGGTTTTGATAGCCGAACGCATTCATTTAAGTGAGTATACGCTGAAAACGAAAACACGTCAAATCATAATAAGACCTTGAACAGTGCGGTTTTGAACAGTACAAAGAATTTTGGAACGCATTAATCAAGTATACCTGTATATGTAAGATGAAATTTAATAAGACAGCGATAAATATGAACAGACTGAGCTAGACAGAGGGATATAAATAGATCAAGCTTGATTGATGTAGATAGACTGAGGTACTGAAATAGATATTCACAAGTGGTGGAGGGGCTTGTCTGCATTTAAAAGTCAGCATTTAAAATCTCAGGCTCGAGCACTGACCTCAAGTACCAGAGGGACATGTAGAATTATTCAAGCTACCACGCGTTCTCATATGTAGATAAATATAAACGTACAGAGATGCACAGATCTGAATAGTCTAAGAAAGATCATTTGATATGAATAGGCTCCAATTGGTGAGACAGGACCAAACTGGAAGAGGCAGCGGACTAATTAACTGGAAATCCCAGCATGCTCTTGTCTCCTCGGTATGAGGAAAATTCATTCCTCATGATTAAATCTTTCGGATTGTTGTCCTCGGTTCATCTTTTGAACACAACGTTTCGACCGTTGAACCTAACGATCTTATTCAAGCGGACGTCATAAATGATGAGGGTTCGAAATGCTGGGACGAGGAGTTCCCTCCGATGCCTGGGGAAGAAACGTCTCCATTCCAGTCTTTTTTCTTAATGCCGTAACAAAGTTACTGATCATTTTTGGTGCCACAAAAGAGTTCTTTCTATGAGAAGATTCAATAACATTCCGACATTCTCCATTTACGGCACCCACCTGAAGAAGACCGTAGGGTACAACGACCGAAACATCGTGTTCAAAAGATGAGCCGAGATGAGAACAACAGTCCGAAAAAATCTATACATGGTGATGATCACTCTTCTAAAAAAATTCAGAGAGAATTCATTCATCTATCTACTGCATTGATTAGCAAGCCGTATATCTTCCTTCCTCCAAGCCCCCCCCTCTCTCTCTCTCTCTCTCTCTATATATATATATATATATATATATATATACATATATATATATATATATATATATATATATATATATATATATATATATATATATATATATTATTATGTAAAGAAAGAGACAACAAAACGACTGTATATATCCTCTCTCTCATACATATATATCGGGGACAAGAACAGACAAGGGTAGAAATATAAGAAAAGGATGGGATAGATACATAGATTGATAGACCGATATGAACTGAGATGAGCAGATATAAAGAGATAAATAGATTAATACACCTTATCCTACTTCGGCGTTTTTGACATCGTATCAAAATTGCTCTTCGTATTCCAGCTTATGTACAACTAAAAGCATGTAGATCAGCCATATTTGTATGATCCACATCGGAATTCGAAAGGATCCAGGACTAAATTCGAATTGGATGATCCAGAAAAATGACATTATGTCATGTCTTGTCTTCTTATTCTCTTCCGGTCCATGAAACTCCATCTATCTTCGGTGACATTCTTTTTTTCGGGGTAATTTATTGGCCTTCCCCGTCACTTCTAAAAATCTTCGATGGTCCTTGTTTCGAAGAGGCCAAAGCTATAAGTCTTTTAGGAAGGCAATGCCATTTACCAACGCCGACATTTCTTTCGGTTCATGAAGATTATCTTTTGAAGAGAGTAAAAAGAGGCGAGAGCAAGTGGGAGGGTGGCGTATGGATCAGAGTAGGGGGGAGGCGAAGAGTGGTTCTGAATGAAGAGGGGGTTGTGGGAGCGTAATGCAAGAGAGACAAAAACAGCAGTGGATGAAAAAAAAAGAAATAACCAGGAGAGACATGGTAAGTAAATAGGTAGAGAAACTAGAAAGAAAGATAGAGAAGAAAAACAATAGAATTATTTAAGAGAGTAAAAGAAAGAGAAATGACTTGAGAATCAGGAGGAAATTAACTAAAAAAAGAAGCTATAGACAAGAGAGAGGAGGGTTAAAGGGATGCATATAAACTATAGATAGAAAGACAAAGGTAAGATGGGTGTCAGTGATAGATAGATAGATTGATAGATAGATAGATAGATAGATATATATAAAAATAAACAGAGGGATAGATAGATAGATGGATTGATAAGTAGATAGAAAAATAAATAGAGGGGTGGATAGATAGAGAGATAGATAGATAGTTGAATAAATAAATAAATATATAGATAGATATATGAAATAGATAGTTGAATAAATAAATAAACATACAGATATATGAGATAGATAGATAGATAGTTAAATGAATAGATAGATAGATAGATAGATAGATAGATAGATCGATAGATAGATAGATAGATAGATAGGGAAATAGGCAGAGAGACGAAGCAAAAATTCAACTTGAAAGAAGTTGGGGAAGAGAAAAAGAAATAGAGATGAGTGTCTCAGCAGAAAGAGACTGAGATGACATATACAAAAACCAAAATGATACGTTTAAGCTATCGATAACAAAAACGAGTAAACATAGATAGATAAATTGAAAAAGATATAATCAGATTAATTTGCACGGAGCGAATACAAGAGAGAGGGAGAGAGGGGTTGGAAAATAACTGAAACCGGGGAGAGAAAGAGAGAAGGAAATGAGATAAAATAAAGTCAATTAGAAAGATAATGAAAGAGAAATTCTGAAAGGGGTGTGAGAATAGAAGAATGAATCGAGATAAACACGAATCCGAAAAGAAAGAGGAGAGAAGAACAGCAGAGAAACAATAGAGAAAAGGAGGGTAGAAAGAGCTGCGTAGAAAGAGCTGCTTAGAAAGAGGTAATTGCAGAATAAAAGGAGAAAGGGAAACAGAGACGAAAAAGAAGAGGGAAACGAGAAAGAAAGGAAGAAAGAAAGAAAGATGCAAGGAGGCAAGTCTTGGGCAAATGGAAAATTGAAAGGATAATGGAAAATAAGAAAATAAGAAGATGGTGATAGAAGAGACGACGAGTAAGAAGAGTGAGGGAAAAGGAGAGCAAGAAGCAAAAAGGATTATAAGAGGGGAGAGCAAGGAAAGGACGAGAGAGAGAGAGAAAGAAAGAGAGTGTGAGATAAGGAGAGAAAAGAGAAAACGCACGAGAATGAAAAATAAAAAGAAAAGAGAGTAAAGTGTGAAGAATCCGTGTGACAAGTCACTTGAGTGTTTCCCGGGGCTATTGGCTAGAGATGGACACCGATGACCACTGTCTTCGGAATGCCCAAGGATTTGGTGGCGGGAGCGTTAGCGTGGTCGAGGCCAAAGGCCAGCAAGGTCAAATTGACTCTATCCCAACTTGCCATAATGAGATGAAAAGGGTGGCAAGGTCAGGAGATCAGATTGGTTACATCCTGAGCCGATAGGCTGAGTGTCCTATGACAAAGAGAGTTACATTGGATGGTCAATTGGAAATTGTCCCAAGCTGGTCATCCGTACGACTCTCTTTGGTTGCCCATTGACCATTACTTGTTCAGCCGGTTCATGCCTTCTCAAAGCATTGATTTCCATGCGACAGAATCATTTAAATTCGCGTCGTTCATCGCCAGCCAAGTCCGTGATGTTGCCCCTTTCCTCTTTATCTTGGAGGTAGTGAAAAGAAGGAAATTTCTAAAAATATGCGTGAAAAATGCATTCTTCTTTTCTTCAAGAGAGATTTACATTTGATATGGTTATTACAGCTAGTTATACAATAGGATACTACACTGGTACAGAGCAGCAGTGGGTTCGAAACTCTGAAAAGTCAAGGACCCCTCCTATAGAGAAAATATTCTGGTGGACTGGTGGATTCTTTTTAGACTGTAATCAATGAAAAAGACTATTAAACTATTTTGTAGTTCTAAAAATCATATTTATTTTAAATTGATTGCATTTATTTGAATTCTGATATCAATTACAGGTTGTGTGCAATAATTATGTTCCTTGATAGTATTGCGATGGATGATGGTGTTTCTCTGCCATGGGATCGCCATGTCAGGTTTAAAGGGAGTACTGCTGCAGAACCTGGGCATTATTTATCGAACTCAGTTTCGAAACCACAGGTGGAAAGAGTTTTTTTTCCTAATGATTTTATATCTCCTGCACAAATGTCGCAGATTTTTCAAATCTCATTTTTGTTTTTTTGGAAGAATACGTATTAAACATTAAAACATGGAAGTTTGGAAGATAGCAAGATGGTTGACACATTTACTTCTGATTCGCAAATGCACAACATTCTATCCGTATTCCTTCTCGATGTTTATTATATGGCAGTGCGAACATGAAATCAGCAAACCGAGATCTAATCTTCGTTGAGATGGATCCGTTTCCAATTAATTCCTTCCTGAAGGTTATGAAGGTAATTCTTTGTGCCCAATTATCCGCTTTTGTCCCTGACACACTATGGTGGTTGACAAGGTGGTTGGTCAGTGAGAGAGTACAGGAACTTTCTTCTTTTCCCAATAAAAATGTCTTTTACCATTCCAGCATATCTGTCTTAGTATATATATATATATATATATATATATATATATATATATATATATATGTGTGTGTGTGTGTGTGTGTGTGTGTGTGTGTGTGTGTGTGTGTGTGTGAATAGCACATTACAACATGGTTTGTTGTTTCAACGCGATTGCGCATTAATAAGTCTTTTCTGAAATAATAAAAATAACGAAAAAACGAACAATATATATATATATATATATATATATATATATATATATATATATATATATATATATATATAATGTGTACTGTAGAGAGTGAGACAGACTCAGGAGTGAGGTGTTTGGAGGTAAGGTTTATTAATCCTTATAAGTAAATTGTCCATACATGTTTCGGGATTCTTCCCATCATCAGTGGTGTGTGCTGTGTGAGTGTGTATTGAAATTCCCCATGTGGGACCAGAGTCCACTATCGGGAGCTATGCATTGTGGGTAAATTGTGTTGTCAGGGCTGCTGGAAGCCCCCTGCTGAGTGGGAGAATGTCCAGTAAGGTATCAGGTCTTTGGTTAGGCAGTAGCAGTTGGTCTTGGGGAGTGATGTGGAGTTAGATTTTTTGGTATGTTAGGGGTAGTGTAAATGGAGGGGTGGTGAGGTCAAGGAGCTACATAGGTATCAACCTTATAAGTTATTGAAAATGCGTTGGCTATGATTCGGACAGGGGTTATAACTGACTAAGGTTAAATTTTTCCTACGGATCTGGGTGACTTTGAAGCTTCCATTGAATGTGTCTTAGATGTGGGTGTGAGGATATTAATGGTTGGAGTTTTGTGTATTAGAGTTCTGTGTGGTGAGGGTTGTTCAGTTTAGTGTTTAATCCATTAGGATATAGGGTTTTAAGTTTGTTGATCCACATATCTTCGTGTTCCTCTAGAACTTTAGTTATGTCAATTGTAGTAGTTTTTTCTATTTTTCTATTTTCTATGATGGTAAAGCTAGCATCAGTGGCAAAATTGTGGTTAGGTGTGCGAAAGTGTAGTTCTACGGGAAGTGGGCTCTGATATATATATGTATATATATATATATATATATATATATATATATATATATGCTAATTGAAGTATCGTGGTGACCCTGGATGACCCTTGGAGATTATAAGAGGTGAGCGCTATATCATCTGTTTTGGGATTATGTACAAATAATTCTTACGTATACATTCGCAGCCCTGAACAGAGAGCCCTACACGGTCAATACCATCTTTGCACCCAAAATGCTGATGTAGATAATACAAAAAAAAAAAAAAAAAACACCAGTGGTTACGAAGTTCAGGGTTAAAAACCAAAACAGAGAGCTTCATACCTGCGGACCAAGACCAGAGCCTTCGTATCTGGAATTACCCAGAACAAGTCATCAAAAACGGTGCCAACCCCAACACCAGGTTCTGTGATGGCGTGGTTGAGACTATCGAGTACATCATATCTGGATGTTCCGTTCTAGACCCAAATGAATACAGACTTAAACACGATAGAGTGGGCTGGTACACCCACTGGATAGACTGTAAGCACTATGGCACACCCATACACTTCTGTGGTATGTATACCACCCAGAATCTGTAACAGAAACACAAGATGTGACAATATTGAGGGATTGGTACACACGGATCAAATCATCAAAGCCAACTGCCCAGACATTATTACGGACAGAAAGGAAGAGGGATGCCTAATAGTAGATATACCCATTCCTCCTGACAAAAACATATCTGTAAAAGTGTTCGAAAAACTGTCCAAGTACAAAGGCCTGGAAATTGAGATCACAAAAATGTGGCAATTCATGACTGAAACAATACATGTTGTTATAGGAGCTCTTGGGGTCATAAAAAGGGGTGTCGACAAATATGTAGGTGGAATACCACGAAACCCAAGCATCTATGAGATACAGAAAATTGTCCACACAGACACCGCCCATATCCTTTGCAAGGCACTGTCCATGTAAATATTTTGGCTTTTATACAACTATGTACTGTTTCTTTTGTAGCCTCTTGTATTGACCCCCATTTGTATGTATGTGTGAAAAATGTCAGTGCTCGCTAAGTCATAACATCGTTGCCAGCCCAAAGTTTCTTGCTGAAGCACGATGTGCGATGATTACTATTTGACAAGAGGAAAACAACAACAACAACAATAACAACAACAACAACAACAATAACAACAACAACAACAACAACAACAACAACAACAACAATAATAATAATAATAATAATAATAATAATAATAATAATAATAATAATAATAATAATGATGCCACCAAGGATATTTGTTTAGGAAATTCACCACACTACATGACAGGCTCACCCACCAACGCAAAAGTTGCTCAAATGAAGGCGAGGTACTAGAATGGATGACCAGGGGCAGAACCACCCTCATCCAAAAAGATCCTGAAAGGGTAGCGTGGCAAGTAATTATTGGCTAATCAGGAGAGGAACTAAGGGGCCGAATGACTTGCTCTACATCGACCAGATGATCTTAAAAGAAGTAAGAAAAAAAAAGGAAGAATAACAATGCAATGGGATGGATAGATTATAAAAAAAGCATACGGCATGATTCCACTCAGCTGGATACTCGAATGCCTCAGAATGTTCAAGATCAGTGAACCAATGGTGAAACTCATCGCCAACTCTATGAGAAAACTGGAAAGTAGACTAGACAGCCGCAGGAGAAAATTTGGCAGAGGTGAGTATAAAAAGGGGAATCTTCCAGGGAGACTCGCTGTCTTCACTACTATTTGTTCTATGATACCGCTAAATTGAATCCTGAAAAACAGCAAAGGATGCCTTTTCTCCAATACAAAGGGGAAAAGTCAACCACCAAATGTATATGGACAGTATGAAATAATTTGCAAAGAATAAGGGAGAGCTCGAGACACTGTTCAACAAAGTGAAGGAATACAGTGATGATATTAGGATGGAGTTTGGAATAGAAGAATGTGCAATTATGGTGATGCACAAAGGAAGGCTCGCAAAGGCAGAAAGAAACGAACTCTCGGACAACAGGAAGATTAGAGCGCTGACTGCACAAAACCGATGTGACACGATAAAACGGGAAGAAATGAAAGAGAAAATAAAAAGAGAATACCATAGGAGGATAAAGAAAATATTAGAGACCAAACTAAGCCGCAAGAACTTTTACCAAGAATGAACACATGGGTCGTACCCGTAGTCAGATTCACAGGACCACTCCTTGGATGGACAAAGGAAAAACTCCAATCAATGGACCAGCGAACAAGGAAGCTTATGAAAATTCATAAAGCCTTATACCCCAGAGATGACACGGATAATCTATGAGTGAAGAGAAAAGAAGGCGACAGAGGGCTCACCAGCATAGAGAACTGTGTCCTGTGGATCAAAGCAGATCTAGAAAAGTATGTGCAAACAAACAGTGAAGACATCATAAAGAGTGCCCGAAGTAGTGCAACGAACATCCAAAAAGTAGAAAACAATGGAACGGCACAGCAAATAAGGAAAGAAAAATGGGAATAGAAAAAATTATACGGCGAATTTGAAAGATTGATACGGAATGTAGTGGACGAGAGATCATGGACAAAGCTACGAAAAGGAAAACTGAAGAGGGAAACGAGATCGCTCATCATGCCAGCTCAAGACAAATGCATCAGAACAAAAATCGACAGAACACAGTGCCGCCCATATGATGAAAGATATGAGACCGTAAACTACATACCTAGTGAATGTAGTCAACTAGCCCAGAGGGAGTATAAACATGGAAACGATATAGTAGCGACAGTCATACACCGGGAACTGAGTAAACAGATGGGATTTAACCATACGGAAAAGTGGTACCAGCACAAACCGGAGATCATCCTGGAGAATGGAAACCACAAAATTACTTTGGGACTTTGACATCCAAAAGGGCCACTTCATCCAAGCTAGAAGATCGAACCTGGTAATAGTGGACAAAAAGAGGAAAACCTAACAAATAATAGACGTTGCCATGCCTGCAGACCATAGAGTAAAGAGGAAAGAGAGTGAAAAACTGGAAAAATACCAAGATCTGGCAAGAGAACCAAAGAAGATGTGAACATGAAAGTCAGAGTGGTACTACTACTAATAATAATAGACGCACTCAGAACTGTTCCAAAGACATTGAGGGCGAGATTAGAGGAACAAGGTATAAAAGGGAGGATTGAGACTGTACAGACCACAGCACTGCTAGAAACTGCACGGATACTGAGGAAAGTGCTAGAAATATAAGATCAACGACTCTAAATATTAGCAGTGGCCTAACAGAGGGGGGAACACACCTAAATGGTAGCAGAGGTGTGAACCAAAGCGCTGGTGTGATAGGTGAGGGAGAGGTGAGATGTGGACTGAAGACCTGAGGAGACTTACTGTCACTCAGCCCTCAGCAATGACCACCGAACAACTGGTGTGAAACTGTAAACCACAGTATTGCTATGGACTATGACAGTGTAGAGAGGACGACTGGAGACTTGGGGAGACTTGCTGTCACTCAACCTCCAGCGGTAACCACCAGGCAACTGGTGTGAAATTACAAATAATAATAATAATAATAATAATAATAATAATAATAATAATAATAATAATAATCTTTCCTCATTTTGACGTTTTGTGCCACGAGAGTGTTTTGCCTATGCTGATAACGTTTGCCTATCAAAAACATTAGCTCATTTTTATTTCTCATTTTTTGAATCTATATGGTAGATAAACCTGGCATTGTCTCAATCTTTATCTTTTCTTTCATTTGCAAATAGCAATCGTTTCTGAATGGAAAATATGATAGTCTTGTTACATAGACTATATATTCTAAATATCATACAACGCAAAAATCAGATACTGACATCGTTTTTCATAGGTCTTCGTTTGAATATTTGAAGGGCCAATCTAATGTACCAATTACCTCGGTAGAGGCTCTAACTCCTTTTTTATTATGTTTTGGAGCTTTTTTTCTTTTACAGTCGTTAAAAAACCATCTTTCGCAAGTATCCATGCAACTCACTCGAGATCGAACACATAACTCTCTAAGTTTTATTCTTGTTGATATCATAATTCTTTGATCAGTCAGGACGTTGTATCTCTAGAATGCCGATAAAATTCCAAATGTCAGATAATTTTCATGGTGATCTGTGTTTGTGTATCACAATTGATTCTTCATTATTCACTGATTTTGTATTTTTATTGTTGAGAATCATGTAATCGTACAATTCACTTTTTAAGGAAAGCAAACCCCTGCACCTCGTTCAGACCCATCAAATACTGGAAAAAAGTAATTGTGACGTGACTGGTGTGGCAGGGAGAGTTCAACTCAGCCTAAGAATGACAATACGGTATCTTTTACGGCAGGATCCGCCATATTTCTCTATCATGGGCGTCGCGGAGCCAGTATTTTCTGGATTTGTCAAGTTTGTCTCTCCATCTTGTGTTCTGTTGGCTGAGGTTTCTCATATGATCTCTGGGGATCCATGTTGTGAGTCGTGATGTCCATTGGTTGTCTTTCATTCTTGTAACATGACCAGTCCATTGCCATTTGAGTTTTTTTATTAGATTCTATGATGTCTCAGATCCCCGTTTTCTTCCTGATATATTGTGCTGTCTTGAGATCTCTCCATGTAAGGTTGAGCATGATTCTCTCATGCACACGCTGCATGCTTCTAAGTTCGTGGGTTTGTCTCCTGGTTAGGTTCCATGTTTCAGCTCCATAAGTGACTATCGGGAGGATGCATTAGTTGTGTAATCTTCTTCTTAGGATTTTTTGGATCGTCTTGTTTTTGAAGCTTGTTCAACCGAAGGCTTGCCATCCTAGGGTGATACCCCACTTGATTTGTTCTTCTTTTGTGGGTTACATAGAGATTCGTTGTCCTAGGTAGACGTGGTGGTGTACTTTCCCTAGTTTTGCATCTTCGATTTTGACAGTTATGTCCTTATTCTCGATGTGATTACTGCACATGGCTTTTGTTTTACTGAAGTTCACGTGTAGGCTGACTCTTTTGCTTTTTTCATAAATTGGGGGTCGTGTAGGTTCACTGCGAAAAGGACAATGTCGTCTGCAAATCTGAGGTTGCTCAGATATTCGCCATCTATTTTGATTCCTCTATTCTCCCAGTCCATGTTACGGAAGATCTTTCAAGGGCTGTGAAGAGTTTGGGTGAGCTGATGTCACCTTGCCTTACTCCTTTTCAGAGCTGGAACGGTTCAGAGTCTTTATGATTGCCTGATAAAGGAGATGCTGTGATTTTATATATGTTGCAGTACTTTGACGTATACGTGGTCGACACCTTGTAGAGTAATAGCCTTCATGACCATGGGAATTTCTGCTGAGTCGAATGCCTTCTTGAAATCTATAAATGCTACAGCAAGTGGCATTTTGTATTCTGCACTCATGTACAATATAGTTTGTCATGTACCACCTACCTGAAACTCATTGAAGACCTGATACACCTCTTCATTACAAAATCTTCTACGATGGCTGTGACATCTTACAACAGGACAATGCGTCCTGTCATAAAACTCATAAAGTCCCAATCCCATCGAACATATCGGGTGTGTTTGGCAAACACAAAGAGCAACCAACACCTCATCAGGCAGGTGGTTATGATGTTTTGGCTCATCAATGTATATGGAGATATTCATTAATCTGAGCTTGGTTTGCTGATGGCCTGCGATACTAGCACACTAACCATTAGTCCATTAAAGCCCCTAATTCCACACACATATATACATATGTGTGTATGTGTGCATGTGATATTTATATATGCGTGTATGTTGACTGACACGAGTATTAACATGCGTGTACTCACATGTAAAGCTGTGTTACCACACAGACACAGAATCATTTCTACATATACTCACAAGCGTATGTTTATGTATGAGCATACTTCTGTATATTTTGCTTGTTCACGTCTGCTGAATTGAACATAAATAGAGTAATTCATTTCTGATTCTAAACACTTGATCCGTCTCAGCCTAGCCAAACACACACACACACACATATATATATATATATATATATATATATATATATATATATATATATATATATATATATATATATATATATATATATATGGAGAGAGAGAGTACGTATGTTTGTAAATATCAACGTCCCATTGAATCTACTGACGTCTATATGTGTATGTGTGCACGCACAAGAAGGCGGAAAAAGGAGGGACCGAAATGGATGGTGGGTGTGTCCGGGATTGAACCTGGTTCGACATTTGACAGTAACCACATGGCCACCTGCAAACCTCCACACTAACAAGCCGTTGTCTTAGAGTGCCAATCCTGAATTCAGTTCCTTGACCCAAATGGCTCCCACCCTGCCAAGTCTTTTATTTACGACTCGACGTCAATTCCCTTCCCTCATGTCTACCTATTATTTATTCTTCTTCCTTTTTTTTGCCAATTTTATTCTAGTTGAAACCACAACCAAAACTATCAATTGAGGTTTCTTTAGTTTCCAAGCTGGTCTGGCTGGCTATACATGTATGTTTGTATTGCACGTACGGACTGCATCCAATCCTCATTAAGTCTAGACAAAAATATTCTATTTTTTAAAATCAGCCTGCAATTTTTTTTTGGGGGGGGGGTTCAATTTGCAATGTAAGTTTATGCAAAATTGTTCCATTAGTTTATGTTCAATGGTATTCACGCTTTTTTTTTATTTTGCGAAATCAGAATTTTTTTTTGTGATCACTGCCCCAAAAATGCGAGGGCGGTAACTTATCCATTAATCACCCTTTCTTCCAGTTGTTTAATTGATCACCCCAACATGGTATGCTGCCAAAAGATGTTGATCACGTGATGTTTTTTATTGTGTAACTAACCAGACTTTTTTTTCTATCATATTTTATATCTTCTTTTTTTTTTTGGTTTGGGGTATATTCTTTTGTGAGGTTAGTGAAAAATGCATGAAACATTCCAAGAGATCAGATTTTGATTCTGCGGATGTTGGTGACTTGTAAGATCTCATCATTTATGTTTCGTGTCATAGTCGTATCAGACAATGAGACAAGAAGCAACTGGTAACTTACATTATTAAACAATCACAAACCTCCTCTACGGCGTCAAATTCGAAGCTATCAGAATCTGAATAAATAAAAGTAGTTGTCTGCAGCATCGATTCTCATACAATCATATTTACTAAGCTTCAGTTTGGCCAGGTACAAAACCACCACAGTGCCATCCACAGAGAAAATTGAACTTACTGCACTAAAGCTATGCTTAGTTCGCTGTACGATCCAATGAAATCATCCCTGGTGTCAAATGACCATAATGTATAAATCAAAATTGATAAAAAAGATAGTCATAGTTTAATCGAAATTTGATTTGATTGAAACAAAGATAACTATACCAAATTTTCTTTTTACACAAAAGTGTTTTCGAAGTCGAATGTTCGAAAATAGACAGAAAAAAGTAAATAAAAAAGCAATTTTCAAACATCATAATCGCCCTCTCCGAAAAACGATTTTTTTTCTTATTAAACTAGCAAAAACAATTTCTCCCTCTCGTACTGATTAGTCAAATAATATTTTAGATATACAAAACGCGATATTAATTTAAGGCAAAACTACAAAGGAAATAACAAATCATTTTAAAACAAAACAGTATATTAGCAATTTTCTGATTCAATACTTAATTTTATCATAACTTTCATTATCAAAAATACATCAGTATGTCATAGTTTTACATCCAAAAATTATGCAAATATAATATAGAAAAATCCAAATTTTCCTGAAAATGATGAGAAAAGAATGTAAAAATAGGTACTATTATTCATCCAAAGTTTCTCGGGATGATACAAAACGTCACCATTTTTATTCAAATTTTGATTTTGTTGAAAAGGAAGTGACGTAAAATATTTTCTCCTGTTATGATTGGTTGCGACATCTGACTTGATCGAATCATTTCTATCTCTTTGATTGAATCGGTCACTTGGCTCCAGACGTTTTTAAGGTCGCAAGAATGTCGACATTTGATAGTCTATATATTCATCTGATTGTCTATATATTCATCATTGATTGAACTCAAAGAATCGGTGATCTGACGCAATCCAATCGGTGACCGATCGTAAGTGCAACCTAAGCTAAGCAGTGATGTCGAATATTGTAATGGGTAGCACGTCTGCCACACAGGTTCTGGGTTCTAATGCCGGTATGGGCAAAGAGTATGAAAAACTTTTCATCAGGGCAAATTTCCGGGTGAACTCAGCAGCAAGATGAGTCCACTCTGTCTCGAATAAATGTTCTTAATAAGTTCCATGTTTTAATGCAGTATTTTTTATTGAATCCCATTTTTAATTTTCGGAATCTTTCTTAATCACCCTCCCTTGTTCGGTTAAAGTTTTATATCGTGGAGACTAAACATGAAGAAATAAGTAGTTAGGGATTATAGCGAGGAATCCTCCCAACTCTCTCTCTCTCTCTCTCTCTCTCTCTCTCTCTCTCTCTCTCTCTCTCCTTCCAACGGTAAGTAGTCTACATGAAGATGGCCGACAGCAATTTAAGGTGCAAGGAGCTTTGTATCATAGCTTTGCATAACAGTGACTAACAGATAAATAGTTGACAATCAGAATTTGACATTGTTCTGTCAGCTCCATTTCCTTTTGACTGACCAGTTAGGCTGAATTGCAATCGGTGATTCATATCTATATCAGTACATGCATTCAAGGAGAGCGGAGAATGGTTGACGAATGGCACATTAAAAATGAAACCCTCGAAGCGGTTTCAAATTCTGTTTGCCTGTTCACTAGTGAAATGCTCTTCAGAAAGACGAAATGTATATTTCCTTGTGCGTAGTCCCATCACCGGTCAGCTTGACCTAATCTTGAACAGTGGAACATTATATAGAAAATAGCTGCAGCAGAGTCAAACTTCACTCTTACTTCTATTCCGACTGAAGAGAATTACTGCAACTTTTGTTTTTTAAAGAAAAAATTTAGTATAAATGTATTCGTTATAATGAAATAAGCACTCGTGTATCTGTAAGATGGATTTCCTAGAAACTTAAGACTTTATAGTTTAGCTAAGTCGGTAAGAAAGCCGGTTACCACTCATATGATCGTGGTTTCAAATCACGGTAGGGAAAAGTTCATTTTGATGAATGAGAATGAAATAAGCTCTCTCGTGTATCTAACATAAATTTTGGTTGATGTGAAACATTTGTCAAATTAGCTCAGTTGAGGGGAGATTACTAATCAGTTGGTTATAATTTCAAATCATTGGAGGGTACTGACAATATCCACTCCTCTAAATTTGGTGAGGAGTCTTTTTGATGATTTTTATTACAGTAGGAAACAGATTCAGCATCAGATTTGGACTGCAGTCTATCTGTACATGAATCAGAAGTTCGAGAATTGGTTGGACTTGAAAGCCAATGAGAGCTTACTTGGCAATATCTACATTGGGCATCTACGGTAGAGCAGTAAGGCTGCGAGTGAATTTGATTCTCACTGAGCCAAGATAAAATCGAAGATGCATTGGGCAACTTCCGTAGGGTGGCGAGTAGCTTGCAAGTCTAAGAGACCATTACTAGTGAGTTCTATCCTCACCAAGTGCCCCATTAGTGTGGCTTTGTATAAGGCTAGGTTAAAATCGAAAATAATAATATTTTCGATTTTACCCTACCTATGTTAACAGTTAACTGGTAAACTTTGGTACAGTAAAAGTTACCGAACTAGTTTAGTAAAATATTATAATGGAATTGTGCCAGACTAAATTAAAGACAGAAGACACATACATTCGCACACTCTCTCACACACACACATACACATACACGCATACATATACATGTATATGTATATATCCTAAGACAAAAAGCAAGCCTGTGACACGTTGCTCAATACTTGATATCGATAATCATACTAAGACAACCTACAAAATAATTATGAACAGGCCTGGTTAGTCAATCCATAAAAACTGCCACATGCGACCAACGTCTTTTGGCAGCATGATCAATTAAAAATTCGAAAATGCGTTGATCAGAGAATGAGTTATTTCTCTCACCTTTAGCCGGGCAGTAATCACTAAAAAATGTTCGAATTTAGAAAAAAATGCAGACACAAACTGAGCGACCAATTTAACATAAACTTAACTTGAACGCCTACGCTAAAAACCAATTCATGGGGAAATTTTCAGATATTTTTAAAAAAAGAGCTGTTTGGAGACACAATGAAGAATGAACGTTTAAAAATTCAGCCCCTAGCTCTATTGGAGCGGCCGGTACGTACGATTCATACATAGTCAGTTTGCCAGCCAGCCAGCCAGTCAGTCAGACAGACAGACAGACAGACCAACTTAAAAACTAAAAAACCTATGTTAACAGTTTGGTTGACAGTTTTGGTTGACGGTTTCTAATACGGAATCACAAAGAATTGTACATACAAATAAATCGAAAGTAACTTCGAGAAACATGCTTGTTTGATCATGATATATTAAGATGAATCGAAAATTGTTTACCTTTCAGCAAGCAAGATATTCAAAGTTACCCTCATCCCGTTTTGAAACTACCTGGTGGACATACGAACCAAAACTGAACACATATGTTCAGGGGAAATAACTATTGCTAAACACACGCATGTGCAACCACCTGGCTCCACTTGTTCACACATTGAAATACTGGGAAATCAACATTTCCCCTCGCGTTCTACATACACACAGAAAAAAAAAACTCCAGACTTGTGAATATACGAACACAGAATGTTACACACGGTTATTTGGAAAAACAAAAAAAAAACAAAAACAAAGAATAAACGCATCCAGACAACACACATACATCCAGATACATATATTTGGAGATAGATACATATATATACACTGTCATTCAGAGTTTAATTACACAGATATGCACCAAGTCACAAGAACGCTTACAGCATTACTAGAAAAGCAACATATGTGTGTACATTTGCGACAGGCACACACATGAATATTTCAATCTCTCCATAATTTCATTTTGTGACACTGGTTGGCACCGACCCCATCTGACGGTGACCTAAACAAACACATAAATTTCCCACCTTAACAGACTCAACTCCACTAATTCCGAGGTGGTCTTTATTTGCATAGGGGAGGAGAGCAAAGCTTTGTCGAATATTTACATATTGAGAGAGAGAGAGAGAGAGAGAGTGAGAGAGAGAGAGAGTGAGAGAGAGAGAGAGGGGGGTAAGAGAAGTGGTAAGAGGAAGATGAAAACTCGCGCACACACGCCGAAGCACCCATACTCCTTGATGCAGACATACAAATTGGGTGCTTGCCGAAGAGCATTGGTTGGCATCCTCTACAGTGGGACTCTCCCCCCCCCCCTCACTTAGAGTTGAGAATTTTCGAGTTTCGGGGACGGGGGATTAGGACAATAGATTGGCAGATTCTAACTGCCGAAATATTGATCTTTCAACGAACTACAGGTCTATCTATCTATAGACACACACACACACACACACACGTACGCGCGCACGCGCATGCACACCCACACATCCATATCTATATATACACAGATGCGTGCACACTACGGCGTTTATTCTGACCAGTACGTAGAACATGTTATATGAGCACACATACACCCGCCCAAACACGTGCATGCCCTACTCTGAAGGAGATACACGTTTATCTGAATAATGTAGAAGACTTGCTCTCTCTTTCTCTCTCTCAAACAAACACACACAAACACTCTCTCTCTCTCACTCTCTCTCTCACTCTCTCTCTCTCACTCTCTCTCTCTCTCTCTCTCATTAATATACACACCTATTGATGAAGACAGAATCACGCATACACACTCTACAAAAAGAGGGATTACACACACATATGCATTAATGGCGAGCGTAACCCTAAACACAATTCTAAATGTATGTACTGGTACACAATCTCTTGTCCGAAGTTGTTAAAACCGAAAAGCTCCGAAAACCGTTTTTTAAAATTCTGCATGTAGAAGTTAACGTTTGACCGAAGATGACCCAGCGATAAATACAACCAAACCCAATCTAAGGTTGATATACATACACACATAACCCAGGTGCGTCGCATGTGCTATCTATCTATACTGGTACACCTACTGGCTAAAATCCTCAAGCCAACCCATAAAAAACTGATAAAGGTGAGTGTACAACAACTCGCAAATCCGAAATGCGTCAGGCCCCGAAGATTTCGGATGTGAAATTTTGAAACTATACTGATAAAAAAGCAGCTGCAAGGATATATTCTAATTTTTCAGGAAGGCGCTGGACACTCTTGCAAGCCTCAGAGGCAACACGATTGGCTAATATGCATTTGGTGTTCTGATCTGAGCAACATAATTTTATTTATCAATGACGTAATCACCGTCAGTAGCCCAAAGTCAAAGCAAATTTTCTCTTCCCTGTCAATGAAATCGTTCTTTTTTTTAAATGCAAATAAACCTGAGAGATTTGAACCGATATCTCTGAATATCCTGGTATTAAGAAAATGTTCGACTAAAATGGACAAATGAAAATTCCGACGATGCTGGATATGGGCAGTACGGAGGATGAGCTAAAAATGAATTTATTTCCTCTTGAGTTTGTTTGCATGTTTGTACAGGCGGATGGCACCGTTTCTGTTCATTATTGACTCATATATTTTCATTAAGTTCTAAGGATAATTTGAATAAACGTCGAAACATTAATAAGATTAACCGTAATTCTTATGAATAAAATATTTTTTGTCCGCAAGGATGTTATATTTCAAATTACTTTCATCTTCTATGAATTAGAATTGTTTGATGAAAAGTCTTTTTTTTCCAATAATGAGTAGTCTGGCACAAGGCTTCAGTACTAAAATACCCTATGAGGAACAGACACACTAAACAAGTAAATGGTTTGCAAGACTAGTTTTGTTTACGATCACTCTACAACGGATACCTAATATAGATATTTACTAAGCTTAATCTGGATCGGTGGTTGGCCGATTTCATTGAATATATGATGTTGCATATAAAACGTTCTTTGTTTTCCTCATCTATCTCAAGATCTTTTGCTCGGGAAGAGGATTCAACCTTTGGCACGATGTAAGAAATAACCCTTTTTGAAAGATGAAATCCTTTAGATCTGGTTATAGGCCAGCGTTACATGATCAACAATTGCAGTCAGTTTTGATTTCGAGAATCACCGAATTGGAACCACGATTTGATGATATTTTGTGCAAAAGAAATCCCTCATTGTTCTCATTGACTGAAAACACAGGGAAGTTTATGTAGATCTTATTGCTATAATGTTTTGTGTGGATGTGAGGTAATCCGACAAATTGGTGGTGGTGACTTGACAACGAGGAAAGTATAAACAGATAAGAAAAAACAAGTGCTATATCTTAAAAAGGTTTTCATTATCGCGGAGACAGTCTCGAATTTTGCTTGTGCATTGCGGCATGTGTTTTTGAAAAGTCTGGTGTGAACCAGCGCAATGCATCAAGCCTGTCCTCGTGATAAAAAGATGTAACACTTGTTACTGCTAATCATTTTTTGACTTCCCACATTGTCAAATCACCACCATCATTCCTATAATGGAAAAACATTTAAGTAATTAAAAACAAGTTGTTTCCATGGCCTTATCTGATCAATGTTTCATATTTCTATTTGCCTTGGCCCGCAAGACATAAAACCATTTCTTATCCGACCCGCCTTCCATAATGTTTACAGATCCTTGATCTGGATGAAGCTAACAATATCAGACATCCAGTGCGGACTGAACCCACTACACCAACAAACAATCAATTAAACTATCTGTCCAACTGTGCTTTAATCTAGAACGATAAATGCATTATCCCGTCGATACGATCATGTATACAATAATATATTCAGTTATGTATGGCAATTATGTTCCTATAGATAGAGCGCACCTGGATGTTTTTGGTCGAAATTTCGGGAAAATTCAGATTATACATAATGAAATACGGTATTTCTTCACTGCAGCCATTCCTACGGTGGGGTTTCTGTACAGTGGGATTTTTGTCATGGGCCTGTGTACTTGTTTTCTACTCTCGACCCACTGAGCCATACTTGCAAGTGCAACGTTAATCGTTTTTCTTTGGTTGGTCTCAGTTTCGTCAGCAAAAGCAGATTGTATTTGGAACTGATGCCTTTGACGGCGATGGTGGAGAGCAAGGCATTAACAAGTTAAACGGAGGCAAAGGTATTGGTTATCTTTTGGTTGGCAGACTGAGGAATGTGGACAGACCGATTTTCGGTAAGAGATTCTACTGGAGGTCTGCACTTTGTCGACGTCAATCTGATATGAAGTGTGTTGTGGATGAGGGGCGGGGTTTTCAGGGTAGAGAGGGTAGGGGAGATAAGGCTGGGCGGAGTTGCAGTGTAGGGGTGAGGTTGAAAGATCTGGGGGCCCCGGAGTGCCGTGGGTGGAGAGGGGCCGGGATGGGTTGTCTACGAGAGACGCACCGGATGCAGGAATCGAAGGGAAACAGAACGCACTAAAGTTTTATTGAAGAAGAAGAAGAAGAAGAAGAAGAAGAAGAAGAAGAAGAAGAAGAAGAAGAAGAAGAAGAAGAAGAAGAAGAAGAAGAGGGGAGGAGGTGGAGGAGGAAGAGAAAATTGGTTTAGATGAAGAAGACGGTAGAAAATCAGGAGGAGAAAAGATTAATAAACAGGAAAAAAGAAAAACAGGAGAAAGATAAAAAAAGAAGAAGGGGAACTAATTAAAGGAAGATGGAGGAAGTGAAGAAGGTGAGGTGAAGAAGAAAGAAACGAGAACAAATAGGAAGTTAAACGGAGAGAGAGGGTGGAGGATGAAGATGACTAACATATGAATAAGAAAAATTGTAGGCAAATGAACGAAATAAAGTAAGTAGAAATGAAAGAAGAAGAAGAAGAAGAAGAAGAAGAAGAAGAAGAAGAAGAAGAAGAAGAGTTTGAGTTTGAGTTTGGAAAGTTGGGAAATGGAAAGCGGAGACGGAGAAAAGAAAAGAGAAAGATATGAAAGAGGAGTGGCAAGAGGAGAAAGAAAGATTAGGAAAGAAGAAAACCAAGAGAGAAAGAGGGGAGGTGGAAGTGATTATTGCACTACGAACAGTAACATGTCAGGATTCACGAAGAAGTTGATAAGAAAGAAGATAATGACTGAGTATGTGAGGGGGATTGGGGGAATGTGGAAGGAACAAAATGGAGAAGAAAAACGTATGAGGAACAAACAAGAAGAGTGAAATAAAGAACGATAACTGCAGAAGGAAGACATCTGGTAAATAGAAAAAGTATGAAAAAAGGACAAAGGAAGAAGAAAAGAAACGACAAGAAACAGATAAAATGACGACCAGCTGGGAAGGAAGAAGTGGCGTCTGAGTAAAGTGAGAAGAAGATGAAGCAAAAGAGGGAGAAACGAAAGATGAGGAGGAAGATATGAAAAATATGATAAAATGTACTGAAGGAAGAGGAAAATGGAGGAAAATGGAACGAGAATGAGAAATGCTGATTTGGGGGGAAAGTAAGAGGAGGGGAAAGAAACACTGTTAATTTGGTTGTGGGAAAATTGGAGAGCAACAACCAGATGAGAAAAAAAGGAGAGGAATGGATAGAACGATGAAGGGGGGGGGGAGAAAGGAAAGGAAGAAGCGGAATTATAGCAAGAAGGTGAAGAGAAAATGACACCGTTGAAGAAGAAGACGAAGAAGAAGAAGAAGAAGGAAAGATACGGTTGTGAATGAAAAAAAAAAACAATAATAAAATGATTAACGACTAAAACAAAAGATGGCTGTTGCACAGGAAGATACTTTTGTAGAAGAAAAAATTCAGTTGTTGAAGAAGAATGTGCAAGATGCAAAATAAAAGATTCCATAGAAAAAGGCGAAAGAGGAAAAGAAAGAAATAGTCAAAGAAAAAAGAGGGAGAGGAAGAATAAAATGAATATAGGAATGAAGAAAAATTAACTGAGAGAAAAACAAGGAAGAGATTTGTAGAATGGGAGAGAGATTTGAGGATTGTGTATACGTGCATGTGTGTGTGTATGTGTTTTAGAGAGAGAAAGAAGAAAAGGGGAGACAATTAAAATATTAGTTGAGAGAGAGAGAGAGAGATAGAGAGAGAGAGAGATAGAGAGAGAGAGAGAGAAAGAGCGGGCGATAGGTTGACTGTGAAAATGCTTTAGAGGAGTCAGGAGAAAGAGGTGGAAATCCGTGAAAAAGTAAAAATAAATGAATGAGTGAGAATGAAGAAGAAGACGACTGGAGAGGGTTTGCGGTAGGGATTCCTGGCAAAATCTGAAAAGTGGGAAACACGAAACGGTGATCTTTATCAGTGATTCCACAGTTTACGCTTTCTTGCCAACAAGGGACATGTTTCGACATTGTACAACGCATGTTCTCTTAATCTCTGTAGATATTCACCCCTACCCGTCCGATGTTAACTACCTTATCACCGCAGTCCCTCCTCTCCACTCATGCACATTCCTTGCCACCAACATCACTAACACAGACTTACACCCTCATCTGGTATCTTCTTTTCGTCTAAATTGCATTCTTCAAAATGATTACAATTCGTTAAAAATGCTTTAACATCTTTAGCATGCCAACTATGTCTCAGTTTAGTGTAAAGTAATTCGGCTATACCGCATAAGAGAGTCGTCGTAGCGGTTGTAGCGTAACAAATCTTTCAATTGAAATTTGGTGTAAGAAGAATGTTCAGACGATGCATCTTTCTTAGGGTGAAGCTAACCCTCATGGTATTTCGATACGTATTCTCTGATCTTCATCGAATAAAAGAAGGTGTACTACCAAGATTAGAAGGGTGTATAACCAAAGAAGGGTGTATAACCAATGCATCCTCCCAATAGTCACTTATGGAGCTGAAACATGGAACTTAACCAAGTGACAGACCCGCAAATTGAGAACTATGCAACGTGCACATGAGAAAATTATGCTGGACCTCAGATGGAGAGACCACAAGACAGCACAGTACATCCGGGAAAAGACAGGGGTCAGCGATATTATAGAATCCATTAAAAAGCTCAGATGGCAGTGGGCTTGCCATGTTGCACGAATGGCGGACAACCGATGGACATCGCGCCTCACAACATGGATCCCCTGAGATCACTTGTGGAACCGAGGCCGGCAGAATATTACATGGAGAGACGAGCTAGACAAATTCAGAAAGTACTGGCTCCGCAACGCCCATGATAGAGAAGTGTGGCGAATCCTGGGGAAGGTCTATGTCCAATGACGGATGTTGAAAGACTGATGCTGATGAACTTCCAAGATAACTACACATTAAAACTTCAGTTCTGGTGTCTTGAATGGATAGGAAATGATTGTTACCGCTCTTTGTATCAGAGGTCTCTGGCTTCAAAGCAAAATCTTTTCAACACATACATCTACATATCTACATATCTGATACGTCACCTGATTCGTCTATGTTTTGTGTTGGTAACATTTTTTAAGGGAGATAACTATTAAATGTAAAATATTGAAAAATATCCCTTACTTATTCATATCTATCCTACAAATAAATATAAATATCTGGGGTTATTTTATTTAAACATAAACAAGAAAATATACAGTACGATAATGTTTTCGATATCTTTTATAGATAAAATGCTATTGCCAAGTAAATTAAATTCGGCTGCCATTTTTGACGACTTGTATGAACTAGTAGATCAATTTATACAAGTGTAAGGAATGATGGCAACAAAGGAAAGTTCTCGATATTATCAGATTTTGCAAATGAAGCATTGGTCAACCGGGAAAAAAACGATTAGCATCACATCTACGAGAATTACTGACCTAAGAATGACACTGAAGACACAAAGGTAGGTAGTCAGTACTATAAAATATACGAAATAAAAAACAGTCTATCAAACAATTTTAAACGTGAAGTATAGAAGGAAATCCCTAGAACAGGCCAATTAGTAATCAATATTTGATGAATGAAATAGAGTTGTTGATCTTGTCAATTATTATTCATTTTTCTCAAGTATTTCTTTCATGTTAATATCAGCTAGCGCAACTGCTATTCATAATGTCATTCTACAGTCATTATAAAAGAGTGCAGATCGGATGTACAGAATAAGCCTCTGGCGAGACTCAAACCAGTACCCCTTTCTCCACGGGAAACCCGTCTCACCGAACCAATTGCTCTACCGTTTGAGGTTCCAGAAGATCTAATCCAACCATATAGCCTTATTTCTTTTCAATTAGGGTCTGAAGAGTTGCAATTAAAGTATGAAATTAGAATGAGAGAAATACGATCAAAACATTAATGATAGTTCAGAATGCTTCATCTAATAATAATGAAGAAATTCAAGATATTGTTAATATTTCAGTGTTTCATTTACGCAATCCTAAGAATATTGTCATTATTATGTCTTGGTTACGTTTGTGCAGAAAATATGAGTTGAACTAAAGATTAACACAGGATTTTTTTCTTTTTATTATTCAAGAATTATCATTTTGAAATTAATTGTGTCCATTATAAATTATTTTCGAATTTATTCCTTTTTACCTTTCGGGTATTCAATTATTTATAGTAATAAATATAACCTGCAGCTGATATAGATTCTTCAAAACCTGTCAGAAATACACACACACACACACACACACACACACACACGCACTCAAACGTGCACACGCACATATCTATCTGTCAATCTATATATCTATTTATATATCTATCTATAAAGATAAATATTTACTAAGCTTGATATTTATACCTTAGTCCTGCACATAGTTAAAGGGGAATATTGGGAATGGTAGGTTGATTGTGAAGTACTAATTTCCCAAACGTATAGACATGATTTGTTTACACTGCAACAGTGGGTGGTCGAGCCAAGGTGAAAGACTGGATTTCCAATGCCGATTTTCAACGACCTCCCCGACTTAATAACTAATATAAAACAATCTTCATACCCCCTATCCCCCTTTTATTAGACTAAATTATCATCATTCATTCTAGCATAGAACCCGTCAAGAACGACTTGTAGCAATTTTGCTCTATAATGATAACAAACCAACAAATATACAGAGTTTGGATCATTACGTAAATTCAAACCAAAAATTACTGAGAAAAAGCAGGAACCATGTCTGTTTTAGTGTTTGTATGTGTTTCTTTAATTTCCAGTGCCAAGAGCATAAAATATATAACAGATTTTTAGCTACAAGAAGTCGCATCTGTAGATTAATGAAATTAAATATCAAATTAATAAACATTTTGTAATTGTAGCCTCATTGTATCTTTTCAACCTATCTGTAATTTGCTTGACAAAGTGATGTACGACTTCCGGTGACATTTTAAAAAGATAAGTCATCATTCCAGCGACTTCCGCTGTTTTGAAATCCCTTGCCTAATCTGAGTGATGGACAATACTTTAGGTTTGGAATCGTAAATCATTCCATCTCTGGAGCGGTAGTTCTTTTTGATGTCAGACTACCAAGGTCCAGGTCAGGTGATCGGATTGCAGTCACTGTCATCATCATCATCATCATCATCATCATCATCAGTCTTCTATCGTCCGTCGTTGGACTTGGACCTTCCCCAGTTTTCACCACATCTCTCTATCGTGGGCATTGCAGAGCCAATATTTTCTAAACCTGTACAGCGATCTCATATTCTGCTGACCTCGGTTCCACGTTTGACCTCTGGGAATCCATGTTATGAGTTGTGATATCCATCGTTTTTTTACAATATTGCCAGCCCATTGCCATTTGAGTTTCCCAACGGTTTCTACGATATTTCGGACACCTGTTTTTCCCCTGATGTATTGTGCTGTCTAGAGGTCTCTCCGTGTGAGGTTGGGCATGATTCTCTCCTATGCACGTTGCATGGTTCCCAGTTTGAGGGTCAGTCTCTTGGTTAGGTTCCATGTTTCAGCCCCCATAGGTGACTATCGAGAGGATGCATTAGTCGTATACTCTATGTTTTAGGATTAATGGGATTTTCTTGTTCTTGAAAGTTCAGTGATTCTGTGCTTGATTTTTTCTTCTTTTGAGGATCTCATGGAGACTCGTTGTCCTAGGTGGATGTTGTGGTCAACTTTCTCCAGGTCTGTGTTTTCAATTTTGATTGTTATGCGTTTATTTCCAACATGTTTATTGTACATGATCTTTGTTTTGCTCAAGTTCATGTGAAGGCCAACTTTCTTCTTTTCGTCGTATAGTTCATCTAGCATTAGCTGGAGGTTGTGGAGATTCTCTGCTTAAAAAACGATATCGTCTGCAAATCTGAGGTTATGAGGGTATTCGCCGCCTTTTCTGACTCCTTTGTTTTCTTTGTCTAGGTTTCTGAAGATCATCTTGAGGCAGGCTGTAAAGACTTTTGGTAAACTGGTATCACCTTGTCGAACCCCTTTTTAGTGCTGAAAGGGCTCTGAGTATTTATGTAAGCTGATAAAGGAGCTGCCGTAACGGTACGTATACGGGGTCTACACCGTGTCGGGTGATAGCACCATTGACACTTGGAATTTGTACTGAGTCAAAGGCCTTTTCGAAGTTTATGAATGCTACCATGAGTGGCATTCTATATTCTGCTGCTTTCTCTTTTAGTTGGTTTATCGAATGGAGGTGGTCTGTGGTTGAGTAGCTTCCTCCAAAGCCAGCTTTTCGTCTAGCGTTTTCGTGATTCGGTTGGTGATAACTTTGGTGAAAAGATTCTAGATGCATTTGAGTAAACTAATTGGTCCGTAGTTATTGAGGTCTCTCGGGTTTCCTTTTTATGTTGCAGCATCATGTTTTTGATTGCATGACAGACGAACAGACATCTGCTCAAAAAGTGACAATGGTATATGTATAAGTAGATAAGAACCCTACTTTGTCAATGATGCTGGTCTTCAACAATTCCGGAGTCTCGATTACTAGCAATTGAAAACAGGAAAGTGTTAAGATTTAAATGGGGAAGAGTCCGAGGCTGATAAGTTAGCTGCACGGAAAATGGACTGGGCTGGCTGATTTCAAATTCTGATTGAGACTGCGACTGGCATCAATTGGAAAAGCGTAAATCTGCCCCACCAGCTATCGGTTAAATAGCGCACGGTGAGGTGAGTGACGCTGTTTCGGGTGCTTGTCGCCTTTGCGCCTGTTTCACCGATGGAAAACCACGAAGAAATCCGTGAAAGAGAAACTTCTGATAAGTGAAGCCCGGACAGGGCTGGTTGATGTCGTTGCCAACGTAAGGGTACTACTTCATTTTTCAAGATTAAACAACCTTTGACACTCAATAACCAATCCAGTCAACCCACTGTGAAATCCACTGGTTTATATTATCGTCAAGAATACGAAAGTAATTCCGAATAACATCTTTACAAGATAGTTATGCATACCTGGGTAATGTTTCATATTTCCTATTGTTCAATCAGATTGCTGAATCTAAAAATAAAAGTATTTCATAAGAAAGTAGGAAAGCAATCGAGGCATTTCTACAAAGATGTTTCGACGAGAAAGCAAAAAAGCGAAGAAATATCATCAAGTAGAAGCGGAAGTTTCTAACTTATTTTGACAATATCTTTTATTCATATGGATGCATTAAGGCATCATTCGGCAAGCGAAATATTTTCTTTGTGTTTCTATGACCTTACGCTTCCTCTCAGGCAAGATGTGTATTCCGTCATAGGAGAAAGATCCCGGTTTTGGTTTCATAAATTATCTTGAAATTGTTGGACCTGCTGACCAGATAAGGAGTGTTACATGGAGGGAAACAAGCGATAGTTCGAAGGTAACAGGTTCGTGTCGCTATTCCGGCAGGAGGACTGGCCATGGGCGTCTGCAGCGCCACTTTTTTTCGGGGGGGGGGGGTCGACGATGGGGCAAAAGGATACTCTCGGATATATACTACCAGCAACCATGTTACCAGCAAATAATAATACCATCTTTCTAAATGGGTAAATCATTTTGGGGTAAAACGATTGTACCGCACTATTATCCTTTGATTATAAGGTACCAACTTTGAACACACGCCCCATCCTTGGGTGAGAGGCCTGGTCCAGTTTGCACCCCACCCGTCCACCAGCGGTACGTTCATGGGACGGATGTAGTCCTGCTGCAAAACCACGAGATCACTCCCATACACAAGAAAAACAAACTATCCTGTTCCAATGCGTCATTCAGACCAGCCAACCATCTATTGTAGCATTACGCAGAAACATTTTTCTCCAGTTTCCAGCAATTCCTATTAAAAGATTCTTTTTTAATCCCCGTAGACATAGAAAAGTTTTTTCCCCCAAGTGGATTCCGTTTTGATTGAAATGTTGAAGGTGTCCCTGTATCTATCCACGATTTTCTTCGTTTTTGATTGATAAATCAATGACTATCGACTATCATTTCCAAAAATCACTTTTTTTCCGCAAGAAGAGAAAGATTAGTTACTGTCTATAGTTTTGAGAAGGGTCATTAACATTCAAAGAGTTTTCCGGACGATAGATAGAACAAACAACAACAAGGAGATCAATTGTCCGGAAAACCCTTTGAAAGAGAAAGATAAGTGTTTAAACGCTGACCTATGATAGTTTCTGTACAAGTTCATGTGGAACTCATCTTTCTTGCTGGTTCAAATGCGGTCGCCGATAAAATACAATGATGATTACTGCATTTTTCTGCGAATGTGAAAAGATGAAATTTATGCCAATCTTGTATAGACGTGATTCGGAATGTATGGAATACAGCAGTTGATTGGCTGCACAAGAAATGAAGATCTAAAAAAAGTTAACAAATACTTTTAAGATTTCTCTAACAATGAACAAATGATGTCGCTGGGTATTTTTGCATAAACGAATTACAATTGCAAAGAATGAAACCTTTTTCCACATGATTTAGATATTGATTATATACCAGTCGTTTCTTCATTTTGAAATTGCCAGGAAATTGAAAAATGGCACAATGAATTCCATGGTCTCAAGACACTAAAGTCTTTTTTACTTATTAACACTTCTCTACCGGTGGTTATGGTACTAAAAGTAAGACCCTGCTTTATTATTCAGGAAATTCGGTTCTGGGTTTCACAAAAGAGGAAGGGTGAGATAATGGGAATTAGGGCAAGGGCATTTGGGTTCCAGATCTCAGCCGTAAAGTTCCAGATAAGAATAAACACAGAGTTTCTAGACGACCATAAACCAAGAGGTTTCTTTGGGAACCGGACGAGGAAAATGTATTTGTGGTTTCCAGACCTGAAGAGTTGACTTTTAAAAATAATGCTTAGCATAAACAACGTGTCAGTTGAAATGACATTGAAAGATTGATTTGTGTATAGAATTGGATCTTTCAGGAAGATTTTAAAATGACAGAAGGTAGAACTGATAAATAAACTTGAGATAATTGCAAATAGAATATGGTTCTCTAAACTGGAAGTTCGTCATTTTATTGAGGAAAGAAGTATTAGGATGTTATCAATAACTTGTCACTGGTGCGCACCATTTAAACAAACTCTTGGGTGTACATGCAAACGTGGGCATCCGCTAGTGTATGTGGGGGGGTACAGGCGTGGTATTATTCCCCCCACCCCCATCCCTGCCTCTCTCACTATAACGAGAGGCTTCGAAAGTTAGAACCCTGAAGTCAATAAAGGGTAATGGTGCAGTACAGTTGTTTTATGTAACCCGAACTCAAGTAGCCGTATCGAAAGATGGTATAATTGACCGCTGGTAACAGAGTTGCTGCTAAGATATATTCTGAATGTATCATTTTAGCCATCCCCGAAAATAAATCCTTTTTGTCCCCACCAACGAAATA
This sequence comes from Thysanoteuthis rhombus, assembly GCA_963457665.1. Lineage (NCBI taxonomy): Eukaryota > Metazoa > Mollusca > Cephalopoda > Oegopsida > Thysanoteuthidae > Thysanoteuthis > Thysanoteuthis major. The sequence continues at coordinate 45,890,903 of OY735205.1, read as the reverse complement.
TACACCCCCTTTCCCAGAAAAGTGGCAGCGGAAGCCCATGCGTGCGAACAGTTTTCCCGAAATTTCCTTGTAAACACATCGATACAATAATTCAAACACATTTATAGGTATCCATCGAGAAATAGCTCAGTGGAATAAGTACCTCTAGATTTTTAGTCCACTTTTGCGTGATAATTTAGCGAGACATAATCATATATTCTTTGAAAGCTTTAACCGTCTTGAGATTAATACGCCACGGATCCTTTTGACTATTCAAAAAGATGCTGCTGTCAAACTCCAGTTCAATTTGTAGGCTAGAGCCGACTTGGATTTTCTACCAAAACAACAAGTGATCAGCAGGCGGCTCTCTTACCGATTAGAGTTTAACTCCTCAACAGCCAGGTTTGTCATAGTTATTTTACCAATGATTCTTTCCGGTATGTGGTTCAATCGTTATTGCCAAGAGCAGAAAAACACTACAATCTCATCAAATAAGACAGAAAAACTTGACGTTTACGACCGAGATGCTGATCTTGTTCAAATCTTCAATGTCTTTAAAATAGTGAAGACATAATGGTTTGCACGTCAGCCTCACGCTCAGAAAGATCCACGTCTGAATTCCAGTATGAATGAAGAATGTGAAAAACTGCTCATTTGGACAAATTTCCCTGTGCGCTCTGCAGCTAACAGGGTATACCCTAGGCTTAGTGATTAGAGTGAAAAAAACCGGGAATGGAGTCGCACCCTCCTCTATACGAGAAGGATATTACCAAAAGAAAAAAAAGCCTTCGAGTTGCCCCGACTGTCAGCGTTATACAAGTCTTTGAAATGGACTGACATGTGTCGACTTGTATACACAGATTAACATACCCAGAAGCAAATCACGATTCCTAAGAAGAAAAATGTCAAATGTGGAAGAATTATTTTCGTATTAGTGTTCACATTTTTATTAAGTCCTGATAATTTCGTAATTCCCTGAGGCCTACAGAGCTAAATTTAACAAACAGAAACCGATATTTGGAAGGAAAATGTTTCCAATTGAAATTGTCTATCATTTTGAAAACGCGATCCTTTTAAACCCCATGGGGTCCGATGAAAAGATTAACAAAAAGTGCCATAAACATGAAATTATATGAAAGAAAGAAGAAAGGCAACAAATGTTTTCGGCCGAGTGAATGGAGACATTGAGTCTTTTTTCAGTTCTAAAAAACTAATCGGAAAACTGTACCTGCGTATCTTTAGATTTAAGTAACCTTTTCAGAAATTACCCCAGAAAAGTTCCTCATTTTCTGGAACTACTTATTTAAGGCATGTGTATTTTGATTTCTTCAAATGGCCACTGGTCTCCCTCAGACAGCAGCAGTGTCTCTGTATACACACGTCGACTCGACAATTTGATTTCCTCGACAAGATCTCCTTCCAGACATCTTACTCGACTAATGTATCTGCTATAACATGGACATCGAAATTCAACTCACCTACTACTGTTTTTGGTGTGAACTCTAGGAAGCTCTGCCCGGCAAAATTTTCAACTCACCGGACATCTGTTTTAATGTGATACGCATCCTGCTGACAGACACTTTTTATAACCGATGTATCAGCTAGAAAAAAATTTGATTTCCTGTCATCTCCTGCTCTGGGCATGAAAAGCGGGACCACATGACTGTGAATTACAACATATATATATATATATATATATATATATATATATATATATATATATATATATATATATATTACTCACGTGAGAATACATGGTAGTTGTTAATTCATAAAGAAAACTGGTCAACGTTATAGTTATAATACAGGCGTCGTCTTAATTTTGGTATAATTAGCTATTTTGAATCGCTATCAAAATAATTTCCCCCCCTTCTTCTCCTGGGAAAACCGATCAGAATAACAGCACCCAGCATGGCCTACGAATGACCCTCAGGCAACAAAAGAAAAACTGGACTCATCAGTAAATCAAAGTTGATGGTGTTTTGGGGTTTCAAGTGACTTCGAGGCGAGTCATTTATCAATCTCCTTTATTTGGGATTCATAACAATTCAAAACTTACAAATGAAAAATTTTAATTTACCCATACATATTGGATGCTCAAAAGAATTCAGGATCTGATTTTTCAAAAACAGGAAGCGAACCGTTCAATGAGGCACCCACAACAAAGTTCAAGCGCCATTATTGCTAGATCACGTGATCCTGTGTGGGAGATTTTTCTATGTAAGAAGCATCTCATCGGAGAACATTTCCCTACCAAGTTTCAAGTAGATGTGACAGAATACAGTTGAGAAACAACATTGGGATAGACCGACCGACCGACCTACCGATCAACCGACGGATGGACAGAGCTTTAAATAGAGAGACGAGAACGCCATTAAAAACTGTACACTTGGAAAATCTTATGAATTCAAAAAGACTAAATGATTTGTAGTTTTCAACGATTCTCACTTGTTAATTTTATGCTATAGCAATGATACAACGAGCGCCTCTCGTCCTATTAAATAAGATCTTCAAATTGCTGTTAATGTAGTTAAAAACCCCAAGATAGGACAGATTGTGATTTGTAAGAAAATAGTCATGTTACATTATTCTCCAAAGTTTAAGCTTATCACCCCACATCTTTTTCATTTTGCTTCTCTTTGTTAAGGATGAAATTCATATCAATTTCTCAAGAAAAAAAAATGATGTAAAATATTCCAAAAGGAACTTGTTTTGTTTATTCAATTCTTTAGCAATGCCACTATATTTCCGCTGGATTTCAAGATGATAACATTCAGACGGATCACTTCACATCCACAATACAAACATATTTATACACATACACTCACACATACGCGCGCACGCATATATGTGTATGTGTGTATATGTATGTGTGTGTTGAACTTTATTAAAGGCCATAAGCAAGGAATTAGAAAAAAATATAATTTTTCACTTAGCTGTTCTTGTTTCTTTTCAAGTGAACCTGAGTTGTTGGCGAGAACTATCTAGAAGTTTCTGATCGAGCGTTTCCGGTTATTCGTTTAGTCATAACATGGCCACCAAGGCTGTTACAAATGAACTAAAAAAACAGAAGCAGTAAACATTTATAATTGCAATTTTTGTTCCCAAACATTAAGGTCTTGGATTTTGAAAATGGATGAATAAATGATCCAAGATTCTCGACCAGAAACTTATGAACAGTTCTTGCATACAAAAATCAAGTTACATTCATTCGTATGAAAATAAAAACGGTTAATTAAGAATTTAAAAGAAGATATAATCAGTGATATTTGATCAAACACGTATTAAAGATAATTAACGCTAATCAATTCAAAGGCTATTCAAATTAACACATTTCATCGACTAAATAGCGCAAATGGGAGAGCATTAGACAGAAGATATGAAACATTTTCGGGTAAATCCAAAGTTTCAGTGTTGACATCCATTCGTACTGCGGGTGAATTATATTCCACGGAGTCACCGAGACTGCCTTCTATGAATCAGGTTCAAAATAACCAGCCTGCACTGCCTGACTTTATATCAGACTGAGAGAATTATGGGCATTCTGTAATCATAGATTAAAGACATTCAAAAAGTAGATACACGAATGTCAACAAAAATCTCTGGGGAAATTCGGTGACCATTATATAGCAGTCGATATACCACTAAAATACAATTTGATTTCATGATTCTTCTTGAATTGAATAAAGTAAAAATACCAAAAATCACGGCATCATTGAATGACGTGAATATTCTAGCGGACTGAAAATCTAGTTATTCTTCCATAGAGAAGTGAGCTTTTTGGCCAGTTGGTAGGTCTCTTTCACCAGTCCGCTCACTGCAGAGGACCCATTTGTGTGCTTGTAAATTCTCTGATATCCCAGCGTTATAAATATCAGGCACAATATAGAGATAGACACTTCAAATTGCAACGAACAGATCTGTTAACATCAACGTACGGCGTAAAAAACAGATGGCCCAGATATTGACTCTGAAATCAGAACGCGTTCATTGGCGTTTTTCCGTATCGTGAAATAAGAAAAGAACAAAAACATTTTAAACAGAGATGGAAGATTAAGAAAGGAACAAGATGGGCAAATCACAGAATGCTTGTTAAGAGGGAGATATAACAGTTATGGACGTTTTTGTTGGCTGATAACACTGACACTCTACGTGTGGGTACTAAACAACGCGGGCCAGAAAAACCGTCGACCATTGCATGATGGGAAGCAGAGGTGAAACTTAATAGGCGGACAATGGGGCTTTGACTGATTACGAAGACTTCCGTAGATCGGCCGACGCGCCAGTTTAGAGAGGAGGGGAAAATGATTGAGTCTTTTTCTTTCGGTTTTTCTGTTCATAGTGAGGAAAAGGGAGATAGAGAGAATTAGCAGTGGAAAGTTGTAATGGAGAAGAAAGAAAGACAGACATAAAGAAAGAAATGGTAAGGAGGATTAAGAAAGAAAGATGTCTGTACAGTAAAATGAGAGAAATGAACGAATGAGGGTAACGAGCAAGTGTGAAAAAGAGCAGATGAATGACGAAGTAACAAACGAACAGGAAAAGTAGGGATATATAGCTACTAACAAGTGTAAAAACATGCACAATCATTCGCATAAACATATACACACACATACACAATACTTAGATCTATCTATTGCGAAAACCGTATTTAACCATATATTTGATAATTATGAAGACGATTTATCAAGAACTGACTACTCGGAGCCGATTTTTCTCGGTAGCAAATGATCGGCCTTAGATCGTGTAAATTAATGAAGGAAATGAGCGTCGTTCGGGGATCAAACCCGCGTCCACCTTCGGAGCAGTCCTACACGCATGAGGGCGTGGATCAGTCTACAGTCTGATTCAGTTACCAACTGAATTGTGTTCTGAAATTTTCTCTGTATTATGTTTGATCTGTGTGAATAATGGAGTAGCATCGGGTTAAGTACAATGAAAAGGAAGGGATTATGTTGAAAATAAATGATTGGTCAAAAATTTCTTTTCATTATTTGGCTATGGACCTATATATATATATATATATATATATATATATATATATATATATATATATATATATATATATATATATATATATATATATATATATATATATGCGTGTGTATTACTAAGGAATGGATGTATGATCCGACAGAATGATCACAAATTGCATTATATTCTATTGTAACTTATTCGGAATGATATCCCTTTATTACACTGTTAATTTTTCCCTTGGCCAAGACAGCATTAATAGAATAAACAACAGTAAGACCAACGTTTTGTTGAAGTGGCCATCCTATCGGTCGCAGGTTCAATTCCTGCAACAGTCCCATTTTCTTTAATAGTTTATCCTATTTATGTTGTCTAGGCTAAATGATATCCACCTTGTAATAACGAAATATCATTTCATATAAGAGTTTCAATATAATATAACGCAATTCATATATATATATATATATATATATATATATATATATATATATATGGTGGGTGAGAATTAGCTCCCTATTAGAAATTATAGGTAAGTTTTGTAAATATTGCTCTGTATTCTAGAAATGATAAAAAAGTAATTATCAATTTCCAATAAGAACTTCCTTCTCATCCACCCTGTATATATTTATACGCGTAAGTTCATGTTTTTGTTTGTGCTTGGGGGGTGCGCACGCACGTGTGTGTGTGTGTGTGTGTGTGTGTGTGTGTGTCTGTGTCTGTGTGTGTGTGTGTGAATGCATGTGTGTTTGATATGCAAGTATGTTTCTCAGACAGCCATTGCTTCTCTAACGCATAAAATCTGGAGGAAAATTCGCACGATTGTAACATTCGACAGCAGGCTTAGGACGAGTGTGTATTTTAGGCCCGGGCAATTCTTCTTTTTTTAATAAGTTGTTAACTATGCAGATTGAATTTTTATTTCACCTTTCCGGGCACTTTCGGAGACTCGCGAGCGAAAAAGAATATTTAACTAGCCAAGTCCCTTGGAATTTTACTCTGATAAGAGCCACATTGAAAGACCTGAGGGTCAAACGGTGAATTGAAATAAAAAGCAATCACACCGTTGAATTAATGGGAGAATGGTTTAAAGGGAAAATAAGGAATGGAGTAGAGAGAGAGAGAGAGAGAGAGAGAGAGAGAGAGAAAGAGGGAAGAGAAAAGAGAAATATAAGATTGATACAAACGTTCCCAGCGCCATTTTTTGTAGAACGTTATGGAAATCGTAGAAGAATCATAGGGAAATCTTAGAAGTTTACCGCTGCCACTTTTCCAGGGAGCGGCAAATAATATCTTCAAGAAGTGAGGGTAAAAGGAAACATTCGGGTTGAGGACAAAAAGATATATCCTGATGCTGGGTGTCACGAAAGGGACTAGGGGCTGCATAAGCTGCAAGGTTCAAACTTTCAAAGAACCACGCCGTCGGTGAGAAGGCCTAATCGTGGTAAGGGCGAACACTCCGTTTGCGCCCGCCAGCGCGAACTCATGCTTGTGTGTCCATACTCTCGATGTATTATTCGCAGAAACCGGTTCCAACAAATTCAACTTGAAACCAGAGAAAATAATTTGATGGCTGCACAATGATGCTATGAATTTATGATGAATAATTTTATTTCTTAAATGCTGGAAATTTTGATGTTCTAGAGTGTGTATTTTTGCAAGCACACACACACACATACATACACACACAGACACACACACACACACATATATATATATATATATATATATATATATATATATATATATATATATATATATCATATTTGGCCGTATATAAAACACATCCCAAGGGTGTAGTTAGCTCAGTTGGTGAGAGCGTAGTTTCGATGGCGCAGGTTCGATCCTCACACAACGCACATCTCTTTCCTTGATCTCAGACTGCTCGATTTGCAACCGAGAAACTTCGGTGACAAGCAAAATAAGGTTCCTATAAAGAAGTGTTTATGCACATTTACACACATATATATGTGTGTGTGTGCATTGAGAAATGATGTATTAATCATGCATTTGTATAATGCGATGTATATTTGTTTGTTTTCTGTCACACTTTTCACGTCACCACAGTTTTAGAAAAAATAATTGAAAGGTTTTTATGATGCAGTAAAAATAGCATTTTATGTTAGGTTGAACTTGATGAATAAAACGCCATAATTATTGAATGTTGAATTGGAAGTTATTTGCAATTTTTGATGCAAAACATATTTCCGTCGAGAAACTGACACGTGTATCAATATATATATATATATATATATATATATATATATATATATATATATATATATATATATATATATTGTGTGTGTAACACTTTCAATTTTCACACACGCTTATGCAAAAGCACATTGTGACGATTGGCAATTTGCCCACTTCTCTCTATTGGATTCTTTCATTCTTCTCCGTATCTTTGCTTAATTCTACGTTTGGTTTTGTTTGAAGTTCTGGAAATATAGAAGATAAAACAAGTAAATTGCTGTGCAACGATGTCTTTGATATTTTTCTTCAAGTTCAATGCAATTGCAAATTTATTTAGGTACTACCACTATTTTTGACAGCATCGGTATGTTCAAATGTAAGTGCTGTTATGTTATCCTATTCTATGCTCTTCTAATATATATGGCTATATAATCTAATATGTGTGTAATATATATCTATAAATACATGTGTATATACAGTCTACTTGATACGTGAAATAGTTGCCTATTTCCCACTGGCATCGATCATGGATGTCTGAGCTCAGGTAATGATCAGATTTCAAATGCTGACTATCAAGGCAAGCATGTATGCAGTTCCTCATTTGGAAAATTGAACACACACACACACACACACACACACACACACACACACACACACACACGCATGTGTGTATGAGTACGTAGATATGTAAGGTTTGTCGGTAAGACATGGCAAAGGTTAGCGTCATATATATATATATAGATGGCGCTAATATATATATATATATATATATATATATATATATATATATATATATATATATATATATATATATATATATAGGTAGATAAATGCATGTATAAATAGATATACATTCTTGATTCTCTATAAGTTTCCTTATTTCTTTATCAAAGACACGGTGAAGATTTAAAAAGCTTGCATTTTCGCTCAAATGCTTTTTTTACTCACTTCAGACCATTCCTAATTTGCAAGGTCAAAAGTTTGTGTGGAAAATTAGAAGGAAAAAAAAAGGCAATGACTGCCTAGGACCATGAACGAGAAACAGAACTGATGCGTTATTCCCGTTGTTACATCTCGCGAGAATTATTTCGGTACGGGGAATGAAATTACCTTTGTACGTGAATGCGCACAATGAGAATTCGGCCTGAAAGAGAAAATACCTCTGATATTTGCATGCAATTTTTTGTTTCGTTATTTTCACCGGAGGGATTCATATCTTTATTATTTTCCAAATAACAAGAATCGGGGCTTCGCGAACCACAAAATACAGTATATACTTGAGTAAGAGTCGATTTTATTGAACTATATTTGTTGAGTTAAACTAAAAGGGTCGACAATAACAATGATATTCTGAATAGCGTGAATTTAAACTATCCTAGTATGACCTCAGCTAGTTGAAGGCATTAAGAACTTATAGAGATATAACCGTATATCTCTCAATTGGAAATTTGATTCTTCCCACAAAATTGTGTTTATCCGTCTTTGCTTCGAGACCCGACAAAAAATCAAAATGAAAACAATTAAAAAAAACTTGTCCGAAAGAGGACTCGCAGAGCTTTGAAATGATAGACGTATGCATAAAGAGAAAGGAACGATGCTAAGAGGCAGTTGTGCAACGGAAAACGGCCATTTATTCTGTTTCAAACAAATATCATTTTCTATTTAAATAAATAAGGTAACTCGTTCATTATAAGCTATATGCAATGCTCTTCCAACTATGGAATCGAGCATTCTAGTGGATGGGGAAATCTATGACTTGAATTTAACCTTACTGACCGTCCGGTTCTGCCTAGGGCAGAGGTAAAATGCCTGGCTCTGAAGCGAAGGTTTCGATCCTGCCTTGTGATACTGGATGGGATAATGGGTAGTCTATAGCCACACTGAAGAGTTGTAATGCAACAAAACAGCTGTCTGTTGATGATTCAATAATTACTACTATTAACGCTCTCTTATTCAGGGTTGAGCACTCTTTACACAATGCTCCTCCAACTCTGGGATCGAGCATTCTAATGGATGGGGAATTGTGCGTAAGTAAATATATCGCTTAAATTCAAACAAAAAAAGTTTCTGAATGACTCAATTATTCAATATATATATATATATATATATATATATATATATATATATATATATATATATATATATATATATATATATCGGGGTGGCAAGAATCGAGCTCGTTTTCAATTGTTTGTGAGATTAGCAAACTATTCATTGCTCCATGACTGGCGTTCGCAAAAAGTATGGAAGATGCGAATTCCCTGACGGAAATGATCGGCTTTCAGAGCCCATACCATACTTTAAAATCGAATCATCGATGACTACAATTATTTGACGCCATTATTTTTGGGCTAGGCGTATTCAACGACGAATATACATCGAGACCAAAGGCATAGTTAAAATCTGTCAGAAGGCAGAGCAGAAAGGGATCGCCTCGGTCAAATTGATTTGGACTCGTCAAAAAGATCTGATAGGATTAAATTTGAAAACCTGGATAATTAAATCCCAAGCAATCGTAGCAACCACTGTTTTATTCGTTGTAAGTTACGACACGATTCAGTTATTTCACATGGCCGTCTTAAAAGAAATAAGATTAAGGATGATGCTTAATCTTATTTCTTCTTCTCTGTTAGTCTACGGTAACAAATGACACAAACGTGATGATTACGATTCAATAACAAGTTTTTTTTAATTTCATTTATCCTCTGACTTGAGCTGAGCTTTACTTTTGAATAAAACATAAATAAATAAAACACGCCTGGCAACTGCAGGGGTCAAACTCCACTGATAATTTCTATTCCGACTGAAGATGATTACTGCAACCTTTACATTGTATTTAAAATAGATAAATTCGTAAATATGTAAGACCTGTCAGTTTGGCTCAGTCGGTAAGAAAGCCACCTTCTGATCATTTGGTTGTGATTTCAAATCACGATAGGGGAATGTAAATCTTATAGATCGGTTTGGTTTAACGTGATGTGACAGACAGTGAAGAGTTTACTCCCCTTCAGTTAAGTCAGGATTCTTGTTGTTGTCGTTGTTATGTGTTTAAACAAAGTCAACTCGAGCTGCAGACTTGGACTGAAGTTTAGCGATTAAAATAAACAAGATGTTAATTGTTGCTCTTTTGGTGCGTATTCATTTGCCGATACCACGCCTTTCTGTATACAGCTTAAAAACAACACTATCCCCCATTGTACCTAGTCACTCAAGTCTTCTCTGATTGTAGTCACGCTTAGCTTCTTTTACTACGGTTAACTTGCTCTCTCGCACAAGGCCACAATAGTTGGATACCCAAAAACGATCGAACTCACCACAGTAATTAAACGGTTATTAAATCTAACTTGGTACCGACTGTGTTACGGCAGGTGACCACTTTTATTTGACTATGGAATATATTCGCAAAATTGGTTTTAGAATATTTAAAAGAACAGAATTCAAAAGAAGAAAAGCAAACTATGAAAATACTATTTAAATCAAGACATGTTATCATCCAAATTTTTTCTGTTAATCACGAAAACAAAACTTTCTAAAATACGTAAAGTATCTTAACAGTAAAAACTGAACTAAAACGTCAAACTCATTAATTTAAAATTAGCGAATGAATTAATCTAAAATATATGCCAAAACCTGAAACCAATCAAAATAAAATGAAAAAAGCATGTCTTGAAAATATTTTGATTTAAGGCTTTTGTTTCTCTTTGAAGTTTACTTTGGGACTCAAGTGGAATTTGTAAAATCAAATTTCAAAGAAAAAATCTGAAGGTTGACCTACTCGAGGGTTTGATAGGTTGAAATTCCGTGTGCGATGAGGTCTGACAACAAATCTTGGCTTCAGATATTGGAAAAGTATTCATTAGTTAGAAAAAAATTACAGTCGTGTAGCCACTTTTTCCAGGGAAGGGGGTGGAGTAGCAAAGGCATGTGTTCCAGGGGACGGGGCAAATATCATTTATTCATCCTACGTAAAAGGATATACTCAGAATATATCTTAACGGCAACCATGTTACTCGAGATGCATTTCACCCGCCATTTGTAGAGTAAGTACAACCTATTGTATGATCCAGATGTCAGACGGTACAGTTGACCAGTGCGTGCAGAACTAACAATCTCAGAATTTATCTGATGGAGAGAACTGATTTGTTAACAAGAAACAATCGGGAGAAATGAACAAAAATAGGGAGATTTCTTTGAATATGTACAAAATATGTATAAAACACACGAAATAATATGTCTCTTGTGAACAAAGCTTTAAAAATCTGAAGAAAAATAAACAGTTTTTATTTGTAAAGAAACTTTGTAGTGACATTTTATCTTTGTCAGTAGTTTTTCCCCGATTGCCACTCGTGTCAGTGTGTGTTTGACCCAGGGTATTTTGTTTGTATTGCTAGAATCGAAGATAACGTACCATCTAATAGTAGACATGAAGTTTTGTTTTTACGTACGGGAGGAGATATTCAAATTTTGAAATACCGGGAGATAGAAACAAGAAACCGGGAGAGCAGGAGTGTGAGAAAAGATGTTTGAAATTGGGAGTCACCTGGTTAAATCGAGAGAGAGTTACCAGGTGTGTTTATGGGACGGAGGAAATATTTTAGTGAGCTTCCTGAAATGTTTCATATCCCCTAAAAAATAAGGTGCTTGATTGTTCGATTGGTGTCAAAAGCTGTGGTGGATCTATTCACCAAGCGTATAATAGATAAATTATTTTTGGGCCCCCCAAATCAAGGGTCAACCTATATACGAGATTGACTTATGTACGTGTCTCAAAGGTATTTGGGGTTGCAACTCGTCCTAGGTAACGTTAGCATTTGAACAAGTGAAAAAGATACCTACAGGACACAAATCCGTTTTGGGTCATTTAATGGTATAACTGTCTCTTGTTAATGGATCCCAGATGTGAATAACTCTCTTTTTTTTCCGAAGCATAAATCAGCTTTTTTCTTTCAAGATACCGACGTTAACTTCTATTCTAAACTCGTTAACCCCGTCGTCTGGATAACTTTCCGCCGGCTTGGTACGTTGATGTGGGGTACGTTAATGTGGGGTCTGGCCGATCCAGTGCACCGAAACTGGTGGACGTGTCGGCTGGAAAAAAAAGATCCTATGCTTGCACGTCCAAAGCAGAGCAAAAGAAAGTGAAACGGGTCAGAAGTAATTCACAAAACATGGGTCATGATTTGTGGGATAAATCACGTCAGACGACGTCAAACTAATCAACTGAAGTTAGATTTGAGTTTGAATTGTTTTTTGGGGGGCGGGGGGCTTTGTTGTGAATTTTTAGATAGATAAAAAGATCATAAAGCAATGTAAACTAACAAAAAGCAACTTGCTCGGGGAGATGCAAATAAACATATCAGTAAAATAAAAGTAAAATTAGAATGAATAAAAGGTTAGAAAAGCCCACGAAAACTATAATCATATTATTTATAACTTAGAGCCATTAATACACCAATTTTCTCTCTGACAATTTTAACTCTTCTTCTCGTCTTTGATTTGCTTTGACCCACCGGCTGAAGAAACTGATTGGAGAGACCCTCTTTCCTTGCGTATATCTTATTTTGCATCGGAGGATAGCCGTGTAAATGAATCGATCAAAACGTCTTGACTACATCGAAAATGAGAAGGAGAGTTCAACTTGTCCGAAAAAAAGTTGGTATGAACTATTAATATGTTTTTATAGAGAAAATCCTTTGTTCTCTCAGTCAATTTCAAAACATGAAAAATGAAGGTATTTAGGAATAAAATGTTGCAGGTAATCAATATTCTATTAACACTGAGTCATGAATGGTTTTATTCACATTTCGATGATCCAAAAAGGATATGAGTAAACATCAGATTATCAACAAATGAATTTCATTTGTCTATCAAATATTTAAGAATTACACGTATGTTTCTAAGTTACTTTCATACTCTCAAGACATACGAAGCTGAGCATATTTGTATTTGCACTTTCTCATCTATCTATCTCTACATTTATCTGTTTCTTTATAACGATTTAATCCAAAAGTGATCGGGCAATAATGCAATATCCCGGTGTATCATACAAAATATCAAATCAGCTTCGTTCGTAGCAGTGACGAAAGTTGACCAAAATCTTCATTTGGGCTTTTATTCATTTTATAGATATCTTATGATTAATTCTGTTGGATTATATACAACCATTTCTTTATAATATAATTGTCTGCATTGAAAGAAACAAATAAAACAGATATCGACAATGAATAAACAAAGCACTCACACACGTATGTATACATGTATACATATTTCAGTTAATACATATATATATGATTGTAAATTGCGGAATATTGTATAGGAAACTCGCTTTTGAAATGATCTCCCGCCATTACACGGTTAATGTATCACTTAGCCTAAACATCGTAAACAAAATAAGCAATTTAAGAAAATGGGGTCATTGTTGGAATCGAACCTGCGACCGATAAGGTAACCGCTTCAAGGTAGCGTCGCAATTACCATTGAGCTAAACAGCCGTAGGTACGATCTGTGTAGCAGTCCTATTCTATTTGATAGTTTATTCTATCTATATTGTTTGGGCCAAGTGATACGTTAATCGTGTAATGACGGGAGATCATTTCAAATAAGAGTTTCTATATGATATATCATTATTCATAATAGTTCTGCCGGATCGTATATCCATTTTTCTAATACACACATATATAAACGAATACGTATACACATACATACAATGTTATATCTATCTATCGATCTATCTACGTGTGTATGGAAGTTCACCCGCGCGCGCACGTGTGCGTGCCTATACATAACAAAGAGAATTTTCCGTGATAAGTCGAGACAAAGTGTGATAAGGTAAAAAGGTAGAGAAATGCGAATAAAAAGGAGAAAGTCCCTAAAAACGGAGTGCCATATAATCTCTGGGGAGAGTAGAATGGTTCGTGATGGTATCCGATAAGCCCTTTTGATAGCCGAGAGTAAGGGTCACGAAAATAGGAGAAAAAGGAGTCGTTGTTCAGGATTTACGACTGGGGGTGATTTCAGAGGGAAAAGGGGCCGTGGGGACGGGATAGCACATCACGATCAGGTTTCTATGGTTACGTTTGAACGCACTGACCTTTTCTGGGTCGTTCCCTTTCATTTTTATTTTTGCTCTTCTTCTGTTTGTATTTTATTGCTTGTGCCCCCCCCCCCTGCTTTGGGGTTAATTTATTATTTTCGTCCCTTGAGTATTTTTGTTTTTGTTTTTATGTCTTGAAAAGCTGATGGGAAGCGGTAATCGTTAACTCTTGTTTCATTTTTACTTGAACTTACTCTTGTTTCGTTTGGTGCTTGTCATTACTGTTATTGCGCTTGTTTATTCATTGGTGCTGTTTTATACGTTTCGTTATTCTACAATGTTGAGTTCAGACTGATGGATCCCTTTTCTTTTCTTTTCTTTTCTTTTCCTTTTTTTCCTTTTTTGGCTTAGCGAGCGATAAGAGACGGAGTTGTCGTTTGAAACATGGGATCTGTCAAATTCCTACGCAGTACACTTGGCTATCGCTAACGAAAAATTATAGCCAGTTTCGTTTCTTTATTTTGTTTCAAAAAAAGATGCCATAAGTTTATTCCGTATGTAAACGCTGGTAGGGCGCTTCGGCCTCGGACGTCTCGGACGCAGACGTTTCGGCGGCAGTTATTTGGACCGCGGAAGTTTTGACTGCAGGCGTTTCAGAAACCGATATTCCGATCGCTCGGTCATTGCGAATTCGACAGTTACACACTATACAATCTTACTTAAGAGCATTTCACTGCCGACTGAGTAACCTAACCAGAGAGTGTCTGTTCACTTATACGTGCTAAGTCAGAGGCCTGGATGTCATGGAGCCAAAGTCACAATGTAGGTGGTACACTGGGTATTTTTTTGTAAATGTGAGGTAAAAGGAAAGCGAGATACCACTTTCACTCCGAAGTAAAACAAAACGGAATGCGTAATTAAATCAAAAAGCAACCTTTATCCAGTCAAATTCATTAAAAAAAA